>JALGBA010002287.1:0-61162 GCA_023970755.1 Azemiops feae | reverse complement strand
GCAAGAGGCTTTGATTAAATTTTCTAAGATGCAGCTGCTTGCCACGGAGGGGCTACGAGAAATAGATTTCCCAGGGAGCCTTTCCCCTCTCCCTGTATGCCGGGACGTATTACAGTTGGGTTGCGAAGGTTTCCGCCCTTGTTTTACGGCGTTGTCGTCTTCTGGGTGAGGAGAGCAGGGCTTAAAACGCAGGTGCTAGGAAGACCGGATTTGTGCCCATTACAGCTGAGATACTGCAAGAAGGCCTAATGTAGAAAGTCCTGACGCTCTAGTACAGGGGTTGGAAGGGACCTTGGAGGTCATCTCGTCCAACCCCCTGCTCAGGCAGGAAACCCTATACCAGTGGTGGCGAACCTATGGCACGGGTGCCAGAGGTGGCACTCGGAGCCCTCTCTGTGGGCACACATGCCGTTGCCCCAGCCTTGCCTCCCCCACGACCCCCTCCTCACCAGAAGCCCCCCTGGAGGAGAGTCGCCCCCGAGCATGGCCCACGTGGAGCAGCGCAGCCAAGGACATGGCAGCCAGGCAGCGTAGACAAGACTCTGCCCTCATGCCCCATTGCGCACAGTTGATGCTGCGGGGCGCGGGCAGAGGGCGTGGCCGCCATGGTGCTGCTGGGCTGTCTGGGCGATCTGCGGCGGGCCCTGGAGGCGGTGAGTGGCCCTGCGGGCAGGTGGGGTGGGGGCGGGGCAGGGGGTGGAGCAGGGGCGGGGCCAGTTTTTAGGCACTCGGTCTCTAAAAGGTTCGCCATCACTGCCCTATACCATTTCAGACAAATGGCTGTCCAGTCTCTTCTTAAAAACTTCCAGTGTTGGAGCATTCACTGCTTCTGGAGGCAGGTAGTTCCACCGGTTAATTGTTCTCACTGTCAGGAAGTTTCTCCTTAGTTCTAGGTTGCCTCTCTCCTGAATAATAAATAAAATAAATAGCCCAGCTGTAATTTACAAAGGGGACTGAAGTGGGTCCTGATTTCTCAATTTCTCAACCCTTAGTCAGTGTTGTTTAGGTCTTTAGTGTGACCCGTTGTCTTTATAGGAGCGGTGGTTAGCTCCTATAAACATTCTGATTAAGCTGGAGTTTAGGTACAATATTTCAGACAGAAAGGGGGATGCAGCCTCAAAAGCCGAACAAGGTTTACAGCTTGGACAATTTTGTGCCTAGCGCAACGGCGAGAACGTGAGAGGCGTTCTGGGCAAATCAGTAAATAGTTGTCCGCTTCTCAGCGTGGTTGCTTATCGGTGGGGTTCAAATCAGAAGCAAAAGGATACAATAAAAATAAACCCGGGTAGGGACTTTGTCCTAGGATCGTTGCAATCTAAATTTCAGTTCGGGAGGGCAGAGAAAAGAGAGAGAGAGAGGTCGAAAAATGCAAATGTTAACGCGCCGGTGGTGAAAACCAACTAATATTAGATACTGACGCTTTGGTTTCAGTCAGAGATGGGTTTTGAGGCTTGCAGGAAATCAATTCTTCATAAGCTAGCAGATTGATAATTGCTTAATTAGATGGCCCAATTCATGTGGGAATGTTGAGAAATAAAAGAGTGCTCTTATTTTCACTTAAAATCCATGATTAAATGCATGAGATGCATTTGCTCTCTCAGGTGCACAGAGGGGTCCTGGAGGGACTTCTCAAGTTTGTACTCTGAACATGAAGTCTTTTGCACGTGAATGAAGGCGAATATACGTGTCCCAGGATGATGTCTACGGAGGTCATCCAGGTCATCCCAAAAGGTGCCTTTTTCAGGAGGCAACTGGACTTTCTTGTTTTTCTTTGAAGACGTTTCGCTTCTCATCCCAGAAGCTTCTTCAGCTCTGACTGGACGGTGGGGAATGGAAGGATTTATACTCCTTGCAGACCGCTGGTCATTTGCCTTCTTTCAGAGAGTCGTTGAAGCCACTTGGAGGTTCATCTGTGTCCTCGGGGTCATCTGAGTGGTGGCAAATGGGTGTGGAGCCTTCTTGGCTGCAGGATGTTTTTCTGCCCTGGGTCCCTTCACCGTTGAAGACAGGCGCAGGCGTTTGCGGAGGAGTCTGTGTTGTCTGAATCCGAACCTGGTGCAAATGGGTTTGAAGCCTTCTTGGAACTGCTGGAAGGACTGTGTTGTGGAGCTGTGCTTTCTGCAGGATGTTTTTCTGCCCTGGGTCCCTTCCCTGCTGAAGACAGGCGCAAGGCTGTTGGGGATGAGTCCGGGTTGTCTGCCTCTCAAACGGAAGCGCAAATGGTTCTCGTAGTCTGCAATGTTTTCTGGAAATCTGTTCATGCTCCCGCACCATTTGCCACTTGCCTCTTGAAAAACCACCTTGGGATCCCGGGATAATATTGCAGGATCCAATCGGAGTTGGTCTCTGGGACCAGAGTCTTCTGAGCTTCAGACACCCTTGAACTCTCTTTAGAAATGTATTAATTTGAATATGTTATAATTGAGGGAAATAGAGAGGGAACTTTTAAGGAGTTAACCTGAGCTATACATGTATGACTTTGTTTTTGGATAATTGATTACCCCATCGCCACGTTGTTCCCTAAGCACCTTGATGTAAAAATTGAAAAATTAATAAAACTTGTTTAAAAACAAAAACAACAAAAAAACCCGAAATTTAGTTGCCCGCTCTCAAAGTGAAACACATACATGACACACACCTAAAACATACTACATACAACATATGTATAGACCCACACTCTTACATCTGCGTAACAAATAAATATTAAATGCTGTCCATCTTGAATATATAACGGAAGGAGGAAGCTTGAGAGTTCACAAGGTTAATGCTGTATGGCACAAAACTGTGACTGAATCTGGATGTTCTGCTTCAGATACCACGGAGCCCCCCCCCCCCCCAGAAGGTAGCAAGGAAAACAGGTCGTGAAGAGGATGTGTAGTGTTCCGGACAATCTTACGGACCCTGCTCAAGCACCGCTTATGTGCTAGTGCATGGATAGGGGGGAGGTGAACTGCCAATGAACCTTTTCTGCTGTCCTCACCACTCTCTGCACCACCTTCCTGTCGGAAGCAGGGATGCTTCAACCAGACTGTGATGCTGTATGACAGGATGCTCTCGTCATCGTCCCGATCGTAGAAAGTGGTCAGGACAGGGAAGGAAGACTGTGCCTTTCTCATGCTGACGGAGAAAAGCAGCGCTGCTGTGCCTGCTCACCAGTTTTCTCACTAAGCACTTTAGACGGGGGTTGGACTAGGAAGACCTCAAGATCCCTCCAAGCCACGATTCTAGGTTTCGATGGAGCCCTTTGGGCTATTCTATGTGTCACGAATAAAGGCGGAATTTGTAGTCAGGGTTGACATGAAGGGTCCTGGGTGCTCTTGAGTGCCTGTTTCCTTTGCAGCGTTTAATCCCCCAAATAGGGACCACTTCCTCGGTACACACTAGCCCCTGATGATGTTACCAGTTTCGGGTCACGAGACGTCTGCGAGGATGGAAAACAAGCAAGCTCAGAGAGCACCAAGGACCCCTCATATTCTATGTGTCATAGTTCTGTGAGTGCCTGGTGTGTGTGGCTTTTTATTTCTTTGGATTGGGGTGTTTTGTGGCCAGTGTTAAAGTTGTCGGTTGTTTTTTCTTTGTGCTGCCAATCCTTAGGCTCCTAAGTACCTGATTAGCTGTGGGTAAATCCGCCACTCTGACGGCTCGTTTCCCAGGTGCAATCATTTCCATGGAGGTTTTTGTACATTCCGGCCACAACTTAGTAGCGCGAAATGAATGCATAGATCCTTGTTCATTGCAGTGTGAGGCTACAATGAGTTCAGGTCTCCTACGTCTGAACGCTCGGTTGTGCTTCTTGCAATCGGTTTTACCACCAGCTTACCAGGTTTGCCTCCTTTCCTTCCATTCTTCCTTCCTTATTCCTTCACTTCCTGCCTTTCCTTCCGTCCTTCCTTCCTTCTTTCCTTCCTCCTTCATTCCTTCCTCCTTCCTTCCTTCCTTCTTCTCATACCTGTCCTTTTCCTTCCTTCCTTCCTTCCTTCCTTCCTTCCTTCCTATGTTCCAATCGGAACAGAAGTGCAATATGGATAATTGGGGGGATTGGAAGCGAAGTGGTATGAGGAGATACTGAAAAAACCTGGGTGGATTTAGCCTTCAGAAAAGACACTTGAGAGAGTATATAGTAGCATGCTGTAACTACCTATAGCAGGGGTCTTCAAACTTGGCCCTTTTATGACTTGTGGACTTCAACTCCCAGAATTCACGCTGGCTGAGGAATTCTGGGAGTTGAAGTCCACAAGTCATAAAAGGGCCAGGTTAGAAAACCCCTGGCTTATATGGTCCACGCTGGCTGAGGAATTCTGGGAGTTGAAGTCCACAAGTCATAAAAGGGCCAGGATTGAAGACCCCTGAATTAGAGGATGACTCAATTCGAGAACTGCAGATTTAAAAAATTAACGCTTTCCGTTTGGAAGGGGGCTCGACGGTAATTAATTTCTCGCTTGCTCAAAGTTAGAATCCACGTTGAAGAGACCGTTTGAACTTTTTTTTTTGGCTATCCTTTGCTGTTTGCCGAGAAAACAACCCTGATGGAAAATCAATTTATCATAATTGGATGTCGTCCACATCTTGTTGAGCCCACTAAATTCTCCCTTTGAAACCTCCCCCCCCCCAATTCTAATAACAATATCAAGATGAAGAGATGAAACACTCTTAACCCTTGACTCGTTTTGATATTTTTTCTCTTTCCAAACGGATAACCTGGAGGCTTTTGAAAAGAGTGGTACCAGGGAAAAAAACACAATTCTGACAGGTGGGGTTGACTTTGCGTGCCTCTGAATCTTTTCCAAACATTGATGCTTCGCTTGTGAGCAGATGGGACTTGTGGGTAGAAAACGGGCGAAGAAGCAACTGTCAAGATTAGTGTAATCACGCCTACGCCGTGTGTGTGCTGTACCCTCACAGACGCGTTCTCCAGCTCGGGGTTCGTATGTTGCAAAAGAAAGCTCCTATCCTGTTAACCCTGCTTATTTTTGTAAGCGTTTATTTGATTTTTTTTTAGGAGCTTTTTTTTTTTTTTTTTTTTAAAGAAGATGGGTTTCACGATATCTTTAAAAGATACGAATGATGAGAGTTCTTCGGAAACGAGCAGGTGGGAGAAAAGCGTAAAGAGGGGAAAACTGAACTATGGACGGTCAGGCTTCATAATTTCTTTTGTGAATGTTTTTATTGTTTTAATTTCAGGGTGGGGTCTGACCTTATCTCCACAGGGATGATGTTCCACAGGCAGGGAGCCACCACGGAGAAGGCCTTTTTTCTTGGTCCCACCAGGTGGACCTCCTTAAGAGAGGGGACCCATAACATCCCCTGCCTACTTGCTCTAGTGGGTTGGGTAGATCTACCTGGGAAACGAAAGTCCTTCAAATAACAGGAAGGGAGCCCCCACAGAGAAGGCCCTTCCTTCTTCTCGCTCCCATTAGAAGGACCTTCTTAAGAGAGGGGATCCATAACATCTTATTTCCAATCTTATCTCTGCGGGGATGATGTTCCTCAGAGAAGGAGCCACCACGGAGAAGGTTCTTCTTCTTGATCCCATCAGAAGGACCTTCTTAAGAGAGGGGATCCATAACATCTTATTTCCAATCTTATCTCTGCGGGGATAATGTTCCTCAGAGAAGGAGCCACCACGGAGAAGGTCCTTCTTCTTGATCCCACCAGATGGACCTCCTTAAGAGAGGGGACCCATGACATCCCCTGCCTACTTGCTCCAGTGGGTTGGGTAGATCTACCTGGGAAACAACAGTCCTTCAAATAACAGGAAGGGAGCCCCCACAGAGAAGGCCCTTGCTTCTTCTCGCTCCCATTAGAAGGACCTTCTTAAGAGAGGGGGCCCATAACATCCCCTGCCTCCCCACTCTGGTGGGTCAGATGGATGTAGCTAGTCTTTCAAACAACCTGGCCCCAAACCTGTAGGACTTTGAAGGTGACAACCAGCACCTTGAATTGGACCCGGAAGCCAATCGGCACCCAGTGCAACAGAGGTGACAAGGTGTGCAAATCTAGGCTTGCACAAAAACCACGTTGAACCAATCGAGTCTTCTTGATATTTTTCAAGGGCAGCCCCACAGAGAACGCACATACGAAAGGTGACGAGAGCTGTGTGGGACACACACTTGGACAGAAGTCCTTATTTTTGAGAGGAATGGATACTTTCCTTCTGCGAAGACCGATAAGTGCCCCAAAATACTAATTCTGCTACAGAACAGCATAAAAAAGTTGTCATTACACGGACCGAAATATACTCGGAAATGACTCATGCCGTGTTCTTGTGGCATGAGAATTTCTTTTGGGGGAAAAAAAGCAATCGTCTTTTTTTGGGGGGAGGGGGGGCTTCAAATCTGCCACAATGCTGCCCTTGAAAATGCCGAAAGCTGCCGCACTCATTAACGGGTTCTTCCATTTAATTGAGAAGGATTGCTAGCCGGGAGAGATTGACAGGTCTTGCGGCTGGAGAAAGCAGGACGAACAAAATAATACTCTGGAGGCTATTGGGCTCTTTAATCTGAGGTTTTTTTCAAACTTAGCCCTTATATGTTTGATATTTTTTTCTCTCTCCCCGTTTGTCTCTTTCCTCTTTGCTACTGCTTGAACAAGCTAACCTTGGGGAAACTTAACTTTTTTTTTTTAGATCAGATAACTTGAAGCCCTTATTGGCAGAAAAGTTAAAACAGGGCAAGTTGGAGAATGACTTTTCACAGTGCAATCACTTTCCTGCCTCTAAAACAGTGCAAACTCCCTTAAAAGTAAGGTTTTTTTAAAAAAAATTCCGATCTACCATATATGCATCCTGAACTATTTTCCCCCATTCTGGGAAACACAGAACAATTCTTAACGTCACTCAGATGCATTCCCAGGCGATTTAGTTAGAGGACTGACCTGGACTGTACACGCCATTCCTTGAGTGAATATGGCCCGTTCATAATAACGTTCGTGGGTTTCGACTTGGGAAAGAGGCATTTCTCCCCAATCCGTGTCATGTACATGCGGTCCTCGGCTTGCAACCATAACGGAGCCTGGCCATCAAGGCGATAAGTCGGAAATTGGGTCGCCCACGTGACCGACACGATCTTGTGACCTTTCTCGTCATCGTTATGGTGGTCATAAAGCGGATGCCGTGGTTGTTAAAAAAAAAAAAAAAAGGAAGTAAATGCTGATTTTCAGCAAAACCACTATAAACCACTATCAAGATGCTGTAAACAGTCATAAATGGAGGACGGTTGCCAAGCACTCAGTCGTGTGACTACAGGGGAGGGGGTGGTGGTGGCTGTCATAACTTGAGAACTGGGTTGTAAGCAGTGGTGGGATTCAGCCGGTTCTCACCACTTCGGCAGAACCGGTAGCTAATTTTTTGTTGCCCAGGACCAGAACGGACTTCCAGAAGCGGCATCCACATAGAGAACCGGTTGTTCACATATTGGAATCCCACCACTCCTTCCTTCCTTCCTTCCTTCCTTCCTTCCTTCCTTCCTTCCTTCCTTCCTTCCTTCCTTCCTTCCTTCCTTCCTTCCTTCCTTCCTTCCTTCCTTCCTTCCTTCCTTCCTTCCTGTGGTGGGATTCAGCCGGTTCTCACCACTTCGGCAGAACTGGTAGCTAATTTTTTGTTGCCCAGGCCCAGAATGGACTTCCGGAAGCGGCATCCACACAGAGAACCGGTTGTTGACATATTTGAATCCCACCACTCCTTTCTTCCTTCCTTCCTTCCTTCCTTCCTTCCTTCCTTCCTTCCTTCCTTCCTTCCTTCCTTCCTTCAGCCAGTTTGCACCACTTCGGCAGAACCGGTAGCTAATTTTTTGTTGCCCAGGCCCAGAACGGACTTCTGGAAGCGGCATCCACACAGACAACCGGTGGCTCCCATATTTGAATCCCACCACTGGTTGTAAGTACCTCCTGGGCACATCCATCGTAACTTCAAATGGTCGCTAAGCAGCCAAGTCGTAAAGTCGAGGACTACCCGTTTAGCCTGAAATTGAACTTTTGTGCGTGGGAACTTCTGCAGGGATGCACGCTGGGGAAGGTCACAGATCAGCGATCAAGCATCTGCTTGGTGGGAAGGAGTTTGACATTTAACCGCCGACCTCTCCGATGAACGTGGATCAAGCGGGGAGGATGGGAAAGAGGTATTTAAAAGGAATTAGGCCAATTCAGGGAGGGTGAAGCTGTCGATGGCCACTTGTCGTAATTGATGTTCTTCTTGTAGTCAAGACAGCAGGTCTCCCGGTCCCCGTTTGCGGGGAATATGAGTGCAAAGGGCGTCTTGTTGCTGACGGCCTTCCTTTTCCTATTTTCGGGTAGGCCTCACTTTTGGGGAAACACGGTAACAACTGAGTTACTAACTTAATCACTGCAGCAATTCACTTAGCTGCAGTGGCGAGAAAAGTTGTAAAATGGGGTGTTGGAAGAAAAGTCTTCATCGTGGTTCATCCAAGCTGGGAATAAACATGGCAACTGCGTTGGGAAGAAGGCTGTAGTTTATTGGAGAGGAGAGCCAGACAGGAAGATGGCTCTGGCAGAAAAGAGGAGAGAAAAAGGGCTGAGCACATGTGGGGAGTGGGTTTTTATACCCTCTGGAGCCTTTTGTTTGTGGAGTTGTTCCTGTGGCATGAACTTTGACCTGAGTCTGAGTGTGCTTTTCTGGTATTCTGATGGTGATGGGTTAATCCTATTATGTCCCAAAGGTCATATCCTGCTTCCCTGGTGCTGGGGCTAATGACTCTTAGAGTTTGGGTGAGGTATGCAGATTTTAGGTGTCTTTGTCTTCTTAATCTCCTAGCTTCAACCTTCAATTGTGGCCATAAGTCGAGGACTACCTATACTCACTATGGATAGTCCTAAACTTACGACCAAATCTGAGCCCAAAGTTTCTGCAGCTAAGCCACAGAGTTGTTAAGCGCATTTTGCCCCATTTTATGACCTTCCTTGGGACGGTTGATAAGTGAATCACCGCAGTTGTTAAGTTGGTAACACGGTTGCTGAGGAAATCTGGCTTCCTCATTGACTTTGCTTGTCAGAAGGTCGCAAAAGGGGATCGAATGTCCCTGGCAAACTGCAGCAGTCATAAGTACATGCCAGTTGCCAAGCATTCTGAATTTTGATCACGTGACCGAGGGGATGCTGCAGCAGTCGTGTGAAAAACAGTCATAAACCATTTTTTCCAGCGCCGTTGTAACTTCGAACGGTCACTAAACAAATGATTATAAGTTGAGGACTACCTGTAAAACGTGCTTGAGGTAAAACGTGTTGGAAAAACCAGCAGAAGTTGAAACAAATTCCCTTTTCAATCCATGGCATCAGTTGGTTCCTTCTGTACAAGCCATCATCCTAGCCTCTCTTCCAGGACCAGACATGACCGAGTTGCTAAATTAATCCACTGGGCATTGTGTAAAAAATACGACTTGCCTGTGTCCGAAAAGTCGTGGGAACACAGGGTGGAAAAAGTTGTTGAGAATGAGAGGGTGAAGATCTTGTGGGACTTTCGAATACAGACAGATCGCCATTTGGAACACAACACGCCGGATATCGCAGTTGTAGAGAACCGAAGCGTACAGCTGATTGATATTGCTGTACCAGGAGATGCCAGAGTCGAAGAAAAAGAACCGGAAAAAAATTCGAAATATCGCGACCTGGCCATCGAAACTGCGCGATTATGGATGAAACGTGTAACAGTGGTACCCATTGTCATCGGGGCACTGGGAACTATGTCCAAAAACTTCGCAAAATACATCAAGAAACTGCAGCTTCCTGCAATAACTCCAGCACTGTTACAAAAAACTGTGCTACTCGGAACATCTTACATTTTAAGGAGGTATTTTTCCAGTTTATTTTTAAGCAGATGTACATAAAATGGGGCAAAATGCGCTTTTCTTTTGAAACCTGGGACAGCCAACAGAACTTTCAGCCACCCTGTGTTTTATTACGAATTCTACTTGGCCCTTTGAAGAATTGTTTTCGCAGGAAAAATGAATAAAAAACCAAAAACACGGCAGCCACAAACTTTTTTTTTTTCTAATTTGTTTAGCAAGGGGACACCAAAAGGAGAAAAAAAGAAAAAGCAGAGACACTCCCGACATTTAGTGATTGATGTTGCCACCATAGATTTGGCACAAAGAAGAGGGGGGGGGGTCACCCTCTTCTCCAAAGCACCCTGAAGGCAGGTTGAGAAGCAACAGATGGAAATTCATCAAGGAGAGAAGCAACCTGGAATTAATGAGAAATTTCCGGATGGAACAATTAACCAGTGGAACAACCTGCCTCCAGAAATTGTCAATGCTCCAACACTGGAGGTTTTTAAGAAGAGACTGGACAACCATTTGTCTGAAATGGTCTAGGGCAGGGCTAGGCAACCTTGGCTCTTTTATGACTCGTGGACTTCAACTCCCAGAATTCCTGAGGCAGCCAAGCTGAGGGGAAAGGGAGAGGTTTCCAAGCTGAGCCAGGCTGGCTCAGGAATTCTGGGAGTTGAAGTCCACGAGTCATAAAAGAGCCAAGGTTGCCTACCCCTGGTCTAGGAGGCTCACCGCTTAGAACAGGAGGACTTAAGCCAGGGGTAGGCAACCTTGGCTCTTTTATGACTCGTGGACTTCAACTCCCAGAATTCCTCAGCCAGCGTGGGGGAACTATGGCCCCCTCATGACTCGTGGACTTCAACTCCCAGAATTCCTGAGCCAGCATGGCTCAGCTTGGAAACCTCTCCCTTTCCCCTCAGCATGGCTGGCTCAGGAATTCTGGGAGTTGAAGTCCACGAGTCATAAAAGAGCCAAGGTTGCCTACCCCTGGTAGAGGGTCTCCTGCCTGAGCAGGGGGCTGGACTAGAAGACCTCCAAGGTCTCTTCCAACTCTGTTATTCTTTTATTTTTTTAATAGAGGATGAAAGAAGTCAATATGAAAAAAAAAGCTTTTTTTGCACATTACGGGTGCCATATGAATGATTGATAAGAATAGCCATCCTGGTTCCCATTTGGAAAAAAAAAAGCACAATGTTAGATACAAAAATGATTAACTTTTTTTTTTGGTCCATTGGTGGAATCTCATCAGAAAAAGGCATCGGAAAATGCCGTCTACGCCTTGAATGCAGAAATCATATTAATTTTAAGCACCATTAGAGATGCAAGAGGGAAAAGAAAAATTGTTCATCAAGTGGGAAAGGACTAAATTAGTAAAGGATTCCTTTTTTTTCTTAATTTCAAGGTTCAGAAGAATACTACAAATAATGGAGTTCTTCCTTTTTGTTTTGTGCAGTGGGAAAAAAAAAACAAAAGCCTCTATGGAAACTCGTTCATTTTGTCCCCGTAAATTAAAGCTCATTTATATTATTGTCATGCTTGCAATTCTCCTCTGAAATCACAGCCGAAGAAACGTGTAGCAAGAAGTAATTTTTTTTCCTCCCTGAAAAGTTTACACTGTTGAAAGAAACATGCAGACAGGCTGGGCTTTTCTAAGCCGTCATGTGATATTTTTTGTGTGTGTGTGTGTGTGTTTGACTCAGCCAATGTTACGTGTGAATGCAGTTTTACTGGCTTGTTTAACAAACCAGGATTCATTTTGTAGTTTTGTGCATCGTGTTTGTCCAGTGACTAAGTCATTGGTCAGAGAATAGAATAGAATAGAATAGAACAGAACAGAACAGAACAGAATAGAATAACAGAGTTGGAAGGGATCTTGGAGATCATCTAGTCCAACCCCCTGCTCAGGCAGGAAACTCTATACCATTTCAGACAAATGGCTGTCCAGTCTCTTCTTAAAAACTTCCAGTGTTGGAGCATTCACAGCATCTGGAGGCAGGTTGTTCCACTGGTTAATTGTTCTCACTGTCAGGAAATTTCTCCTTAGTTCTAGGTTGCTTCTCTCCTTGGTGGGTTTCCATCCGTTGCTTCTTGTCCTGCTTTCAGGTGCTTTGAAGAATAGCTTGACTCCCTCTTCTTTGGGGCAGTCCCTTAAATATTGGAAGACTGCTCTCCTGTCGCCCCACGTCCTTCTCTTCATTAAACTAGACATGCCGAATTCCAGCAACCGTTCCTTGTATGTTTTATCCTCCAATCACCTGATCATCTTTGTTGCTCTTCTCTGCACTCTTTCCAGAGTCTCAACATCTTTTTTACATCGTGGAACATGATGATGTTTACATAATGAGACAAAGCATTTTGGTTTCTTGGGTTGACTTGAACATCTTACGTCAGGGTCCTGAGTTGTGAGGATAACGTATAGGCTTTGGTGCTAATATTGATTTTTAACCTTTTGAAATCTTGGTATTCATGAAATGAGAAGACCAAAGCATAATACAAGTAGTTCTTTGACTTCGAAGTTACAACGCCGCTGAAAAAAGGTGACTTATGATTGTTTTTCACACTTAACGACTGTTGCAGCATCCCCGTGGTCACGTGATCAAAAATTGAGGTGCGTGGCAGCTGGTTCATATTTACGACGGTCGCAGTGTCCCTGGGTCACGTGATCACTCTTCTGAGAAGCAAAGTCAATGGGGGGGGGAGCCATTTAACATCCATGTTACTAACTGAGTAACGGCAGTGATTTCCTTAACAAGAGCAGCAAGGAAAAATCGTAAAATGGGGCAACGCTCCCTTAATAAATGTCTCACTTAGCAACAGAAGTCTGGGGCTCAATCGTGGTGATAAGATGAGGACTATCTGTATTTTGAATTGGCTGAAAAGAATTGCAAAAATTATTAGAAAAAGCTATTGCTGTTTCTTGAATCTATTTTCTGACTTAACCTGCAACCGGTTTAGAGACTGGACAACCACTTGTCTGAAATGGTATATAGGGTTTCCTGCCTGAGCAGGGGGTTGGACTAGAAGACCTCCCAGGTCCCTTCCAACTCTGTTTATTCTATTCCAAGTCCATAGTGGTTGTTTATGCAGGCTGTTAGGCAAGGCACCAATCAGGATTCATCTGATTGGCGTTACAGTCGCCGATTATTAGGACCACAAAGTCTGTCATTAGAGGGTCTGATTTCCGGCTATTGGAGATTATATTAAGAAGCGATGAGATCTTGACTCCCCATCTTCAGAAATGGATCCAGATGGTTTACTGAGCATTTCCACATCTGGGCAGATGGCCAGGTGAGTGTGATGGCCGTTACATTCAGACCACATGAGCAACCTAAGCAATTCTCTTTGACCCCCCCCCCTCAAACCAGGGAAATTTTCCATTTTTCCGACATTTCCCCTGGGCCATTTCTCAATTGTGGCCATCATCACTTTTTGTCTTGCCTGTAGTCCAGGTGGTTGACGGTCTCCCACCCACTGGGTTTCCAATTAACCTATGTGAACTTGCATATAATGTCCTCCAAACGTGGGTTATGCTTGGCTTCTCTTAGTGACCATTTGTGCTGGGGAGGGAAGAAAGAGCAGGACTATTCAATATTTCAATATATTCCATTTAATAATAATAATAATAATAATAATAATAATAATAATAATAATAATAAAGTTGGAAGGGACCTTGGAGGTCATCGAGTCCAACCCCCTGCTCAGGCAGGAAGCCCTATACCATTTCAGACAAATGGCGGTCCAGTCTCTTCTTAAAATCTTCCAGGGTTGGAGCATTCACTGCTTCTGGAGGCAGGTAGTTCCACTGGCTACTTGTTCTAACTGTCAGGAAGTTTCTCCTCAGTTCTAGGTCCACCTGGCCTAAAAGGCGGCGATACCTATTTTTCTCTCTAGGTATTTTCTGTTTCAACAAGTTAGAATGGGATTGGCGGCTATCCCAAAGATCCTTTCCCAAAAGGCAACTGGATTTTGTTTTCCCCTTGAATAGATTTCACTTCTCATCCAAGGAAAAAGCTTCTTGGATCTCAAGAAGCTTCTTGGATGAGAAGCGAAAACGTCTTCAAGGAAAAAGAAAGTCCAGTTGCCTTTTGGAAAAGCCCCTTTGGGACAACCATGTTCTGGGTGACTGTGAATCTCCACAAACGTATTGACAGCTGTGTGTTATGGAATAAGATTATCCATTACAGACTATAATCTCACAAGGAGAACCTTTCATTCAGAGAGCCAGCTTGCTCTAGTTGTTAAGACACCAGGCTAGAAAGCAGGAGGCCACAAATTCAAGGCCTACCTTAGGCATGAAAGCCGGCTGGGTGACTTTGGGCCAATCACCAGGAGACGGTGAGTTCTAGTCCTGGCTTAGGCATGAAAGCCGGCTGGGTGACTTTGGGCCAATCACCAGGAGACGGTGAGTTCTAGTCCCGCCTTAGGCATGAAAGCCGGCTGGGTGACTTTGGGCCAATCACCAGGAGACGGTGAGTTCTAGTCCCGCCTTAGGCATGAAAGTCGGCTGGGTGACTTTGGGCCAGTCACCAGGAGACGGTGAGTTCCAGTCCCGCCTTAGGCATGAAAACCGGGTGGGTGACTTTGGTCCAATCACCAGGAGACAGTGAGTTGTAGTCCCGCCTTATGCATGAAAGCCGGCTGCGTGACTTTGGGCCAGTCACTCAGGCCCAACTCACCTCACAGGGTTGTTATTGTGGGGCAAAGAGGAAGAAGAAGTTGTGTTGGATATGTTTGCCACCTTGATTTATTTATAAAATAATAGAAGCAGGATACAAATACATACATACATACATACATACATACATACATGCATGCATGCATGCATGCATACATACATACATAGCAAACTGAGACAGGATTGTTGTGGTTTGCGAATCAAGCCCTATCTTCCAATCAAACAATGACATTTTGGTCTTTTCCTCATCATGTCAGAGACTACATTGGTTTCACAAACAGATGCTCTGCAAGGGATATTTTACCCATTTGGTGAGTTAAATTATGATATACAGACCTTTCATTAACATGGGTTCCCTTGGAAACGAGGGCTGGTTCACCCTGTGAATCAGATTGACATCTCAGGATGAAACTAAGCCAGAAAAGTATCTCTGACTCGTGATTGAATTAAAGTTTTTTTTTTTTAAAACCCGCAGAGTACAAAAAGTAGTACAACATTTGCCTTTAAAATCTCAGTTTTGCTTGGAAGGTAGTAACGTGAGCAGATGAGTGGGCCAAATCAGGGTGACTTTCCTTGCAAATACAGCAACATCGGAAGCTTGTGACTAAAAAGGACACGAAAGGAAGATTTAGCCACGTGAGACAGAAACACAATCAACAGCATGGAATAACAGTTGAATGCATGAGGAAATGACACCAACAATGTGAATCAGGAAATCATTGTAATAAGGGAATAAGGACAGAAAATGAAGCAACTGATTGAAGCTCTGAGAAATCACAAAATTATGTATTATTGTTATTGTTCTGTTTCCTATCAATACCTCATCTAGTCCATTCAAACAAAAAGCTGCCTACATAACAGAATTAACAGAGTTGGAAGGGATCTTGGAGGTCTTCAACCCCCTGCTCAGGCAGGAGACCCTATACCATTTCAGACAAATGGCTGTCCAGTCTCTTCTTAAAAACCTCCAGTTTTGGAGCATTCACCGCTTCTGGAGGCAGGTAGTTCCATTGGTTAATTGATCTCCCTGTCAGGAAATTCCTCTTTAGTTCCAGGTTGCTTCTCTCCTTGATCAGTTTCCATCCGTTGCTTCTTGTCCTGCCTTCAGGCGCTTTGGAGAAGAGCTTGCCTCCCTCTTTGAGGCAGCCCCACAGATTTTGCAAGACAGTCTTCCTAATTGTCATAGAATCATACAATTGTATGCCTAGAAGGGACCTTGGAGGTCTTCTAGTCCAACCCCCTGCCCAAGGCAGGAGTCCTTAGGACAGGGGTAGGCAACCTTGGCCCCTTCATGACTGGTGGACTTCAACTCCCAGAATTCCTGAGCCAGCATGGGGGAACTATGGCCCCCTCATGACTCGTGGACCTCAACTCCCAGAATTCCTGAGCCAGCATGGCTCAGCATGGAAACCTCTCCCTTTCCCCTCAGCATGGCTGGCTCAGGAATTCTGGGAGTTGAAGTCCACCAGTCCTAAAAGAGCCAAGGTTGCCTACCCCTGGCCTATACCATTTCGGACAAATGGCTGTCTAATCTTTTCTTGAAAACCTTCAGCGATGGAGCACCCACAACTCTGGGGGGGGGGGCAGCTTATTCCATCGCTTAATCATTCTCACTGTTGAGAAATTCCTCCTTCCCAACTTGGATCTGATTTGCATGGGAACGCAGCAGTGGTAGTAAGTGCGAGGACAAGTCATAAGTCACTTTTTTTCCAGCGCTGCTGCAACTTTGAACAGTTGCTAAACAAATGGGTATAAACCCAGAACTATCTAGTTCAGTGGTGGCGAAGCTATGGCACGCGTGCCAGAGGCGGCACTCGGAGCCCTCTCTGTGGGCACATGCACCGTCGTCCCAGCCCCGCCTCCTCCCATGGCCCCCTCCTCACCAGCAGCCCTCCGGAGGAGAGTCGCCCCCGGGCACGGCCCACGCAATGCTGCGCAGCCAGGGACATGGTAGCCGGGCAGCGGGGACAAGACTCCGCCCTTGCACCCCATCGCGCGCAGATGGTGCTGCAGGGCACGGGCGGAGGGTGTGCCCACCATGGCGCTGCTGGGCTGCCTGGGTGATCTGTGGTGGGCCGTGGTAGTGGTGGGTGGTCTAGCGGGCACAGTGGAGCGGGGACGGGTGGGGGTGGTGGTTTTGGGGCACTCGGTAACTAAAAGGTTCGCCATCACTGATCTAGTTGGATCATTTTATGTTAAAATTAAGTGACGGGACGAATCTGGGGAAATGCTTCTGTAAAGAAGTTGACAAAGGATGAGGAACTAGAATCTAGATTATATTTTAGAGCAACCGTAGAATTGTGGATCCGACCAGATATCTACAAATTGTGTAGGACAGGGGACTTCAAACCTGGCCCTTTTAGGACTTGTGGACTTCAAGTCCCAGAATTCCTCAGCCAGGCACGCTGGCTGAGGAATTCTGGGAGTAGAAGTCCACAGGTCATGAAGGGGCCTCAGTTCCTCCATGCTGGTTGAGGAATTCTGGGAGTTGAAGTCCACAAGTCATGAAGGGGCCTCAGTTCCTCCATGCTGGTTGAGGAATTCTGGGAGTTGAAGTCCACAAGTCATGAAGGGGCCTCAGTTCCTCCATGCTGGCTGAGGAATTCTGGGAGTTGAAGTCCACAAGTCATGAAGGGGCCTCAGTTCCCCCATGCTGGCTGAGGAATTCTGGGAGTTGAAGTCCACAAGTCATGAAGGGACCTCAGTTCCTCCATGCTGGCTGAGGAATTCTGGGAGTTGAAGTCCACAAGTCATGAAGGGACCTCAGTTCCTCCATGCTGGCTGAGGAATTCTGGGAGTTGAAGTCCACAAGCAGGGGTCTTCAAACTTGGCCCTTTTAAGACTTATGGACTTCAACTCCCAGAATTCCTCAGCCAGGCACGCCTGGCTGAGGAATTCTGGGAGTTGAAGTCCAGAAGTCTTAAAGTGGCCAAGTTTGAAGACCCCTGCCCTAGGTGGATGATCTCACTTTATTGCCCTGGTTTGGTTACCGCAAATCCTTTGCCGTTGAATCGGAACGTCGCAGATACCCCACCTTAGAAAAATTGTGTTTCCTGACACACACACACACACACACACACACACACACACCCCGAACTGCCAAAGTGATGAACGAACGCACACTTGGGATTGTTTTCCCCTGTGAGTTACTCAGGATAATTTACCTTGTGTTGGGTGTGAGGTCTTCCCGTCCAGGGTGTGGTGCTGCGGGGAGGAATTAGCGGTGCCAAGCAGCCCCCCCCCCCGCATCCGTATGTGGGGCTTTTGTGGTTGAGGGCTGCAGATCTTGAGTGCTAGAGAAGGACGTGGGGTGGAGAGTAAAGAGGGTGGCCTTGACAGAGAGAAGGAAGAGCCGTCGCCAAGGGAACGCGGAGCTCAACCTGGGAAAAGCCCAGATGAGAAGGGAGGACCATGGAGATGTTTCAGGCAGGAACAATCCCCCCCCCCAAAAAAAAAAATTCGCATGAATACAGAAAGAGGAAGGGAGAGAGCACATTCACACGTGCCAAATTCTGATTCTTTCTTTCTTTCTTTCTTTCTTTCTTTCTTTCTTTCTTTCTTTCTTTCTTTCTTTCTTTCTTTCTTTCTTTCTTTCTTTCTTTCTTTCTTTCTTTCTTTCCCCCTCTTTCCCTCTCTCTCCCTCTCCCTCTCTTCCTCCCTCATTCCCTCCTTCCTTCCTTCCTTCTCTTTCTTTCCTTCCCCCTCTTTCTCTCTCTCCCCCCTCTCCCTCTCCCTCTCCTTCCTTCCTCCCTCCCTCTCTCTCTCTCTCTTTCTTTCTTTCTTTCTTTTTCCTGTCTTTCTTTCTTCCCCCTTTCTCTCTCTCTCTCCCTCTCCCTCATTTCCTTCTCCCTCTCTCTCCCTCCCCTCCCTCCTTCATCCCTCCCTCCTCCCTTCTTCCTCCTTCTTTCTCTCTTTCCTTCCCTTTCTCTCTTCTCTCCCCCCCTCTCCCTCCCTCCTCCCTCCTCCCTCCCTTCCTTCCTTCTTCCTTCTTCTTTCCTTCCTTCCTTCCTTTCCTCCCTCCCTCCCTCCCTCCCTCCCTCCCTCCCTTCCTTCCTTCCTTCCTTCCTTCCTCATATGTTCCAATCGGAACAGAAGTGCAATATGGATAATTGGGTTGAAAGCGAAGTGGTATGAGGAGATAAACTGAAAAAAAACTGGATGGATTTAGCCTTCAGAAAAGACACTTGAGAGCGTATAGCGTAGCATGTTGTAACTACCTAAAGGGTGTGATTCTGAGCTGTCCCCTCTTCAAAATTCGAAGGCTTGGCAACGGGCATGTACTTAGGACGGTTGCAGTGTCCTGGGATCACGTGATCCCCTTTTGTGACTTTCGGTCGAGCAAAATCAATGGGGAAGCCAGATTCACTTAACAACCGTGTTACTAAGTAATGAACTGCAGTGATTCGCTTAACAAGAGAGTGGCGAGAAAGGTCCTAAAATGGGGCTAAATTCACTTCACAAATGTTTCGCTCAACGGCAGAAATTTTGGGCTCCATTGTAGTCGTAAGTTGAGGACTCTCTGTGGAGTCCAGAGATGGCAGCCTGGTTGCGTTGGAACAATCACTTGCTTAGTTTCCACCAAACAGGAAGCTCAGAGGGTTAACATCACAGTAATGACCATTAGTTCTTGCTTCTGTTTTCCCTTTGGAGACTCCTTTTCTTCCACATTCTATTGTACAGGCAGTCCTCCACTTACAACAGTTCATTTAGCGACCGTTCAAAACTACAAAAAGGGGACGTACGACCGTTTCTCACACTCACGGCCGTTGCAGCATCCCCAGGGTCAGGTGATCAAAATTGGGACGCTTGGCAACGGACTCGTATTTACGACGGTCGCCGTGTCCAGGGTGTGTGTGTCACGTGATCCCCTTTTAGCGACCTTCTGACAAGCCAAGCCCACGGGGAAGCCAGATTCGCTTAACGACCATGCCACTAACTTAACGACGAGAAAGGTCGTAAAATGGGGCTTTAACACTCGCTTAACACTCGCTTAACAACCGTCTCGCTTAGCCATGGAAATTTTGGACTCGATTGTGGCCGTAAGTCAAGGACTACCTGTACAATGATCCTGCCGCGGGTTTTGTGTAACTTCCACCCAGTCTCTGCAACTCTGTCCGAATTCATTTAGGTTTGAGCCTCAGCCGCTTTTAGCAGGAGATACGAAGAAACCCATTTTAGGTGCTTTTATTTCACTTTATCAATTCATTTGCTTCACCTTAGAACAGAGGTGATGCTCAATTTAGTCTGAACAGCAGCATTTAATCTGCTTTTTAAGTTCCTTCTGAGAGCAGAGAGAGAGAAAGCAGGAAAGTGCTTTGATTCCCTGATTCCCTTCGCCCAACTAGCTTTGCTCCTAAGAAAGGTTGTGTAGGGGAAGTTTGTGTGCAGGTGTGTAGTTATTTTCATGTAGTTTCTGGTTTGGTCCATGATGATATAACACCCAGGGGGCAAGGAACTAGAGGATAATTATGGGAGTGAGAAGTAAATTAGCTCTTTTTTTTTATTGAAAATAAATCAAGGGTGAAGTTAGTAATGAAGCCAACACATTAGGGCCCTTTAGTAAGTCTTCTGTAACTTACAGAAAGGGTCTTTTTTTAAAAAAAAAAACACCTCCTTTATTATTTTTATAAATAACTCAAAACAGTGAATATACTTAATACTCTTTCCTTCTCCTATTTTTCTCACAACAACAACCCTGCGAGGCGTGTTGTGCTGAGAGAGAGGGACCGGCCCAAAGTCACCCAGCCAGCTTTCATGATTCAGGCAGGACTAGAACTCACCGTCTCCTGGCGATTGGCCCAAGGACACCTAACCGGCTTTCATGTCTAAAGTGAGACTAGAACTCCCGGTCTCCTGGTGATTGGCCCAAAGTCACCCAGCTGGCTTTCATGACTAAGGTAGGACTAGAACTCACCATCTCCTGGCGATTGGACCAAGGTCACCTAACCGGCTTTCAAGTCTAAAGTGAGACTAGAACTCACCGTCTCCTGGTGATTGGCCCAAAGTCAGTCAGCCGGCTTTCATGCCTAAGGTGGGACTAGAACTCTACGGTCTCCTGGTGATTGGCCCAAAGTCACCCAGCCGGCTTTCGTGTCTAATGTGGGACTAGAACTCCCCGTCTCCTGGTGACTGGTCCAAAGTTATCAGCCAGCTTTTATGCTTAAGGCAGGACTAGAACTCACCATCTCCTGGTGATTGGCCGAAGGTCACCTACCCAGCTTTCATGCCTAAAGTGGGACTAGAACTCACCGTCTCCTGGTGATTGGCCCAGAGTCACCCAGCCAGCTTTCACCCTTATGGCAGGACTACAACTCACCCTCTCCTGGTGATTGGCCCAAACCCACCCAGCCGGCTTTCACGCCTAAGGCGGGACTAGAACTCACCGTCTCCTGGTTTTCTAGCCCGGTGCCTTCCCCACTAGACCAGATTGGCTCTTTGCAGCTTGCATGTCGGGTCCCACCGATGTGACCCTACGTTGTGCAGGTGTTCATTCCCGCCTGCAGAAGATGTATATTTGTGTTAGGTGCTGCCGCTGCTGAATCCCGATCTCGCTTCTCATCAAGGAATACCCACTTAGTGACTATTTTTCCCCTCTCCCCCCATTATAATTACGCAGATAGGAAGCCTCTGATTATGTTGCTCTTTATGTTGATTACCGGCATTATAAGGTTTTTGTTTTTCATTTTTTTTATTTTTATTTTTTTCCCCCGTTCCCATATAGCAATATCAAGTGCTCCGCCACCTGCCAAGCGTCAGCTCTTGGCACAGTACGGCAGATTAACTTCGCTGGGGAAATGTTTAGGGGAAAAAAAAAAAAAGGACAGAGACGTAGGAATTATTATTATCTTTTTTTTTTCCCCGCGTACGGCGGCAACACAGACCCCGCCACCTCTTCCAATCTGACTGATTGTTTCCTTGTCTCTTCAGTGGGGCGGTGCACAATTACGCTCCCCGGGTTAGTTCAAGAGGGTAATTTTTTTACACAAAAATGCAGGATTCCAATGTGATTTAAGCGCGGGGGAGGCATAAGCCCTACCAATCAAGGCAAACGGAGAAGGTGGGTTGTTTTTAAAAACTCAAGTGCAAAGAGGCTTTAGGGTCTTGTTGTTAAAATATTCCACAGCCTGGCAGCCGGGGAAAATAATGATTAAAAACTGACTTTGGTTCGCCAATCGGTTCCGTTTGGAAGGTTTCCTTTTGCTGTTGTGGTTTAGAGGTAAAATAGGAGAGGCTTGAGTTATCGCCACAGGTAGTCCTCGCTTTACGACCCCCCCGACCGAGCCCAAAAATTTCCGTTGCTAAGCCAGACCGTCGTTAAGTGAGGGCCCCGTTTAACAACCTCCCTTGCCAGAGTTGTTAAGCAAATCACTGCTGTTGGGAAGTTAGTCACACGGTCATTAAGAGAATCCGGCTTCCCCATTGACTTTGCTTGTCAGAAGGTCACAAAAGGAGGATCACGTGACTCCCGGGATGCTGAAACCGTCATAAGTACATGCCAGTTGCCGAGCCTCTTTGAGTTTTGATCCCGTGACCATGGGGGATGCTGCAACGGTTGTAAGTGTGAAAAACGGTCCTAAGTCCCTTTTTAATACTGCTGTTGCAACTTTGAACAGTCACTAAACGAACCGTTGTAAATCGAGGACTATCTGTCATGGCTTTTACTGGCTTTTTCTGGGCTGAACAGGAAAATTCCGCTTGGGGGTTCTGTTGTTTAGAGATGTGGCAGTACAGGTTGTCCTCAAACTTATAGCGGTTCATTTAGTGGCCGTTCAAAGTTACAGCGCCACTGGGAAAAAATGCGACTTATGACCGTTTTTCAAAACTACGACCTTTTGCAGCATCCCCAGGGTCACCTGATCAAAATTCAGGCGCTTGGCAAATGACTCAGACTTACGACGGTTGGCAGTGTCCCGGGGGGGTCACGTGATTTCCCCCTTCCGACGAGCAGAGTCAACGGGGGAAGCCAGATTTACTTAACAACCAGGTTACCAACTTCACAACTGCAGCGATTCGCTTAACAAACGCGGCAAGAAAAGTCGTAAGATGGGGCAAAACTCAGCAAAGGTCTCACTTAGCAACACCAATTTCGGGGTCGTAAGTCGAGCACTACCTGTGCTTAGCCTGCATGCCGTTGGCGAAAAGCTGGACGAACACAACCCAGAGGTGAGCTGGAGGACCCAACAAGCCACCATGAATGAACGTCAGTGCTGCAACGGACACACTTTTGACGGTGCATAAACTTGCATAAACTCTCCCTCCGTGTAACTAACCAGTTTAAGCAGCTACGTTTTAACCCACCGTGGCTAAATTGCCCTGGCATCGTCCATGAGTTGCACTCCCTTATTAAGAGAGTGGAAAGCGATAAATTCTTCACCTCCCTTGTGAGTCACAAACTTCTGCGGGGGGGTGGAAATGTGCAAGTAATGATATAAGACACAGACAAGCTAATGCAGGTTTGCTACAAGCTGATTCTTCCATCATTACTAATCACCATTGTCTCTCTTTCGAGTCAGTTCTGCAAAGCGTCTCCCACCCCATTGCCCTACTTATTCCCCCCCCCCCCTGTTCTGTATTGGAATAAAATAAATTAGCCAGAGCTGAGTAAACAGAGAGATAACCCCTTCGGTGAGCTGTTTGCTTTAATGGCACATATACATTTTGCAAACATATTTTACCTTGCCAAGCCTGGGTGATTTTCAGCAAGCGTTAGGAAAGACAGCCTAGGGGCAGGATTTTATAAAAACATTTGCAAGGGGAGAAAGATCGTCAAATCTCTCCTTTTCTAGGCAGAAAATCCCAGGGCCAATTCTTGGCATGGATGGTTTTTTTAAAAAAAAAAAGAAAAAGAAAAAAGTTTCTGGGAAAGATCTGAATTTGTCAGATCTCATGAACGCTTGGGATCCGATTCGAGTAGGCCCAAGTGGACTGGAACCGAAACCAGGAAGTTCTGTATAAATGGCTCTTAAGCCCTTTTGATTTCCTTCGTTTGTATCCTGCCTTTATTATTTTTACAAATAACTCAAGGCGGCGAACATATCCAATGTATCGTCCTGTTTTCCTCACAACGACCACCCTGTGAGGTGGGCTCGGCTAAACAGGAGTGATTGGCCCAAGATCACCCAGCTGGCTTTCATGGCTAAGCAGGATTAGAACTCACTGTCTCCTGGTGATTGGCCCAAAGTCACCCAGACAGTTTTCATGCCTAAGCCGGGACTAGAACTCACCATCTCCTGGTGATTGGCCCAAAGTTACCTAGCCAGCTTTCATGCCTAAGGTGGGACTAGAATTCAACGGTCTCCTGGTGATTGGCCCAAAGTCACCTAGCCAGCTTTCATGCCTAAGGCGGGACTAGAACTCACCGTCTCCTGGTGATTGGCCCAAAGTCACCTAGCCAGCTTTCATGCCTAAGGCGGGACTAGAACTCACCGTCTCCTGGTGATTGGCCCAAAGTCACCCAGACAGTTTTCATGCCTAAGCCGGGACTAGAACTCACCGTCTCCTGGTGATTGGCCCAAAGTCACCTAGCCAGCTTTCATGCCTAAGGCGGGACTAGAACTCACCGTCTCCTGGTGATTGGCCCAAAGTCACCTAGCCAGCTTTCATGCCTAAGGCGGGACTAGAACTCACCATCTCCTGGTGATTGGCCCAAAGTCACCCAGACAGTTTTCATGCCTAAGGCGGGACTAGAACTCACCGTCTCCTGGTGATTGGCCCAAAGTCACCTAGCCAGCTTTCATGCCTAAGGCGGGACTAGAATTCAACGGTCTCCTGGTGATTGGCCCAAAGTCACCCAGCCGGCTTTCATGCCTAAGGCGGGACTAGAACTCACTGTCTCCTGGTGATTGTCCCAAAGTCACCCATCCAGCTTTCATGTCTAAGGCAGGACTTGAACCTACGCTCTCCCACTTTGTAGCCTGGTGCCTTAATCAGTAGACCAAATTGTCTTTTGAAAACTCTTGGTGAATTGTCAATATTTATGTTTGGGGGGGGGCAGAGAGAGAGCGTGTGATAGAGAGAACAACTGGGGCGCCGTGTAAGTTTTACTACAAGCATACTACAAAGTGCTTCCCTAGACTATTATAGACTACGGTCTCTTGAAAATACCATGGATAGCCTAGAAAACAAAGAAAGGAACAATACAAATTAAACAGCCCAGAGTCTTCATTCAAGACACACAGGATCAGGCTCACGTTATCACACTTTGAACACGTCGCAGCTAGTCCTCTACTTACGATTGGTCATTTAACAATGGTTCAAAATTACAACAGCCTCAGAAAGCATTCTTTACAGCTAGCAAAGGCACCGTCAGCCATCAAAACAATATTGCCCTCCCCAGACGTGCTCATGTGATCACAATCTGGGTGCTTGGCAACCTGTGTGCACTTTCCATCAGTTGCCAAGTGCCCTGCAATCCCGTAATTGCTATTTACAGTCTTCTCTGTCGGCTTCCCCAGAAAGTCAATGGAGAAACCTGCAGGGGACGTAGCAAGCTGTTGCCGCCTGCAGAGAGAAGACTCCTTCCCATCTCTGGGGCCTGCCTTAACGGAGCTACATGCCAAGGTGGAGCTGAAGTCTTTCAGCGGGGCGCAGGAACGGAACTCAGATCCCAAGGATCCGAACTCTGTTCTGGCAACCCACCCAGAGCAGTTCCCTTCTGCGCACAGAGTGGAGCTGAAGTCAGCGGACAGCTCTTTCGCCACGTCCGCTTAACGAGCTGGGAGATTGCTTAACGACCGCCACTGGGAGCATGAAAGCCAGCTGGGTGACTTTGGGCCAATCACCAGGAGACGGTGAGTTCTAGTCCCGCCTTCGGCATGAAAGCCAGCTGGGTGACTTTGGACCAATCACCAGGAGATGGTGAGTTCTAGTCCCGCCTAAGGCATGAAAGCCGGCTGGGTGACTTTGGGCCAATCCCCAGGAGACGGTGAGTTCTAGTCCCGCCTTAGGCATGAAAGCCAGCTGGGTGACTTTGGGCCAATCACCAGGAGACGGTGAGTTCTAGTCCCGCCTTAGGCATGAAAGCCGGCTGGGTGACTTTGGGCCAATCAACAGGAGACGGTGAGTTCTAGTCCCGCCTTAGGCATGAAAGCCAGCTGGGTGACTTTGGGCCAATCCCCAGGAGACGGTGAGTTCTAGTCCCGCCTTAGGCATGAAAGCCGGCTGGGTGACTTTGGGCCAATCAACAGGAGACGGTGAGTTCTAGTCCCGCCTTAGGCATGAAAGCCAGCTGGGTGACTTTGGGCCAATCCCCAGGAGATGGTGAGTTCTTGTCCCACCTAAGGCATGGAAGCTGGTTGGGTGACTTTGGGCCAATCAACAGGAAACGGTGAGTTCTAGTCCCACCTTAGGCATGAAAGCTGGCTGGGTGACTGTGGGATAATCACCAAGAGACTATGAGTTCTAATCCTACCTTAGTGCTAAAGCGGGTAGAGAGAAAGAGAGAGAGAGACAAAGAGAGACCTCTGAGTAAATATTCAAGACTTCCAGGTTCACAGCGCAGAAAAATGTGTATATTCTTGTACAGCGAGAAACGTGAAAGGGGTCTCTGGATTGCATTAAGAGCACTGCACAAAATGAACAACACCCTTTGCCTTCCATTCAGAATAAAACAATCCTACACTGGGTTCCATCTGAATAGTCCGAGTTGGCCCAACGCTGACGCACCGACACACTTGTAGAGTTTGAGTGTTCCCAGTCCCTTGGCCGCAAAACTCAAAATATTTCCAAGGTCCTGGCTGCAGGAAACACTGGCAGTTTGGACCGTCCCTGCTGTTTTCCTTGTTTTTCACTCCGGAGTCCCCAGAGGAGGTGACGGGGAAGCCAAACTCACCGTTCCTCACAACGCAGCCTGAATGCCAAAACGGATCCTTTGAGTAAACCCAGAGAATTTCAGTAACCTTCTTTTCAATTAGGATCACGTCTCCCAGCCTGGAGGTAGATAAACCAGCCAAAGAGGGCACATTGTCTTGAACGCCTTCCAATGCCTGTGGGTTATTTTCCAAAATGTTTTCCAAAATGTTTTTAAAAATCCCCCTCGGCTAGTTTCTCTGGATATGAGGATGGACAGTCCACATAAAGAGCCATCAAACCCGGTTAGGCATTTGTTAGCGCACCGACGTTAGAACTCTCTTCCTGCAATTCAATAGGAGTCTGCTTAATTTGCAGAAGAATTAATAGGAGATTATGCATCAAAGCAAAGCAAGCAACACAGGGCAGGCGGTCCTCAACTTACGGCCACAGCTGAGCCCACAATTTATGTCGCTAAGCGAGACACTTGTTAAAGCGAGTTTGGTCCCGTTTTACGACTTTTCTCGCCGCGATTGTTAAGCGAATCGCTGCAGTTGTTAAGTTAGCAACACGGATGTTAAGTGAATCCGGCTTTCCCCCATTGACTTTGCTTGTCAGAAGTTGGCAAAAGGGGATCACATGACACGCCCCCCCTTGGGACGCTGCGCCCGTCATAAATGCGAAACAACTTGTCAAGCATCCAAATTTTGATCCCGTGACCGTGGGGATGCTGCAACGGTCATAAAGCGTGAAGAATTGCCATTAAGTCCCTTTTTTCGGTGGCGTTGTAACTTCGAACAGTCACTAAATGAACTGTTGTAAGTCGAGGACTAACTGTCTACAGCCAGCAAACTAGACTATTCTGAAAAGTTATCCACAGAATGAAGGGATAATCGATGCATGCGCTCAAACCAGATTACACAAGTCTTTTAATCGTAGTTAAAGCTCAGTGGCCGCATTTATTCGTTTATTTGATTTTTATCCCACTTGTTTTATTGTTTATAAGGGTGTTGGACAGACCTCCTTCCTCCTAATTTTCCCCACAACAACAACCCTGTGAGGTGGGTTGGGTTGAAAGAAAGTGACTGGCCCAACGTCACCCAATTGGTTTTCCTGCCTAAGGCGGGACTAGAACTCACCGTCTCCTGGTGATCAGCCCAAAGTCTCCCAATTGGCTTCCACGCCTAAGGCGGGACTAGAACTCACCGTCTTCTGGTGATTGGCCCAAAAAATCACTCAAGTGGCTTTCATGCCCAAGGGGGGACTAGAACTCATCATCTCCCAGTGATTGGCCCAAAGTCACTCAACTGGCTTCCATGCCTAAGGCGAGACTAGAATTCACTGTCTCCTGGTGATTTCACTCAACTAGCTTTCATGCCCAAAGTGGGACTAGAACTCACTGTCTCCTGGTGATTGGCCCAAAGTCACCCAGCTGGCTTTCATGCTTAAGGCGGGACTAGAACTCACTGTCTCCTGGTGATTGGCCCAAAGTCACTCAACTAGCTTTCATGCGCAAGGCGGGACTAGAACTCACCATCTAGTGCCTATAACTGGAAAGAGGTTTTGGACAATCGCATGTCAACAGTCATAGTGCAAGGCCGCTGCTAGTCCTCATGAATCTGTTCTCTTTGAGCCTTTGCAGCCCTGTCTCCTGTGAATAAAGCAATTGAGATCTGCTGCAGGAGATCTCAATTTTTCCTCCTCCCAGGCCCCAGGCCTGTCTTTTCATGCCCCATCCGTTTAAAGGCATAAAGCGAGGACCGGCTACGCTGAAACTCAGGACAACGAGGCTTTCGCCTAATCCCATTATGGGGCCGGGTGTGATTAGATGCAAGCAGCACTCCTTAGCTTTCCTGGAGGCTGGTTGAAAGGCCTCCCCCCCCCAGCTCTCCCCCCCCCCCGGTGCAGCAATGCCTCCCCTGTAATGGAGCATGTTGGGGAAACATTATAATCCGCTTAACGCTGGCATTTGGGCAGCCTGGCGATGTGCTTTTCATAGCAGCGTGGAATGAAAAAAATTGGACAAAAAGGAAATGCAGGGTGGAGCTTGAACACTTAAAAGCAAAAGCAAAAAATAATCTTAAAAAAGACTGGTGTTCTGTAGCTTCATACCCTAATCTTTCTCTCTCCCCCCTCTCTCCTTCTCTCTCTCTTTCTTTGTCTCTCTCTCTCTCTCTCTGATTGTCCGTCTTTCCCTCTCTCTCCGTCTCTCTCTTTCTCTCTCTCTCTGATTGTCTCTCTTTCTCTCTCCATCTCTCTTTCTCTGTCTCTCTTTCTTTCTTGTTCTCTCTCTTTCTCTGTCTCTCTGTCTTTCTCTCCCTCTTCCTCCCTCTCTCTCCCTCTCTTTCTCTGTCTCTCTCTCTTTCTCTGTCTCTCTCTCTCTCTCTCTCTCTGACTATCTGTCCCCTCTTTTTGTCTCTGTCTCTGTCTCTCTCTCTTTTTCTGTCTCTCTCTCTTTCTGTCTCTCTCTCTCTCTCTTTCTCTTTATCTCTCTCACTGTCTGCCTCCCTCTCTTTCTCTCTCTCTCTTTCTCTCTTTCTCTTTCTCTCTCTCTCTTTCGGACTCCCTCCCCCTTTCTCTCTTTCTCTGACTCCCTCCCTTTCTCTTTCTCTCTCTCCTCTTTTCCTAACCACAACTTTGCACATCTTGTCTTGGCTCCGAGCTCCCCCATCTGGCACGGGGATTTTTTACTTCTCTTTGGGAAAAAAAAAATTATCCAATGAAGGATATACATTCCCCCCCCCCCCAGCCAGCTCATCTTTCCTGCTCCGCTTCTCGAAACGCAGCTGACACCTGTGCAGCCAGCTTGGGTGTAATAAATGGAAACGTAGGCATAGAAGAACTCATTGAAGCCATGGTGTTTAATCTCTTGCTTAGGGCAGAAATCAAATTAAAATATCTCCGACGGGTAGCTGGCTAGGATCTGGTTAAACACAGCCCTTGAAAGAGACTTTGGAAAATTGCCAGCCCTCTGATGCAGTGTTTTTCAACCGTAGCCATTTTAAGAGGCGTGGACTTCAACTCCCAGAATACCCCAGCCAGCAATGCTGGCTGGGGTATTCTGGGAGTTGAAGTCCACACCTCTTAAAATGGCTACGGTTGAGACACATCACTCTTCCCATTAAGATGTTCCTCCTAGCGTTCCTAAGATTTGCTTTCTTGTTATTCAAAGTCCTTAATTTGGCTCCTGCTCTCTGGAATGATGGAGGAGAAGGCCTGATTGTGCCAACCTTTCTGCTACAGGTAGTCCTCGACTTACAACGGTTCGTTTAGTGACCGTTCAAAGTTACAGTGGCCCCCACCATTTTTCATCCCGTTGCAGCGTTCCCAGCGTCACCTGATCAAAATCCGGATGCTTGGCGACTGGCTTATTTTTATATGAGGGCTGCAAGTGTCCCGGGATCATGGGATCCCAAAGTCATTGGGGAAGCCAGACCCACTGCAGTGACTCACTTAACAACGGTGGCAAGGAAGGTCGTAAAATGGGGGCAAAACTCACTTAAAAACGGTCTCACTTAGCAACAGAAATTTTGGGCTCTGTGGTGGTCGTAAGTTGAGGATCACCTGTATTTGATCCATTTGTGCTGTGCCTATGCTGTTTCCTCATAATCAGGGGTCTTCAAACCTGGCCGTTTTATGACTTGGGGACTTCAACTCCAAGAATTCCTCACGCCTGGCTGAGGAATTCTGGGAGTTGAAGTCCACAAGTCACAAAACGGCCAAGTTTGAAGACCCCTGTCATACATGTTCCCTTCTCCAGCCTAAAACCTTTCCAATTCCATCACTCTGAATACCTACAACGTAATTTTCAGGTTGAGATCCTGACACACTATTCAAGCTAGCATCTGACCAAAGCAGAATAAAATGGAAATATTATTTCTCGTTGTATTATACCCATGTTTTCCCCAAAATAAGACCGGGTCTTATCTTAATTTTTGCTCCAAAAGACGCATTCGGGCTTATTTTCCGGTTAGGGCTTATATTTGGGGAAACGGTATCCATCCATCCGCCCGCCCGCCCGCCCGCCCGCCCGTCCGTCCATCCATCCATCCATCCATCCATCCATCCATCCATCCATCCAGCTATCCTATCTAGCATCCATCTATCATCTATCTTCTAGTCTATCTATCTATCTATCTATCTATCTATCTATCCTATCTATCATCTCATCTATCTATCTACTATCTATCTATCTATCTCTATCTATCTATCTATCTATCTATCTATCTATCTATCTATCTATCTATCTATCTATCTATCTATCTATCTATCTATCTATCTATCTATCTATCTATCTATTCTATCTATCTCTATCTATCTATCTATCTTCTATCTATCTATCTATCTATCTATCTATCTATCATCATCATCATCATCATCATCATCCATCCATCCATCCATCCATCCATCCATCCATCCATCCATCCATCCATCCATCCATCCATCCATCTATCTATCTATCTATCTATCTCTATCTTTCTATCTTCGTCTGTCTGTCTGTGTCTATCTATCTTCGTCTGTCTGTCTGTCTTGTCTGTCTTGTCTGTCTATCTTCGTCTGTCTGTCTGTCTTTGTCTGTGTCTCTATCTTCGTCTGTCTGTCTGTCTGTCTATCGTCTGTCTTGTCTGTCTGTCTGTCTATCTATCTTCGTCTGTCTGTCTGTCTTTGTGTCTATCTTCGTCTGTCTGTCTGTCTGTCTATCGTCTGTCTGTGTCTGTCTGTCTGTCTGTATCTATCTATCTATCTATCTATCTATCTATCTTTGTCTGTGTCTCTATATCTATCTATCTATCTATCTATCTATCTATCTATCTATCTATCTATCTATCTATCTATCTATCTATCTATCTATCTATCTATCTATCTATCTATCTATCTATCTATCTATCTATCTATCTATATCTTCGTCTGTCTGTCTATCTATCGTCTGTCTGTCTTGTCTATCTTGTCTGTCTGTCTCTGTCTGTCTGTCTATCTATCTTCGTCTATCTATCTATCTTCTATCTATCTATCGTCTGTCTTGTCTGTCTGTCTCTGTCTATCTATCTTCTATCTATCTATCGTCTGTCTTGTCTGTCTGTCTCTGTCTATCTATCTATCTATCTATCTTCTATCTATCGTCTGTCTTGTCTATCTATCTATCTATCTATCTATCTATCTATCTATCTATCTATCTATCTATCTATCTATCTATATCTCTGTCTGCCTGTCTATCTTTATCTATCTATCTATCTATCTATCTATCTATCTATCTATCTATCTATCTATCTAGCTAGCTAGCTAGCTAGCTAGCTATCTATCTACCATCTATCTCTCTATCTATCCTATCTATCTATCTACTAATCTATCTATCTATCTATCTATCTATCTATCTATCTATCTATCTATCTATCTATCTATCTATCTATCTATCTATCTAATCTATCTATCTATCTATCTATCTATCGGTATCTGTTGAGGAAGCCTTCCGTTGAATTCCCCCCTCGCTTTCTCCTTTAGCCTGGCAGATTGACGTTCAGTTTGCAAGCTGACCGTTTTGCCTAGATCTTTTTCAGAAGTAACGTTAACTAGCCAGTCACCCCCATCCTTTGCCCCCGTGTTTTAATCTACCGTATCTTTCGTGAAGTACTTTGCATTTGTCTCGGTTAAATTCCTTTTTGTTATTTTTCAAGACCGTTTCTCTAACCTTTTAAAAACGTTTTGAATTGTATCTCTGTTTTCAAGGACATCATCTGATGCTGGCAAATTTATTTCATCTGCAAATGTGTTTGTGTGTCTGTGTGTGTAAGTAGAGGGAGGATTTCTGACCCCATCTAATTTGTTTTTCCATTACCCTGTTCTTCTAAGAAATCCTAATTCAATGTTCCGATTTTATTAAAATTGCCTTTAAAAAAAAAAATCCACACTAGAAAAGCTCAAAATTAAAGGAGAGGCAGAAAATTGTCCTTTTTGGGGCTGTGATGTTGTTTGCCTGAAATGGTGTTTGTGTATCAGAAGATCCATCTTGACCGATTAGTCGCTGCGCGGTGTTAATTTGTGACTAGATTTAGAGGATTGCTCGCTCTTTAAAAATTGTCTTCTTGGGTTGCGCGTTATACTTTTTTTTAAACCACTCGAATATCTAAGTCTGCGAAGATAAGTGTTTGACTTATTTATTAGGTTTATTGCATCTCAATCTGAGAATTGCAGGAGAGCAGATGTTGATTTTAGCATTTCATTTTGATGGCAATCCTGTGAAGAGGGAGAGAAGATGAAATATGCTTTGAGCAGAAATTTAACATAAAAACATATTTTTCTTGCTGTTATACAGGATGGCATAGGCAAAAAAAAAGAGAGAAGGGAAACACCCTGGCTCCCAGGAAGGACAGACAGTATATAAATAAATGCAAGTTGTCAGCCAGATAAAACAAAAACAAAATAAAAACAAGTGTCTGAAATGTATTTGTTTTTTTCTTATGGCCAGAAAGAAAATACACCATATTTTCTATTCTATTCTGTTCTGTTCTGTTCTGTTCTGTTCCCTATTTTCTGTTCTGTTCTATTCTATTCTATTCTATTCTAATTTTCTATTCTATTCTATTCTATTCTATTCTATTCTATTCTATTCTATTCTATTCTATTCTATTCTATTCCATTCCATTCCATTCCATTCCATTCCATTCCATTCCATATTTTCTATTCTATTCTATTCTATTCTATTCTATTCTATTCTATTCTATTCTATTCCATTCCATTCCATTCCATTCCATTCCATTCCATTCCATATTTTCTATTCTATTCTATTCTATTCTATTCTATTCTATTCTATTCTATTCTATTCTATTCTATTCTATTCTAATTTCTATTCTATTCTAATTTCTATTCTATTCTATTCTAATTTCTATTCTATTCTATTCTATTCTATTCTATTCTATTCTATTCTATTCTATTCTATTCTATTCTATTCCATTCCATTCCATTCCATTCCATTCCATTCCATATTTTCCTATTCTATTCTATTCTATTCTATTCTATTCTATTCTATTCTATTCTATTCTATTCCATTCTATTCCATTCCATTCCATTCCATTCCATTCCATTCCATTCCATTCCATTCGCCAAGTGCCCAGATTTGATCATGTGACTGTGGGGATGCTGCGAATCAGATTTATAGGTTCTGCTTTTATCTATCAAGATGCCCGTTTACCAAGCTCTTGCTTGATGAAGATGATTTTGTTATCTTCGAAAAATAAGGTATCAATAATACTCTCAAGGTGTAAAAATCCACAGTTGTAAAAGTAAAGTTGAAAGGGTTAAAGGGCGCATTGTGAAGCAGAGAGTGGAACGATATAAGAGCCAATTTGGTGTAGGTGCTGGCTTAAAAACCAGGAGACGGTGAGTTTTAATTCTGCCTTAGGCGCGAAAGCTGGCTGGGCCAATCATCAGAAGACTGTAAGTTCTAATCCCGCCTTAAGACATGAAAGCCGATTGGGTGGCTTTGCTTCAATCATCTCAAGATGGTGAGTTCTAGTCCCACCTTAGGCATAAAGGCCAGCTGGGTGACTTTAGGCTTGTCCCCCTCTCTCTCAGCCCAACCCACCTCACAGGATTGTTTTTGTGGGGAAAAGAGGAAGAGGAAGGAGCATTTTGTATGGACGCTGCCTCGAATTACTTATAAAGTGATAAAGGCCGGATAAAAATGAAATACCTCAGTGTCTAAGGAGAGCCTGTTGTAAAGCACCGAGAATACCTCTGTCAGTGAAATGGGTGGCATAGAAATTTAATAAATAAATAAACTACATGGAGGTGTTAATAACGGTATCTGTACTGTACAGAGCTTGAGTCCCAGGAGAGTTTTCAAATTTTCAGCAAAAAAAACCTACGGTTTCAGCACCTGGCTGTGATTGACCGTGTCAGGTGCCGAGAATCAAGACCGTACATTAAATTCCAGTTAAGCTAATTTATTGCTCTTGCCTGTATGCAAGAATCTAGTCAGCACTACATTGGCTCCACATAAGGGTGAACGGCCATAAGAAAGGCTGAGCGCCAAAGAATGGAGGCCTTTGAACTATGGTGCTGGAGAAGACTCCTGCGAGTCCCCTGGACTGCAAGGCGATCAAACCGGTCAGTCCTAGAGGAGATCAACCCCGACTGCTCTCTAGAAGGCCAGATCCTGAAGTGGAAACTCAAGTACTTTGGCCACCTAAGGAGAAGGAAGGACTCACTGGAGAAGAGCCTAATGCTGGGAAAGATGGAGGGCAAGAGAAGAAGGGGACGACAGAGAATGAGGTGGCTGGATGGAGTCACTGAAGCAGGAGGTGTGAGCTTCAATGGACTCCAGAAGATGGTAGAGGACAGGAAGGCCTGGAGGAACGTTGTCCATGGGGTCGCGATGGGTGGGACACGACTTCGCAACTAACAACAACAACAACAACAAGAGTGAACGGAATTCAAGACACTTGGCCTGCTTGTGGGAATGTAATGATTCCAGGCTGATTCCTCTCTTGACTCCATCTCCAGCTCAGCTGTTCTTCTCCTACAGCTGGGATCTTAAGAAATCCCATAACTTTTAAAGTAACGATATGACGTCTATGGAGAGTTTCAGTCATCCAGGTCACGGTTGTCCCGCAGGTGCTTTTCCAAAAGGCAACTGGACTTTGTCTTTCCTCAAAGAAGAGGTTCCACTTCTCATTCAGAAAGCTTCTTCGGTCCCGGAGAAGTGTTCTCTATTTGCTGAAGAAGCTTCTTGGGTGAGTCCATTTTGCAAAAGCGGCCTTTGGACGAAGAAGCTTCTTGGAGGAGAAGTGAAATGTCTTCCAGGAAAGAAAACCCCCCAAGAAAGTCCACTTGCTTTTTTTGGGGATACAGATACGACGGTGCTGACGTCTGAATGTCTCGCATTGCTAGGAGATTGCAGAGCGACAGCAGAGTCACGCTCGGGAGCTGCCCCCTTAAACTCTGCAGAGAAGTGGATTTGAGATCTTCGTGAGTGTGAGTTGGGACACACATTAGTCTGACTCTTCTCCAGAACTTTGTGCAGCTCCTTGACCCAGGGCCACGAAAAGGAGAAGCCAAGAGGCGGAGAATCCCGTCGCTCTTCCTTCCCCTCTTCCTTGCGGGAGAAACATTATGCGGTTTTTTTTTTTCCCCCCCTCTCAAGTGCCTGATTAAACTTGACATTTGAAAATAGAACTTTGTGCCCAAATGAGTACGGCACTTCTGAGTGTTTTAATTAAGATGTTTAATTCCCATCAAAGCTTGATAGTTCTCTTCCTTTCTCTCTCCCCCCCCCCGCTCCTCCTCCCCATCCCAGTTTTTAAGGGTGATTCCTCGACGGCTTCTGAAATTTCCGAAACCCGTCCTTAACCTTTAATCGTCATTCCGTTTGCACAGGAGTTTGTGTGTCTGATTAACAACTTTTTAAAGTTCAGGAGCTTTTGGAGGAAATGCAAGTAAGGTTCTTTGTTTTGGGGTGGTTTTTTTTCCCTCTCTCCCCTTTTTGGGATCTTGTTATTAAGCAGCGGCATTTAATGAAGCCGAAGGGCCGATAATGTTAACCATCTTAGCTCTTTGTGAGATGTCGTTAAGCAATTAGTTGGAAAGCTGAAGAACATGAAATATACTTATTATCCGGGAGTTAACACGCTTGATATTTAAACCAGATGCTGCTCTGTGCTGCTTTTTTTTGGGTTTTGCGTGTTTTGTCAGACCCAAGCAACCAGAACCACTGGTAAATAGCTAAAGTCAGCAACTTTATTGTCTACAACCCATATTACAAGAATCTCCCCAGATTCCCCTGTTTGCCTTCCCCCTGGGAATGACGAGATAAGGCTTCATGGATCTTGGGGGGAGGTCAAGCTTATGCCGCTTGCAGCTGCACAAGGATTCCAAGCTAGGCCCTCTCTTGACTCCCTCCTTCCAGCCTAGCTGGCAGTTTCCCCAACATAACTGCAACCAATTTTGTTCAAAATGCTGAACATCGTGGGAACCTCAACTCAGCATAATGTCTGCCTAAGGCAGGGGTAGGCAACCTTGGCTCTTTTAGGACTCGTGGACTTCAACTCCCAGAATTCCTGAGCGAGGATGGCTCAGCTTGGAAACCTCTCCCTTTCCCCTCAGCGTGGCTGGCTCAGGAATTCTGGGAGTTGAAGTCCACGAGTCATAAAAGAGCCGAGGTTGCCTACTCCTAAGTGGTGAGCCTCCTAGACCAGGGGTCGGCAACCTTGGCTCTTTTATGACAAGTGGACTTCAACTCCCAGAATTCCTCAGCCACATGGCTCAGCTTGGAAACCTCTCCCTTTCCCCTCAGCGTGGCTGGCTCAGGAATTCTGGGAGTTGAAGTCCACCAGTCATAAAAGAGCCAAGCTTGCCTACCCCTGGCCTAAGGCTAGGAAGCTAGAACCTTGGAGAGACCGACAGATCCAAGCCTCAGCCTTCTGCTTCAGAGTCCTGATTGGTTTCCCGAGCTGATCCTTTCTCTGTGGAGAGGGATTTTGTAGAAGAATGGCCCATCTTATGTACATATGCAGTGAGCATACGACAGAAGACATTAAGGAGAGAAAGTTCCTGACAGTGAGGACAATTAACCAGTGGAATTAACCTCAGAAATCGTGGGCGATCCATCACTGGAGGTTTTTAAGAAGAGACTGGACAGTCACTTGCCTGAGATGGTGTAGGTTCTCCTGCTTGAGCGGGGGGCTGGACTAGAAGACCTCCAAGGTCCCTTCCAGCTCTATTCTATTCTAAAGACATAATGCAGTGGGATGTAGCCCGGATTCCCAGGAAGGAGGGGCTGCATGCCAAGGAAGCAAGAGACATCACCGTTTAAATAACTTGTGTGGGAGAAAGAGAGTTGGATGGCTCCTTCCTAGGATTTTTCAGAGCATGTGTTTAACGGTGCAAGCAGGCTTATTTGTGCTCTCTGAGCCTGGTGGCTTCCTTCCAGATGTCTCATTACCCAACTAGGTAACATGATCAGTGCTAGAAGGGAGCAGGGTTTGCAGAGTGGAGGAGAATGAAATGGGGGGTGTAGGAGGACAACTGTGGGGTCCTTGGTGCTCTCTGAGCTTGGTTGTTTTCTTGCAGACATTTCCTTACCCAACTAGGTAACATCATCAGTGCTAGAAGGGAGTGGAGTTTGCAATTCCTTCCTTCCTTCCTTCCTTCCTTCCTTCCTTCCTTCCTTCCTTCCTTCCTTCCTTCCTTCCTTCCTTCCTTCCTTCCTTCCTTCCTTCCTTCCTTCCTTCCTTCCTTCCTTCCTTCCGTGATCATATGGCCCATATGAAGCCTAAAGCCTGGAAAGTAACTCAGAAGGTTTTTGATAGCAGGCGGGGACTTCATTTATTTATTTTTTCATCTGTGCAATAAGGTCTGGTGACGTCTGATTTTAAAAAAAAAAAACTGCAAGAGTTTCAGGGGAGAATTGGAAACTTTATTCTAATATTTCTGGGACAGACCAATAATAGTTTTCTACTTTATCTTTGGATAAATCGGGAATAGAAAAAAAATATAATGGTGAGAATTCTTTGATTGTGCTGTTTTTAAGACGTTGGGGGGAAAAGCTACGGTTGGCATTGTCTGTCTTCCGTCGCTTTGCAAACTTGCCAAAACATCACATAACATGTTGTTGTTTTCCCCCCCCTTTCTGACATAGCTATTATCGGAGTAGGAAAACATTGGGCAGAAACCTTGCTTGTCTGTGGTTGAGGGCACTAAGAGCTGACCCTGGAAGGCTTTTAAATAAATATTGCAATGTATTTAACAATCAGCTCTTCTTTAAAAACCAACGCGGAATGGATGATTTCTGCATTCCACATCTTTGAGGAAAGTGGTTGATTTTTTTTTTTTACTTGCTTTAAGTCGCAGAGCGTTTCTTTTCATTTCTGTCTTTTATGAAGTGCTTGCAACCCAAAATACAAAGAACGATTTGTAATTAATTATTGTACTTGGTGATGATGTTTCTGGAGAGACTTCCACTCAGGGGTGCAATGGAGCTGTGATGGCTTTGGTGGAGATGGCTTGGAAGAATGAAGGATAGTAATAGTAATAATAATAATAATAATAATAATAATAATAATAATAATAATAATAATAATAATAATAATAATAATAATAATAATAATAATAATAATAATAATAATAATAATAATAATAATAATAAAGTTGGAAGGGACCTTGGAGGTCATTGAGTCCAACCCCCTGCTCAGGCAGGAAACCCTACACCATTTCGGACAAATGTATCCATTGTCTATCCACTCCTCCTCCTCCTCCTCCTTCTCCTTCTCCTTCTCCTTCTCCTTCTCCTTCTCCTTCTCCTTCTTCTTCTCCACCTCCTCCCTCTTCCTTTCTTCCTCCTTCTAATTCTTCTCCTCTTCACAAAAAAGTCACACCTTTTACCGCTTTCCATTCAAAGAGTGTAAAACAAAGAATATAAACTGAGAATATAATCCTCCTAGAAGTGATGCCGTTACCTAGTTGGGTAAGAAAACATCTGCAAGAAAACATCCAAGCACCACGGGCCCCTCATTTCAACCCCGAGGTACAAATATTCTCCTTTATTGAAAAAACAAATCAAATTGTTCCCACCTTAATTTCAGTCAGTCAGTCAGTCAATTTCTGTAGCTGCCCTGCTCAGTCAAGTGACTCTGAGTCACTTGATTTGCCCACATATATAGGTTTCTTATTTGAAAATAGATTACTTGCTGGAATTCTTCTCCTTTTAATCCCATTTTTTGTCCCTTTAATCTTCTTTTTTAATAAATCTTACTAGTCAAACCCCCAAGAAACTTGTTCTCGGGGCTAACTGCATCCAGTCCCAATTTCTACAGAGAGGTCTGACAGACAAACATGTGTTTTATTTCACGTGGAAAGCTTCTACATTTGGCAATCTGCAGATTTAGTGGAGCTGGATTCATTTAAAAGCCCAACACGTCTTAAACATCTAAAATGGATGGATGGATGGATGGATGGATGCTCGTCTGCATAGTTACCAAGAAAAAAAAAAAGCTCTGCTTTTAGTTCAGAGTTCGGGATATTATTAAAAGCTCAGTCAGGTTAGGCCAGGGGTAGGCAACCTTGGCTCTTTTATGACTCGTGGACTTCAACTCCCAGAATTCCTGCCAGCCAGCCATGCTGAGGGGAAAGGGAGAGGTTTCCAGATGAGCATGCTGGCTCAGGAATTATGGGAGTTGAAGGTCCACCAGTCATGAAGGGGCCATAGTTCCCCCATGCTGGCCTCAGGAATTCTGGAGTTGAAGTCCACGAGTCATAAAAGAGCCCAGGTGCCATACCCCTGGCCTAGGAGGCTCACCGCTTAGAACAGGAGGACTTAGGACAGGGGTAGGCAACCTTGGCTCTTTATGACTGGTGGACTTCAACTCCCAGAATTCCTGAGCGGGCATGCGAGGGTAAAGGGAGAGGTTTCCAAGCTGAGCCATGCTGCTCAGGAATTCTGGGATTGAAGTCCACCAGTCATGAAGGGCCATAGTTCCCCATGCTGGCTCAGATTCTGGGAGTTGAAGTCCACGAGTCATAAAAGAGCCCAGGTTGCCTACCCCTGGCCTAGGAGGCTCACCCGCTTAGAACAGGAGGACTTAGGACAGGGGTAGGCAACCTTGGCTATTTATGACTGGTGGACTTCAACTCCAGAATTTCTGAGCAGCATGGGGGACTAAGCCCTTCGTGACTGGGGACTTCAACTCCCAGAATTCATCATCCCATGGCTCATGGAACCTCTCCCTGTTCCCCTCAGCATGGCGGTCGGAATTCTGGGAGTTGAAGTCCACGGGAGTCATAAAAGAGCCAAGGGTTTTCTTTTGTTCGGTAAAGAGATTGACGTGGACAGCGGTTGGGAAAATCTAAAGTAAATATCAACGATATTACCTTTCACCAACCTTTAAAGGCCTGCTTGTCCTGTCTTGCTTTAGAGATCGGTTAGCAGGTAGCGGTTAAAACACTAAACGAAAAATATCAACAAGGCTTCAATACCGTCAACCAGGGTGTCCGTTGGGACCAGCTGCGGAGTCTAGTGTACAGGCAGTCCTTGACTTACAACCATTTTTTTAAGTGATTGTTCAAAGTTTTCAGCATTGTTGCAACTTTGAATGGTCACTAAACAAATGTTTGTAAGTTGAGGACTATCTAGACCAGGGTTAGGCAACCTTGGCTCTTTTATGACTGGTGGACTTCAACTCCCAGAATTCCTGAGCCAGCATGGCTCAGCATGGAAACCTCTCTCTTTCCCCTCAGCATGGCTGGCTCAGGAATTCTGGGAGTTGAAGTCCACCAGTCATAAAAGAGCCAAGGTTGCCTAACCCTGGTCTATACAGATAGTCCTCAACTTACGACAACAATTGAGCCCTAAATTTCTCTTGCTAAGTGAGACAGTTGTTCAGTAAGCTTTGCCCCATTTTACGACCTTCTCACAGTTGCTAAGTGAGTCACTGCAGTCATTCAGCGAGTAACACGGTTGTTAAGTGAATCTGGCTTCCCCCCATTGACTCGGCTTGTCAGGAGGTCGCAAAAGGGGATCTACGCGATCCCGGGACACTGCAAACCGTCATAAATACGAGTCAGTTGTTAAGTTCGATCGCGTGACCCTGGGGATGCTGCAAGGGTCGTAAGTGTGAAAAACGGTCGTGTCAGTTCTTTCAGTGCTGTTGTAACGTTGAACGGTCACTAAATGAATGGCTGTAAGCAGTGGTGGGATTCAGGCAGTTTGCACCAGTTCGGCAGAATCGGTAGCTAATTTTTTGTTGCCCAGGCCCAGAACGGACTTCCGGAAGCGGCATCCACACAGAGAACCGGTTGTTCACATATTTGAATCCCACCACTGGTAACAACAACAACAACAACAACAACAACAATAATAATAAAAAGTTGGAAGGGACCTTGGAGGTCATCTAGTCCAACCCCTTGCTCAGGCAGGAAACCCTATACCATTTCGGACAAATGGCTGTCCAGTCTCTTCTTAAAAACTTCCAGTGTTGGAGCATTCACCGCTTCTGGAGGCAGGTTGTTCCACTGGTTAATTGTTCTAACTGTCATGAAATTTCTCCTTAGTTCTAGGTTGCGTCTCTCCTTGATGAGTTTCCATCCGTTGCTTCTTGTCCTGCCTTCAGGCGCCTTGGAAAATAGCTTGACTCCCTCTTCTTTGGGGCAGCCCCTGAGATACTGGAAGACTGCTATCATGTCCCCCCTTGTCCTTCTCTTCATTAAACTGGACATACCCAATTCCAGCCACCGTTCCTTGTATGTTTTCGCCCCCAGCCCCCTAATCATCTTTGTTGCTCTTCTCTGTACTCTTTCTAGAGTCTCAACATTGTTGTAAGTCAAGAATCGCCTGTATTCCCGTTTCTCTCGCAAATCCCAAACACCGCAGAGTTTTACAGAGATGTCAGGTTTTTGCGATTGGAAGTCTTATTCCTGCCTCCCACTTTGCAAAGCAAAAAAAAAAAAAAAAACCACCACGTTTGTCCGTCTATGCTAATCAAGCAATTAGGGTCGACAATGAATTTCCATGCAGCGGGACTGGATATTCCTGCCATTAGCCAAGCACCTCTTTGTTAGAGTTTTGTTTATCTGCTGAAACTCTACTTTGTCCTTGCATGATAATAAGCCCTGAACAGTGCATTACTGATGATAGCACTTGAGGATTAGACCAAAAACATAAATAAATAAATAGCCCATACCAGAGCTATTAAATTGAATTCTTCTTCGAAAATGGGAATTTAAGATTCAATTTGTGTGACAAAACGGTAGGCAAGGAACCATCTGTCTGTGGATAGGGGACGGGCATCCGGGATAACCAAAAGCTCATTGCTTCAATAAGAAAGTATTTGGAGAAGATTTTGGAAGGCCTGTCGCATTGGAGAAGGGAGGACAGAAGAACAGAGTCGGAAGGGGCCTTGGAGGTCTTCTAGTCCAACCCCCCCTGCTCAAGCAGGAGACCCTACACCAATGTGGAGAAATGGTTGTCCAATCTCTTCTTGAAGGCCTCCAGTGTCGGAGTACCCAAGTTATCCTACTGATTAATTGTTCTGACTATGGGGAAATTTCTCCTGAGTTCTAGTTTGGTTCTCTCTCTCACTCTAGGGTAGCTTTGTCTGGGCAGGATGGATATGCAGGACTTCTGAATAAAGAAACCAGGTTTCTTTTGGAGCAGGGCAGTAAACCACAGCCTAATCGAAGAACCACCAAGAACACCTCCACCGTCCTTGACAGTGCAAGTCATTTGGATATAAGCAGAGAGCGAACCCTTCAAGCACTGATGATGTTACCTAGTTGGGTCTTGAGATGTCTGCAAGAAAAACCACCAAGCTCAGAGAGCACCAAGGACCCCACAGTCGTAGCGTAATACTCTTTTCCTCTCCTATCCGCAAACTCCTCTCCACAAAACCCATCCCTTCTAGTACTGATGATGTTACCTAATAGGGTCATGAAAACTGTCTCTGCAAGGAAACCACAAGGTCAAGAGCACCAGGGGGGACCCACAGTCCTTCCTCTTCATCCTCTCTTCTTAGCACTGATGATTTTCCCTAGTGGGTCATGAAACGTCTGAGGAAACACCCGGCGCAGAGAGCATCAAGGACCCCACATCCGCCTCTCCTTCTCTCTTTGCAAACTCATCTCCTCCTCCTCCTTCCTCTTCCTTCCACAACTCCTCTCCCTTCTAGCACTGATGATGTTACCTAGTTGGGTCAGGAAACGTCTGCAAGAAAAACCACCAAGCTCAGAGAGCACCAAGGACCCCACAATCAACCTCCTCCTCCTCCTCCTCCTCCTCCTCCTACTCCTCCTCCTCCTCCTCCTCTCCTCTCCCGTGAACGCCTCTCCCTTCTAAGTGGCACTGTGGTCTCAAATGTCTGCAAGAAAAACCACCAAGCTCAGAGAGCACCAAGGACCCCACAATCAACCTCCTCCTCCTCCTCCTCCTCCCCACAAACTCCTCTCCCTTCTCACACTCTTACCTTCTAAGATGCTACCTAGTTGGGCCATGAAGGGTCTGCAAGAAAAACCACCAAGCTCAGAGAGCACCGAGGACCCCACAGGGCCATTTTTAAACTATGGCTTAAGTGTGGCGTATGCCGTCAGAGTGCATGATTTGTTGGTTTGATGCTTCCTGGCTCATTTCAGATCTACAATCCCTGTCTAAGCCTCTAACCAACTAGAAGCATTGGTTGCAACGGAAGAGGATCTGAAAAGGGAGGGGAAAGGAGGCCAGGATTACTTTGCAAGGCTTGTTTCTGGCTTGTTTAATAAATCATGGCTGCTACAAATGTGGATTAGTGTGAAGACAACTGTTGGCTTGTCACGCAAGGGATGAATTGCTGGGTAGGACTTTTATGTTTTTCCCAAGGCTTTGAAACTGCAGTGGATTTGAACATTTCCTGCCGCGCTTTCCTTTGTTCTGTTTTATGTGTAAGTGTATAAATTATGTAAAAACTGGGATATTCCATGCTCTGAGTCTAAGGTTTCATTTTTTTTATTTTACTTTATTTTATTATTTATATTTTTGCAGGGCTGATACGCTGCTGTGGTCAGAATCCGCTCAGAGCAGTATATACAGTTCCCCTTTTGTAATGTTGGAATAAAAACATGCAAGCCTAAAATACACATGCCTGGTTTAATTTTTGTTTTAATGCTGATTTCTTCCACTTGTAGCGTCTTAAAATAGAAGAGGAATAGCACATAATAAAAATAATATAAAAACAGAAGAACAGAGTTGGAAGGGCCCTTGGAGGTCTTCTAGTCCAACCCCCTGCTCAGGCAGGAAACCCTGTACCATTTCGGACAAATGGCTGTCCAGTCTCTTAAAAACTTCCAGTGTTGGAGCATTCACCGCTTCTGGAGGCAGGTTGTTCCACTGGTTAATTGTTCTCACTGTCAGGAAGTTTCTCCTTAGTTCTAGGTTGCTTCTCTCCTTGATTAGTTTCCATCCGTTGCTTCTTGTCCTGCCTTCAGGTGCTTTGGAGAAGAGGTTGACGCCCCCCCCTTCTGTGTGACAACCTGTCAGATATTGGAAGACTGCAGTAATGTCACCCCTCGTCCTTCTCTTTATTACACTTACATACCCAGTTTCTGTAACTGTTCATATGTTTTGGTCTCCAGACCCCTAATAATCTTTGTTGCTCTTCTCTGCACTCTTTCCAGAGTCTCAACATCTTTAATATGTACCCATACTCACCTGCACAATCTCCTTCCTTCCTTCCTTCCTTCCTTCCTTCCTTCCTTCTTCCTTCCCTTCACTTCCTTCCTTCCTTCCTTCCTCCTTCCTTCCTTCCTTCCTCTTCCTTCCTTCCTTCCTTCCTTCCTTCCTTCCTTCCCCTCCGCTCCCTAGAGTCACTTTGACAACTGAGGTAGCACAATCGATTAAATAAATACATTAATACCCAAAGAAGGTGCCATTTTTTTCTCATTGCTTTACTCTCTGGCCGGAGAAGCTGGTAGCCCCTGATCTATCAAAATTGGGGAGCTCTCCTGCAGTTACCTGTTTTATTTTGGGATCCTGTATGTATTGAGCAGAAGATCGGAACACACACACACACCCCCCAGGTCTAAAACGTCCCTTTCTGATGCTGTGACTCTTAAGTCGATTCAAAGCGAAGGACGCCTGGCTGAGATCATGGCAAGTAAAGAAGAAGCTTCATAAAGGCTCCCGTCAAGCTGAATCGATCAAGTCAAGGTGACGGGCCTCTTGACAGATAAAGAAAGAAGCTGGGGATATCTTGATCCTCTCTTCTAAGCTCAGATAGGAAGCGGTTGCCTCAACCGTGCGCTTGTGTGAGCTTGCTTAGATGGGTTGTGTGGTTAGTTGTGCTCTCCCCTCTGAAGTGCTAACTGGACTACCTCTACTTTAAAAAAAGCTCTTGATTGATTCTGTGGTCTTCTAGGAACGGAAAAAGGAATGTTCTGCCAGGGATTGCTTGACTTCGATGTCCATCCTGTGACATCTGTAAACTAGTCAAGGAGAGAAGCAACCTGGAACTGAGGAGAAACTTCCTGACAGTGAGAACAATTAACCAGTGGAACAACCTGCCTCCAGAAGCGGTGAATGCTCCAACACTGGAAGTTTTTAAGAAGAGACTGGACAGCCATTTGCCTGAAATGGTATAGCGTTTCCTGCCTGAGCAGGGGGTTGGACTAGAAGACCTCCAAGGTCCCTTCTAATTCTGATAGCAGCCTTTCAATATCCCAGGGGCTGCCCCAAAGAAGAGGCAGTCAAGCTATTCTCCAAAGCACCAGAAGGCAGGACAAGAAACAACGGATGGAAACTAACCAAGGAGAGAAGCAACCTGGAACTAAGGAGGAATTTCCCGACAGTTAGAACAATTAACCAGTGGAACAACCTGCCTCCAGAAGCGGTGAATGCTCCAACCCTGGAAGTTTTTAAGAAGAGACTGGACAGCCATTTGTCTGAAATGGTGTAGGGTTTCCTGCCTGAGCAGGGGGTTGGATTCGATGACCTCCAAAGTCCCTTCCAACTTTATTATTATTATTATTATTATTATTATTATTATTATTATTATTATTATTATTATTATTATTATTATCATTATCATCATCATCATCATCATCATCATCATCATCATCATCATCATCATCATCATCATCATCATTATTATTATTATTATTACTTTCCCCCCTCAGAAACTGCAATACAGGTGGTCCTCGACTTACGTACACAATTGAACCCCAAAATTTCTGTTGCTAAGAGAGCGAATTTTGCTCCAGTTTACATTTCCAACATCTATCTGACATATTTTTAAAAATAGGAAAGCACACACCTTCTATCCACACCTGCCTTCTTCGGCTCGGCTTGGCCCGAACCGTATCCGCTTCTCTTGTCCCGGTCCAAATTTCTTTGAGGGCCCTTGTCCAAACCCTTAGGGTCTCACGCCCCGATGGCCGTATTCAACCTTGCTTGCGCGGAAAGTCACAAGTCCTCCTTACAAATGGACAGAGGGGGGGGGGAGCTGCAGTTCTTACCTCCCTTCATAAATCTTGTTCTTTGCGCATTTGATTAAGGCCTAAAAGGGCTTTGCCTCGAATAATTAAACATTGCAAGGAGCCAATTCTCCAAGCCTTACTTCATCCCCAGGCAGGTCGGTCTAATCTGGTCAGTGAGTAGCAAAATATATATATATATATATATATATGGGTTTGTGTAGTTCCCGACTCTCTCCCTTGTGCATTAAGTCCCGTGAATGGCGCACAGGTTAAGTCCTCGGCTTTACGGCCAATATTGAGTTCAAAAGGTTCCATCGCTGATCTAGACGGTTAATTGAGTTTTGTCCCCATTGGACGGCCTTTCTTGCCACCATTGTTCAAGGAATCACCTCAGTTGTTATGCGAGTCACACGGTTGTTAAGTGAATCCGGCTTCCCGCTTGACTTTGCTTGTCAGAAGGTCGCAGAAGGGGATCACGTGACCCCGGGATACTACGACGGTCACAAAAACGAACCGGTTGCCCGGCATCTGAAATTTTGACCTCTTGACCGTGGGAATGCTGTAATGGTCGTTACTGTGAAAAAAATTGGGACTCACTTGTGATCGTAAGTTGAGGACTACCTGTATAGCCAGCCTTGGGCAGCCACTTCTTGAAACAAAAAGGGCAGAAAGTGTTGAAAAGGAGATGATGTTACCTAGTTGGGTCATGAAACGTCTGCGAGAAAACAACCAAGGTCAGAGAGCAGCAGCAGGGGCCCCACAGTCCTCCTCCTGCTCCCCTGCTCCTCCTGCTCCTCCTCCTGTCCACCTCCTGTCCACCTCCTCCTCCTCCTCCTCTCCGCAAACCCCTTCCCTTCTAATACTGATGATGTTACCTAGTTGGGTCATGAAATGTCTGCAAGAAAACAACCAAGGTCAGAGAGCACCCGGGACCCCACAGTCTTCCTCCTCCTGTCCTCCTCCTCCTCCTCCTGTCCTCCTCCTCCTCCTCTCCACAAACCCCTTCCCTTCTAATACTGATGATGTTACCTAGTTGGGTCAGGAAACGTCTGCAAGAAAACAACCAAGCTCAGAGCACAGGACCACACAGTCTTCATCCCCTCTCCTCCTCCTCCTCCTCCTCCTCCCTCCTCCTCCCTCCTCTCCTCCTCCAACCCCCTTCCCTTCCATCACTGATAATGTTCCCTAGTTGGGTCAGGAAACGTCTGCAAGAAAACCACCCAGCTCAGAGAGCACCGAGGACACTTTTGTCAATTCTTCTCTCCCCGGCATTGCCAGATGTAGTTTGTGTAGGCCTGTGGTGGGAGACTCCTTTCAGGATTGGAACAGAAAGTAGCTACGTTGCCGAGCAAAGCCAAACTCCAAGCAGGTTTCTGATCCACAGCAGAAGGGTAAAATAGGAACCTCTTTGCTGCCGGAGTTCTGAGATATTTACGGATAGAAACCAGGTTATTGCTATTTAATTGCGTTGCTTTTTTTTTTTTTTTTAAACAAAACAAACAGCCAAGCAATATTCCCAGCTTTCTCTGATTAGCAGCTTAATTCTTTTGGCCTGGTTGTTTCCTGTTAATTTGTTTAAATACGGTTCGCACTTCGCTGTTCTGTTCCGCTTGGTAGACTGTCAGGGCCCTTCTATTAGATTAGGCAGCTTCCTCGCTGGGTGAAAATATAATTAGCAGTAATTCCTCCCCGTTCTTAGGCGACGGAGGGGCTGTCAGTGCTTTAATGTGCTTTAATCACAAACTCTTTTTTTTTCCCCTCTGCCTTTTTCTTCTTCTTCTTCTTCTTCCCATAATTCACGTGGTAAATACGGGCTGACTGTCAATCAGTACCTCAGGTAGCCTTCCAGTTAACGACCACAAGCGAAACATTTGTTAAGTGAGTTTTGCCCCACTTTACAACCTTTCTCGCCACGGTCGCTAAGGGGAATCACTGCAGTTGTTCAGAGAGTCACCCGGTCGTTAAGTGGACCCGGCTTCCCCCAGTTGACTTTGCTTGGCGGAAGGTCGCAAAAGAGAATCGCGTGAAAACACCCCCCTCCCCAGGGACTCTGCGACCGTCGTAAATATAAATGAATATAAATTAAAAATAATTGAGTTCTGTTAAATACCTATTAACAACCTAGCAGATGATACCACTCTAAGGGCAGAAAGTGAAGAGTAACTAAAGAGCCTCTTGATGCGGGTGAAGAAGGAGAGTGCAAAAGTTGGCTTGAAACTCAACATTAAGAAAACCAAGATCATGGCATCCGGCCCTCTCAATTCCTGGCAAGTAGATGGGGAAGAAATGGAGGTAGTGACAGATTTTATTTTCCTGGGCTCCAAGATCACCGCAGATGGGGACTGCAGCCAAGAAATTAAAAGACGCTTGCTCCTGGGGAGGAAAGCTATGGCAAATCTAGACAGCATACTAAAAAGCAGAGACATCACCCTGCCAACAAAAGTGCGTATAGTCAAGGCCATGGTTTTCCCAGTTGCAATGTATGGCTGTGAAAGTTGGACCATAAGAAAGGCTGAGCGCAAAAGAATGGAGGCCTTTGAACTATGGTGCTGGAGAAGACTCCTGCGAGTCCCCTGGACTGCAAGGCGATCAAACCGGTCAGTCCTAGAGGAGATCAACCCTGACTGCTCCTTAGAAGGCCAGATACTGAAGTGGAAACTCAGGTACTTTGGCCACCTAATGAGAAGGAAGGACTCACTGGAGAAGAGCCTGATGCTGGGAAAGATGGAGGGCAATAGAAGAAGGGGACGGCAGAGAATGAGGTGGCTGGATGGAGTCCCTGAAGCAGGAGGCGTGAGCTTCAATGGACTCCAGAAGATGGCAGAGGACAGGAAGGCCTGGAGGAACGTTGTCCACGGGGTCGCGATGGGTGGGACACGACTTTGCAACTAACAACAACAAATATCTATTGGGTTTCACGTTGTTATGTTTTACCTGATTCAATAAATAACTATTGGTGAATGTGTCCATTTTAACTTAATCTATTCTAGGCGAGACAGGCGGCGTACAGGTCTAATTCATAAAAAAAACTTTAATATAGTAAATGTAGAGTAACAGAACCCATGCAAAGAAGAGCTGTTTTAGGGTCCTCCGTTAATTTTTACAAGCGGGAAGGGGTTTTGGGATGAAAACTCAAATATTCTATCAAAGTTTTTAAGAGGAGATTGGGCAGCCGTTTGTCTGAAATGGTAAGAGTTTTTCCTGCCTGAGCAGGGGGTTGGACTAGATGACCTCCAAGGTCCCGTCCGACTCTGTTATTCCGTATTCTGTATTCTGTACTTTGAGAAACTCTTGTCTTGAGGTCAGATCTCTACAGAACCAAGAAGTTAAGGATCTCTTTCTATAAAAAAAAAAAAAAAATAAATCAGGATGGCTAGGTTTTCCGGGACCATCTCTTAAATTTCCCACAGAGTCTCGTCTTCAGGACGATTCAACTCTGCCCCAAGCTAGCCCTGAGATCCCCTTAACTTCTGAAAACTTTTCTTGTTTTCTGGAAAAACCAAAAATTTACAATTTCTGCTGGCAGGAATTTAGCACATTTGTTAACTTTTCAGCCAAAAACACCTCTCCGTCTTTCAGCTGTGCCATCTTCCTGTTCAGTTAAACTGTGATTTATTGATAAAGCCTTTCTGGGATTTCGTTGGAATGAAATTTTCTCTTTTTTCTCTCTCTCTCTCTTTCTCTTCCAGATGCTGCTGACAGAATACCTGGACATGAAAAATACACGGGCATCTTCAGAGCCTTCAGCTCAGCTTAGCTATGCCAGCTCCGGAAGAGAGTTTGCGGCATTTTTTGCAAAAAAGAAACCTCAAAGGCCCAAGACTTCTTTGTTCAAGTACGTGCAGCTCTGGTGTCCCCCCCCCGTCCCCCCCCAAGCTGTGTTTGGCATGAAGAATACTTGGTCCTGAAGTCTTCCGTGCTGCTGCTTTGTCTTGGAGAGACACTCCATAATTCCTTTTGCTCTGTGGAAGGGAAATATATCCTTGCCTGAGAGGCTCAAGAAGGGTGAAAACCCAAATTGAAAAAAAAATGGGTGGAAACAGAGAAAGATGACAAAATACTGGTAGTTCTCGACTTACGACCATTTGTTTAGCTTCCGTTGAAAGTTACGACCGCACACTTACAACCACAGCCATGGGATTGTGATTGAGGTGCTTGGCCACCGTCTGTCTGTCTGTCTGTCTGTCTGTCTGTCTGTCTCTATCTGTCTGTCTGTCTGTCTGTCTGTCTGTCTGTCTGTCTGTCTGTCTGTCTGTCTGTCTGTCTGTCTATCTGTCTATCTATCTGTCTATCTTCTGTCTATATCTATCTGTCTCTGTCTCTCTCCTATCTCTGTCTATCATCTCTTATATCTCTCATCTCATCTCTCTCTAACTCTGTCTATCTGTCTCTATCATCTATCTATCTATCTATCTGTCTGTCTGTCCGTCCGTCCGTCCGTCCATCCATCCATCCATCCATCCATCCATCCATCCATCTATCTATCTATCTATCTATCTATCTATCTATCTATCTATCTATCTATCTATCTATCTATCTATCTATCTATCTATCTTATCTATCTTATCTATCTTATCTATCTTATCTATCTATCTATCTATCTTATCTATCTATTTATCTTATCTATCCATCCATCATCTGTCTGTCTGTCTGTCTGTCTGTCTGTCTGTCTGTCTGTCTATCCATCTATCCCATGGGAAGTGAGTTGGGCTGAGAAATCAGGACTAGAACTCACCGTCTCCTGGTGATTGGCCCAAAGTCACCCATCCCCATAGCTGGCTGGGAAATTCTGGGAATTTCCATCCATCTTCAGGCTGCCGGGGTTCAGAAATGCTGGTCTACCGGTAGTAAATAGCCTGGGAGCAGATACATCAAGTTACAAAGCTTTGATTTTAAAAAGTGGACATTGGTTGAGGGTTAGCTTTGCTTATTTTATTTTAAGGCTTGCCCTTAAGTCACTTCTGTGACCAGCTCAGATATCTTTCCGATTTCCCTTACGAAGTTCTACTTCTAAATCCTGCAATTGGAAGGACCCATGAATTCCTCTCCGCTGTGTTCAAAAAAATCCAAAAAATCCTTAGTTCTAGGTTGCTTCTCCCCTTGATTAGTTTCCATCCGTTGCTTCTTGTCCTGCTCTCAGGCGCTTTGGCCCCCCTCTTTTCCATGCCCCTTTCTGCCTTTTAAGGATTGCAGGATGCTATCCTGTCTCCCCTAAGCCTTGTCTTTGTTAGACTAGACATAACCCAGTTCTCTTCATTGTTCAGACTTGAGTTGAAATCTGACTTTTTTTTAATTCTTCTCCTGGCTTATCTTTTCCCCCCCCTGCCAATGATGTTGCTGCTTAATTAAAAAAAAAAATGAAACATTACAGTACGGAAAAGCCAAACATACACAGGTGTTCAAAACTTACTAAATGCCTGGCGGCTAGGATTTATGTATTATGTAGAACAGTACCCAATAAAAACCACAAGCAATGTTTGATAAAAAAAAAAAAAATCTCAATACACTCCAAGACAATACCACAAAATAGAGTCTGGATAAAATAAGCCCAAGAGGCAACGGTCAAAGCAGATTGCAGACACACAACAGGTTGTTTAAAAAAAAAGAAAAAAAAAGCCTCCAGAACAGAAACAGTTTTGTGTATCTGCACAAAGGTGCTCTGTATGAGTTGGAAGAACAACTCAAGAAGCCTAGTTTTCTCTTACCACTAAAGCAGGGGTAGGCCACCTTGGCTCTTTTATGACTGGTGGACTTCAACTCCCAGAATTCCTGAGCCAGCATGGCTCAGCTTGGAAACCTCTCCCTTTCCCCTCAGCATGGCTGGCTCAGGAATTCTGGGAGTTGAAGTCCACAAGTCATAAAAGAGCCAAGGTTGCCTACCCCTGTCCTAAGTCCTCCTGTTCTAAGCGGTGAGCCTCCTAGACCAGGGGTAGGCAACCTTGGCTCTTTTAGGACTGGTGGACTTCAACTCCCAGAATTCCTGAGCCAGCATGGCTCAGCTTGGAAACCTCTCTCTTTCCCCTCAGCGTGGCTGGCTCAGGAATTCTGGGAGTTGAAGTCCACCAGTCATAAAAGAGCCAAGGTTGCCTACCCCTGCACTAAAGCAATATGGGAAGTGTTTGAATTTGTTTTGCTAAGAAAACCATTATAGGCAGTCCTTGACTTACAGCCATTCGTTTAGGGACTGTTCAGAGTTATAACAGCATGGAAAAAGGGACTTATGTCTGTTTTTCACATTTAACCACCATTGCAGCACCCCCCACGATCATGTGATCAAAACCTGGATGCTTGGCAACTGGCATATACTTAAGACAGTTACAGTGTCCCGGTAGTCACCTGATCCCCTTTTGCGACTTAACAAATGTCTTGCTTAATAGCGGGAATTTTGGGTTCAACTGTGGCCGTAAGTCAAGGACATCACCAAAGGTTTTGTTGCCTGAGCAGGGGGTGGGACTAGAAGACCTCCAAGGTCCCTTCCAACTCTCTTATGAAAAAAAAGTGACTTCTAACTGTTTTTCACAGTAACGACGGTTACACCATCCCCGTGGTCACGTGATCAAAATTTGGAGGGTTGGCAACTGGCTTGTACTTAACGACGGTTGCGGTGTCCTGTCCAAAGTTGCCCTGTGGTAAGATGGGGCTGTAAAATTAAGTTAACGTTAAAGTTAAGTTTAGGTTAAGTTGAGTTAAATATAAAAAGAATAAAATAAGATAAAATATACCCACGTGTAATGGAGACAGAACTTACAACCGTACGGAAAGCTGGCGGCGGAGGCCACCGCCCTGTGCTAGCTAAGGATGTGCCGTGACGTGGTGCGTTTCGTTGCAGGTTTGAGTCCTCTTCCCATGCCATCAGTATGAGCACGTACTTGCAGGAGCAACGGAGAGAACTGTATAGCCGGAGTGGCGAGCTGCAAGGTAGGACAGTGATTACATAAATAAACGCCGTTCAAAATAGGCCTCCCTCTCCCACGAGGGGGCTTGAATCCGCTTGTTTGTAAGGAAGCCAAAATAAACCCCGGACGGCAAGTTTGGAATGCTGGTTAATAGGTCAACGTTGCTAGCAAATAGCGTGTTCGGCGCCACCGAACACGGAAGCTGACATGTTTCAAGGCTGCAACGGGTCTTTCTGAGTGCCGGTTTTGAAAGCAAAGTAAGGATGCTTTTTGGACGGAAGAGACGCACCTGTAAGTCGGGGGTTGAGCTGTGGGGTCCTCGGCGCCCTCTGAGCTTGGCGGTATTCCCGTTAGACGTTTCATCACCCAACTAGGTAACACCGTCAGGGCTAGAAGGGAGTGAGGCTGGTTCTCTTTAACAGTTCAGGAAGCGTGCACAGAAGTGGGAAACGGGACTGTTTGGTTTTCTAGCTTCTTTCGAGTCTGAACACAGCCATTCATTGCGGCTTCTTCCCCACATTCTGCAATGAGATATGAACTCGTTTGGGAACCCTTCCTAAATGGTTCAAACCCCCCCGTGGACGACGCTGAGCCTAGCAATCAAAAATTGCAAAAATACGTTGAAAATGTAAAGGAGGAGGCCCCCCATATTATCAATTAGAAGCTTTATTGCTTCCCATGGAAAAATGTGCCAGAGAGGGCCCAGCAGTAGCCTTGCCGTTCATCATCATAAACACAGAGATAAAATCGTCCATATTTATTTGCCGAGGCCGCGCTCAAAGCACATTTTAAAGTGCCTGCTTATTGATCTCAGAAGCAGGAGCAGCTGTCGGCTGTAAGGATCTGCTCCATCTTTGTCAGCATGCAAGGCTTAACGTGAACCCGTCTCTTTGCCCAGGTCTGTTGTATCTGTCGCCCCCAATTACTCTTTCTGTTTTGATTTCTCTACTTCTCCCATATCATACCTTCACGGATTCCTGTTAGGCTGGCTGTTCAGTCTTGAGGTTATCGAGAAAGTCATAAAAGGTTTACTGTCGGGTCCTTGGTGGAGTCTGAGCTTGGTTGTTTTCTTGGCAGACCTTTCATGACCCAACTAGGTCGTATCATCAGTGCTAGAAGGGAGTGGGGTTTGCGGAGAGGAGGAGGAGGAAGATGAGGAGGAGGAGGAAGAGGAGGAGGAGTGGTGGTGATGCTGTGGTGTCCTTATTGCTCTCTGAGCTGGGTTGTTTTCTTGGCAGACGTTTCATTACCCAACTAGGTAACATCATCGGTGCTAGAAGGGAGTGGGATTTGCGGAGAGGAGGAGGAGGAGGAGGAGGAGGAGTGGTGGTGATGCTGTTGTGTCTTTATTGCTCTCTGAGCTGGGTTGTTTTCTTGGCAGACCGTTTCATTACCCAACTAGGTAACTTCCTCAGTGCTAGAAGGGAGTTGGTTTGGCTCTCTGTTTATATACAGGTATATTGGGCAAGCCCCTTGCCTGGGCAAGACAGTGGGACCTCGCAGTTCAAAGCGGAGCTGCAAATATTTTCTCCTAAAGGTGTTTTATTTTATGTATTTTTTCACAATTGTGGTCTGGATTACGTTGCTTTGCGGTAGGAAGCCTAGGCCAGGGGTAGGCAACCTTGGCTCTTTTGGGACTCGTGGACTTCAACTCCCAGAATTCCTGAGCCAGCCTGGCTCAGCTTGGAAACCTCTCCCTTTCCCCTCAGCATGGCTGGCTGAGGAATTCTGGGAGTTGAAGTCCACGAGTCATAAAAGAGCCAAGGTTGCCTACCCCTGGCCTAGACTACTGGCAGATGGAGAACTAGGATAGCAATGAAATAACAACAACAACCCTAACCCTAACCCTAACCCTTTCCCCTCAGCGTGGCTGGCTGAGGAATTCTGGGAGTTGAAGTCCACCAGTCATAAAAGAGCCAAGGTTGCTTACCCCTGGCCTAGACGCTAGCTCTACCGGTAGTAGCTTTGAAGGGCAAGAACGGGAAAGGACCCTGGATTCAGAGGGGGATTCGGAGTGTAACGAATTACCTGTCTGCAACTCTTTAAACTTAAGTGTTTCTAAAGGTGTGGACTGAAAACCCCCGAAGGTCCCTCAAAAACCTTCCCGGGGATCTGCCAGGTCAAAATTACACATAGTCCTCGAATCACAAGCACAATTAAGCCCAAAATTTCTGTTGCTAAGTGAGACAGTTGTTAAGTGAGTTTTGCCCCATTTTACGTCCTGTCTTGCCCCAGTTGTTAAAGTGAATCGCTACAGCTGTTAAGTGACTAACATGTGAATCTGGCTTCCCCCGTTGACTTTGCTTGTCGGAAGGTCGCCAAAAGGGATCGTGTGATCCCGGGACACTGCAACTGTCATAAGTACTTGCCAGTTGCCGAGCCTCTGGATTTTGATCACGCAACCACGGGATGCTGCAACGGGCGTAAGTGTGAAAAACAGTCCAAAATCCCTTTTTATCAGTGCTGTTGTAACTTTGAACGGTCACTAAATGAACCGTTGTACGTCGAGGAGTGCCTGTACTCGGATGTGATTCTGTACTAATTCTACTGCCATTTTTGTAGCACAAGAATAATAATAATAAAAAAAACCCACTGAGTTCTCCTCCCCCCCCCCCCCCGGATATCTTCTTCTCCTTTTTCCCCCCCTGTCAAATTACGTGGCCTCTATTTGATAATCTCATTTCCTGAAAAAATCAAAATACTGGCAATTTCAGCTTCCCAGAGTGTTAATTGTGACCTTGCTCCGTTGCTAATCAAAAAATGGGATGTTTTGCATGAAAACGCGGCTCTAATTAATTCTCAGTCATAAAGCATCTTGGTTTTTAATAACCCCACCTTGATTGGGTAGTCTTTTGAGAAGACGGGGGCTGCTAAGCTCCTAAAACCTGGGGGAAAAAAGCGTGGAAAGGAAATTATAAGAGGGCAAGAAGATTCATCCGACGGTCGAAGCCACGGAGACACTTTTCACGGCTCAAGTTTCATATCGCGCTCCGAATCTGGCGAAGAAGGATGGCAGAGGCAGGTTTGGGGACAGAGCCTGCCGTTCTCTGAGTAGGAAAAGCAGTTTATTCTAAGGGGTTTTCTGAGAAAGATGTGTGGGGGGGTCCCTGGTGCTCTCTGAGCTGGGTTGCTTTCTTGGAGACGTTTCATGACCCAGCTAAGTTACATCATCAGTGCTAGAAGGGAAGGGGTTTGCAGAGTGGAGGAGAATGAAATGGGGAGGAGGAGGAGATGACTGACTGTGGGGGGGTCCTTGGTGCTCTCTGAGCTTGGATGTTTTCTTGCAGACGTTTAATGACCCAATTAGAGAATATCATCAGTGCTAGAAGAGGAAGAGGAGGGACTGTGGGGCTCCTGAGGCTCTCTGAGCTGAGTGGTTTTCTTGCAGACGTTTCATGACCCAACTAGGGAACATTATCAGTGCTAGAAGGGAGAGGAGTTTGCAAAGAGGAGGAGGAGAAGGAGGACTGTGGGGTCCTTGATGCTCTCTGAGCCGGGTGGTTTTCCTGCAGACGTTTCATGACCCAACTAGGGAACATCATAGAAGAGAGGAGGAAGAGGAGGGACTGTGGGGTTCCTGGTGCTCTCTGAGCTGGGTTGTTTTCTTGCAGATGTTTCATGACCCAGCTAGGTAACATCATCAGTGCTAGAAGGCTTGTGCTGGAAGGTTTCTAAGGTTTCTAAGGTTTCTAAGGTTTCTAAGCACTGATGATGTTACCTAGTTGGGTCATGAAAAGTCTGCAAGAAAAACCACCAAGCTCGGAGAGCCCCAAGGGCGCCACTGTAGAGTTTGTGTGTTCTAATTTTCTCAGTGCACATCTTTGCCTAATATATTATAGTGCATTGTGTTTGCCCCCCCCCCTAATGCCGGTCAGTAGTAATGCCTGATGTGATGAGTCTACAACTCTCATAGGAGTTTGAGGTTCTCTAATGGGGGGGAAATTCTCAGAAGCTGCGTTATTAGTGCTAGAAGCCTTCTAGGGCAAACCTCTAGCACTGATGATGTAACCTGGTTGGGTCATGAAACGTCTGCAAGAAAACATCCAAGCCCAGAGAATACCAAGGACTCCACAGTTCTTCTCCTTCTCTTCCTCCTTCTCCTCCTTCTTTCCCTTCCTTCTTTCTCTCTCTTACTTCCTCCCCTCCTCCTCCTCCCCTTAAACCTTTTCGCCTTCTAGCTCTGCTGATGTTACCTAGTTGGGTCATGAAACGTCTGCAAGAAAATATCCAAGCCCAGAGAATACCAAGGACTCCACAGTTCTTCTCCTTCTCTTCCTCCTTCTCCTCCTTCTTTCCCTTCATTCTTTCTCTCTCTCTCTCTTCCTCCCCTCCTCTTCCTTCTCCTCCCCTTAAACCTTTTTCCCTTCTAGCTCTGATGATGTTACCTAGTTGGGTCATGAAACGTCTGCAAGAAAACCACCCAGCTCAGAGAGCATCAAGGACTCCACAGTTCTTCTCTTCCTCCTTCTCCTCCTTCTTTCCCTTTATTCTTTCTCTCTCTTTCTTCCTCCCCCCCTCCTCCTCCTGCCCTTAAACCTTTTTCCCTTCCAGCACTGATGATGTTACCTAGTTGGGTCATGAAACATCTGCAAGAAAACATCCAATCCCTGAGAGTACCAAGGACTCCACAGTTCTTCTCCTTTTCTTCTTCCTACTCCTCCTCCTCCTCCTCCTCCTCCTTCCCCCTTATTCTTTCTCTTTCTTTCTCTCCCCTTCCTCCTCCCCCTCTCCTTAAACCTTAGTCCCTTCTAGCCCTGATAATGTTACCTAGCTGGGTCACGAAACGTCTGCAAGAAAACATCCAAGCTGAGAGAGCACCAAGGAGCCGACATTTCAGCTCTGACCTGCACATATTCTTTCCTGTTGGAATGTCATTTCCCTTTGTAGATGCATCTACTAAGATATATGTCCACGTGGGCAGACTGGATAGCTGAGACTTTAAAATAAGCCACAATGAATTGCAGACTTGTTGAAGGGACGGGTGTTTCTGGGAATGCAACGTAAGACAGATAAGGGGAAGTCTACCGAATTCCTAGTGACTGACTTGAAGAGTAGAGGAATATATGTTCGTATTGTCGGCAAAAACTGCTTGTCCCAGACAAAACGTAACACATTAGGCAAAAGAGAGATGGATTATACACTTCCACAGTCAGGAACCCCTGCCTTTAAAGCAAAACAAAAGTCTAAATTAATCGAGATAGTTAGCACTTCTTTACCAGCTGTCAAGAAAAGACTATAAACACTGGAGAAATACTATAGATGGTTTCCTTGCCATTTCAAGGCAGTTACCGAAGAGATCTGTTGCCATCACATTGAAATGTTCAGAAAAAAGCCCAACCTGACAGAAAACGGGGGCCTAATAAAATCAAAATTGAAGGAGAAAGTCAAGAGAATTAAATTCGTTGTCAATTCAGAAAGGTGCCACCGAATCCAAAAGGATGCCAGATCAAAGAAAGTTAGAGGAAAAAAAACAGCTTAAGGGCTGAATGCCCCCTAAAATTAAAATTTCAGTTGTACAATCTTCTTTCCCTTGAAATGGAGAAGGGTCTTGCTAAGAAACATTTCCCTTCCGAAGCAGCAGAAATCTTGAGAGAAGAGGAAAAAACTGAGATGACACAATAATGAAAGAGTGGCTGAAGAAGTTAATTATGGGAGCAGAGCCAGGTTAATCAACGGGAGCAAAAAATAAAATTCAAGAGTCTGGCAGCACCTTGTCCAACTGACAAATTACATTAAAAACTCCTGACCTTGACCTAGCGTCATATGCAGATGAGCTGTAGCTCAGGAAAGCCTAGGCTTTCTAAAATAATAATAATAATAATAATAATTAATTTTTAGTTGTAAGCGGGACTATAGCGAATGAAATTGCAGACAAAAATCCCCCGGGGAACTGCCCCATTGAATAAACTTCATCCTTTCACCATGCTTCCACTGGGAACCTCTACATCTATCTATGTAGATCAGGGGTCTTCAAACCTGGCCCTTTTTATGACTTGTGGACTTCAACTCCCAGAATTCCTCAGCCAGGCGTGCACGCTGGCTGAGGAATTCTGGGAGTTGAAGTCCACAAGTCATGAAAGGGCCAAGTTTGAAGCCCCCTGATGTAGATAGATATAGAATTTGTTTTCCAGGTAGAACTATTCTTACCTGCTATTTTTTTGAGAAAAAGTCTTGTATTTTTGTACAAGTCTATCCCCCCCCCCCTCTCTCTCTCTTTCCCTCTCTCTCTTTCTCTCTCTCTCTCTCTCTCTCCGCCTCTCTCTCTCCCTCTTCTCGCCTCGCTGTTTCTCTCTCCGCCCTTTCTCCTCTCTCCTCTTCTCCCTCTCCGCCTCTCTCTTTCTCTCTCCGCCTTTCTCTCTCTCTCTCTGCTTCTCTCTTTCTTTCTTTCTTTCTTTCTTTCTTTCTTTCTTTCTTTCTTTCTTTCTTTCTTTCTTTCTTTCTTTCTTTCTTTCTTTCTTTCTTTCTTTCTTTCTTTCTTTCTCTCTCTCTCTTTCTCTCTCTCTCTTCCCCCCTCTTCCCATTTTAAATCTTTAAAATATAGGTAGTCCTCGATTCACAGCAGTTCACTTAGTGACCGAAGTTAACAACCTACGACCATTTTTCACACTTAGGACCGTTGCAGCATCTCTGTGGCCGCGTGATCCAAGTTTGGACGCTTGGCAACTGACTCGTATTTACGACGGTTGCAGCGTCCCCGAGATCCCCTTTTGCGACCTTCCGACAAGCAAAGCCCATGGGGAAGCCCAATTTGCTTAACGACTGTGTGACTAACTTAACAACGGCAGTGATTCATTTAACAATCGTGGCTAGAAAGGTCATAAAATGGGGCAAAATTCACTTAACAATTGTCTCATCTAGCAGCAGAAATTTTGGGCTCAACTGTCGTTGTAAGTCAAGCACTACCTGTAGCTCTTTAAAGCATCTTTCTTTCTTTCTTTCTTTCTTTCTTTCTTTCTTTCTTTCTTTCTTTCTTTCTTTCTTTCTTTCTTTCTTTCTGTCTGTCTGTCTGTCTGTCTGTCCGTCCGTCCGTCCGTCCGTCCGTCCGTCCGTCCATCTGTCATCATCTTCATATCTCTCTCTCTCTTTCTCGTTCTCTCTCTCCATCCATCCATCTATCATCTGTCTCTCTCTCCCTCCCTCCCTCTCTCTCTTGCATTCATTGCATTTGTGCATTTACTGATGCATTTTATGTGCTACTTCTCTCACCGATAAGATACTAACCACTCTTTGAGGTCCCTCCTCTGTAGACATTGTGTCCTTCTGGATTTGCACACATTTTACTTCCAGCTTAAGAACGAGAAAGAAAAGTCATTCAACTAAAGATATAACTAGGCCAGGAATGAATATTCATGAGAAGTCCTTTTTCCCCCCCTCCGCATAAATTACCCTGGGAGGACTCCTGTTTTTCTAGCCAGCTACGGAGATTCACCTTGCCTTCATTAGCGTCCTGCTTGATACGCCAGACATCGTCTTGATTCTTAGCATTCAGCTACGCTAAGACCTTGTTGGAGTGCAAGGGCTCTTTTACCTTTTCCAGGAGGCAGTTAAAAAAAAGTAAAATAAAATCACAGCCCATCTTCTAAATTCTCAAAATTTGGCACTCTAAGGGGAACAAACTGCTTCCCCCCCGCCCAATAGAGATTATGTCTCTCTGGTAAATACAGATGTAATATTTATATGCCTCTAGAACCTCAGGTGTTTTCTCTTCTGTTCTTGCTGTCTGTAATTCTGGTTGCTGGAAGCAAACGCAGGCTGATTATTTCCCAGGATGGATGGATGGATAAATAGACATAACTATGATAGATACACAGAGAGGTAGAAATATGTCAGATAGATGGATGTAACTACGATGGATGGATGGATGGATATGGTAGATATGGATTGATGGATAGATAGATACCAATATGATTGATAGACTTTTATATATTATTATTATTATTATTATTATTATTATTATTATTATTATTATTATGATGAGAGCATGACAAAAGAGAAGTAAACAGAAATGCACAATCAACAAATACAGAGCATTGATTGACTGGTGGATGGATAGATGATAAAAGATAGATAGATAGATAGATAGATAGATAGATAGATAG
>JALGBA010002286.1:0-268605 GCA_023970755.1 Azemiops feae | reverse complement strand
CTTGCCAAATAAATCTCAATATTGTTGCATTTAGGTCATCAAAGAAGACCTTTCCCAATTTTACAGGAATCGTTTGAAATAAGAAGAGTATTTTCGGTAAAATATTCATTTTCACTCTAGCTATTCTTCCTAGCAATGACAATTGAAGATTTTTCCACTTTTCCAAATCCAATTTTATTTGTTTTAACAATCTTTCATAGTTGTCTTCTTTTAATGTTATACATCTTGCTGTTAAGTAAATTCCTAGGTACTTAACTTTTTTAACTATTTGCAAGTTTGTCTTTTTTGTGAGTTGACTTTTCTGTTTGTCTGTTACTCTAAAACATCCAAAATCATTCTTAAGTTATTTTTTATCTGTCTTTTAGGTAAAAAGCCATTTTGATCTGTGTGTATAAATTCAGTCAAGAAATTCTTAGTTCTTTCTGCCATTATCGAAGCAAAAATTTTATAATCCACATTTAATAGCGATATTGGTCTATAGTTTTTTATTTGTGTAAGGTCAGTATCTTCTTTAGGTATTAAGGTAATATTAGCTTCAGTCCACGACTTTGGTATTTTAATCTCGAAAAGTATTTCATTACACAGTTCTTTCAAAGTCGGGCTTAATACATTTTGTAATGCTATATAAAATTCTGTGGGAAGTCCATCTGGACCCGGAGTCTTATCTTTTTTTTGTCTTTTTATGGCTTCTGTAATCTCCATCGTTGATATTTTTCCATTTAGTATATTTCGAATATTCTCCGGGACTTTTGGTAAGTCTGCTTTTTTTAAGTACAACTGTATTTTTTCTTTAGGAACTTCCTCTGCCTTATAAAGTGTCTCATAGTAGTCTCTAATAATTTTTTTCATTGCATCATTTTGGAACTGTAATTCTCCTTTTGAATCTTGTAGCTTATTTATCATTCTTTTTTCTTTTTCTTTCTTCAATCTATATGCTAGCCATCTCCCCGGCTTATTAGCATTTTCAAAAAATTCTGTTTAGTCCGTTTAATCTGTTGAGCCATTACTTCTGTCTCAGCCAGGTTTAATTTATGCTTTATTATCTCCATTTGTTTCTGAAGGACTTTCTTTTGTGGATCTGTTTGTAACTCTAGTTCCAATTTTTTAAGTTCTCCTCTCAGCTTTAGCTGTAATTGTTTCTTTTCTTTATTCTTTTTAGAAGCATAAGTTATAGCCAACCCTCTGAAATATGCTTTGGCCGTGTCCCATACATTTTGAAGAGAAGTTTCTTCTTTCTTCTTTATTTTTTTAAAAAATTCCATTTCCTTTGTAGCTAGTTGCAAGAATTCTTTTTCTTTCAATATAGATTTATTCAGAGACCATCTTAGTTTTTTCTTAGTTCCTTTCCAAGTCATTTTTATTGGGTTATGGTCTGCCCAAACATTAGTTTCTATCTCCACATCTTAGCTTCTATCTCCACATCTCTCAAAAATTAGTCAAAGATCAAAGTTTTTAAACAGTTCATAAATTTAGACCACAATCAAAGTATTTCTTTTCCTTCAGACACTTTCCAATCTTATAGCTGGCCCAGTATACAATCTCTTCTTTGTTCCCTGGCAACTATCTTCTTAAAGGTTATTAAAGTTCATGGGAACAGATTTTTCTGTTTCTGGGCATTGTCTTTAATGTGCTATATTCTAATTGTCCACTAGATGTCAGCAAATATTTGTTTTCCAGCTCTTTCAGACAAGAAGTTCTTATTGTTTTTCTTTTTTTAATAATTTCCTCAAAATCCTTTAGAATATAATCTTAGCAGTTTGTTTTAGTTTCTAAGTTTGATCATATTGTAGTATTTTAAATTTAATTTCAATATGTTTCTTTCCTCCTTAAAGGTTAATTCGCCACTTCCGTCTATGGGGGAATGGGAATGTAGTCCCCTCCCCTCACTTTTGGAGGTTTTTTGCTTTGGGGATCTTTCCCAGGGACTTAGTTGCAAAATAAGGGAGACAAGATCAGATACTCTCACCAATTCCAATCATGCTGTTCACCGTTGTTCTGGTTAGTGCTCTTGGACTTCGGCTGCAGGTAGCTTGGGCTAGACGTTGATCTCACGCTAGCCTTTCTCCTGTCGGGTTCGGAGGGCTTCCCCCGGATCAAACAAAGCGATTGCCATCGCTTCATGATCAATGGGGTGCCCCTCCTTCACGGTCACCTCTTCGGGGCAACTTCGGACCCATCTAGGGTCCCCCTGGCAGGATGAAACTAGCCGTGGGGAGTGGAGGTCCGGTCTCGCGCGGCCATGCGCTACAGGCGCAAAACCGGAAGTCTCTATCCTTACCACTTTATATAGAGGGATGATCCAGAGCATCCTGTCATATTGCATTACAGTCTGGTTTGGAAGCATCACTGCTGCAGACAGGAAGACGGTGCAGAGAGTGGTGAGGATGGCAGAAAAGATTATTGGCAGTTCACTCCCTTCTATCCAGGACATAGCATATAAGCATTGCTTGAGCAGGGTCCACAGGATTGTCTGGGACACTACACATCCTCTTCACAACCTGTTTTTCCTTGTTACCTTCTGGGAGGAGGCTTTGTGGTATCCGAAGCAGAACATCTAGATTCAGTCACAGTTTTGTTCCATAAAGTATTAACCTTGTGAACTCTCAAGCTTCCTCTTTCCGCTATGTATTCAAGATGGACAGTGATTAATATTTATATGTATTTATATGTAAGGGTGTAAGTATATACATATGTTGTATATAGCATGCTTATATGTGTGTTATGTATGTGTACACTTTTGAGAGCAGGCAACAGAATTTCATTTTTAATGTGTGCCAGTGTGCCCACAGTAAAAAATGACAATAAAGGTTAGCTTTAGCTTTAGCCTTTAGCCTTTAGCCTAGCCCAGCCCAGCCCAGCCCAGCCCAGCCCAGCCCAGCCCAGCCTGCTGTGAACAGAATTATTGTAAGCCACCTCGGCGAAAGGGAGGAGGTCAGTCCAGTTTGTCTGTTGATAGGAAACGTAGCATCTGAGATATTGCTCCACCATTTTGTTAGCGGATTCTGCAGCCCCATTGGTAGCTGGATGAAAAGCAGATGATAAACCTTGAGATGGTCCAATTAATTTAAGAAAACTCCTCCAAAATTTTGCTGTGAACTGCACCCCTCTGTCCGAACTTATTCGCTTAGGGGCGCCATGCAGCCGGTAGATATGTTTCAGGAACAATTTAGTCAGTCGTTGGGCAGATGGGAGTCCTTTGCAGGCGATGAAATGAGCCTGCTTCGAGAACAGGTCTATCACAGTCCAGATGACAGTATTTCCCCTACTTTCAGGTAGGTCTACTATAAAGTCCATAGCTATTTCTTCCCATGGTTGAGAGGGGTCTGCCACTGGTTGCAGTAGCCCAGGGGGTTTCCCTGGAATTCTTTTCATTGTGGCACATACAGTACAACTCCTGACATAGTTTTCCACATCTCGTTTTAGCCCCGGCCACCAGAATTGCCGGCGGATGAGGTGTAGAGTTTTTAAATATCCAAAGTGCCCAGCCTGTTTTACGTCATGGCTGTGTTTGAGAGCATTAAGGCGGAGGGCTTCAGGCAAATACAGTTTCCCCCCCTTGTAAGCCAAACCGTCCCTGCATGTTAAGGAGGTTTGATTATCTTTGAACCATTGATCGGTGAGGAGCTCTTGTTTTATTTTCTTTACCCCGGGGTCATCAGGATTAGGGACCCTGCGAGGCGTAAGTTGAGCGGCAGTTTGTGGATTGGAGATGATTGCCTCAACCTCCTCGCATTCGCTTTTGTACTGGGGTAATCGGGATAGCGCGTCAGCTAGGAAGTTTTTTCCTCCCGGTATGTACTTTAGAGTGAAGTTGAAGCGGTTAAAGTACTGTGCCCACCGTACTTGCTTTGGGGACAATTTGCGGGGGGTTTTCAGTGCTTCTAGATTTTTGTGATCTGTCCATACTTCAAATGGCACCTTGCTCCCTTCTAGATAGTGTCGCCAGTTTAACAGCCCCCACTTAATTGCGAAGGCCTCCTTCTCCCAGATTGCCCATCTCCTCTCACTTTCAGTAAATTTTTTAGAGGTGTAAGCGCAGGGTTGTAGAACTCCACTTTTGTTCTTTTGTAGTAATACAGCTCCGACTGCCACGTCGCTGGCGTCAGCTTGGATTACAAAGGGTTCCCCTGCTTTAGGACCGGTTCAGCAGCAAATAGTCTTTTTAGATTCTCAAAAGCTGTTTGACAGCTCATAGTCCATGTAAGTGGCTGGCCCGGTCACGGTTTTCCTCCTCCTTTGCCTGTTTTGAGTAGTTCTGTAAGGGGTAGGGCAATCTCGGCAAAGGAGGGGATAAATTGACGATAGAAGTTGGCAAAACCTAAAAAGCTCTGAAGCTGTTTGCGAATCTTTGGGGGCTGCGACTCAATTATAGTTCTCACTTTGGCTGGATCCATTTCTACGCCCTCATTAGAAATTCTGTAGCCAAGATAATCTAATCGGGTCTGGTGATATTCACATTTTGACAATTTGGCATAAAGCTTGGCATTCAATAGTTTCTTTAATACTTCTCTCACCAGCTTTATATGATCAGCCGCATTCGGCGTCCTCCTGTGTGTGGGGTGTGACCTGGGCAACAGGTTCCTGCGTGACCCGGTTGGATTTCTCTCTCGTTAGCCGCTGGGCAGGTTTCTTTCTCGCTGCTGGTCCCGGTCTGCTCTGTTGTTGGGGGTAAGGGACTGGACAGTTTGCTGCTCGATGTCTCTCCTTTCTGCACCGGAAGGACTTAATTGACGGGCCTACAGGTTGCCTGGGTCTTTCAGCCATCGCAGTAGTTGGAGGTTTTCGTGGGGGTGATTGCCGTTCGGTTTGCTCTGGCTTCGGCTCGGATTCAGGTGGGGGAGGCTTCTTATAGCGGGCGAGCTGAACGTCTAGCTTCACCGCTGCCTGGTACCATTCTTGCAGCTGATCCGGTACTGCTCGATAGATGCAGGCCTGAGAGAGGTGGTCATCTAATCCCTCAATGAAGTGATGGATTAGAGATTGCTCAGGCCACCCCTCTGTTCGACCTGCTATCTTGCGAAACTCTCGCACGTACTCCAGGGCAGGCCTGCCGGCTTGTTTTATTTTGTGGATTTGTTCTCCTGCTTTGAGGCCAATCAATGGGTCCTCAAATCTTTCTGTCAGCCCTAGGAGGAAGAGGTGGGGGTCCTCCAATTCGGGGGCTTGCTCATTATATAAATTGTTCAGCCATTCGGATGCTTCTCCCTCTAGGCTGGACGCAATCACATAGACCATGGCACCTGGGTCCGGGTAGAGATAGGCCCAGCGGTTCAAATGAGAGCGCACTTGATTGAGGAAGAAAATCAGCTTTTCTGGGTCCCCATCGAAGGTTGCTCTGAAAGGTGGATCCCCCCACTGTGGCTGTTGCACCCCCAGTTGCTGCTGGTCGCATCCTGACTGCTGCATGCCCAGGGGTTGCATGTTCAGAGGCTGTGGCCACGCCCCCTGCTGCTGTAGGCCCCTCAGCGGTTGCTGTGCGTTCGGGGGCTGCGGTTTTTCCGCTTCCAGAGGGCCTCTCATGAAATTTAGCCGAAACAGTGAAGAAATAACACCACGCAGAGTTTTTCCTCGGGATGAGAGACCCAGAACAAAAGTCAGGGAATCTCTTTTATTAGCTCAGCAAAATGTGGGTGTGTACAGGAAGCAAGTAGGAGGGATTGCCTATTTACATATGAGTACGTGATATAGAGCACAAGTTCCAAACCGTTTGTGACTGGGAGGAGTTTTCAATGGGATTATTGCTCAAAGTTCTCCTTTGTCCTTTTTCCGTCCATGTGGTTCAGCTGCATGGCAGCCTACACATGGGCTACAGGGACATTACTCCCACATCTCCTCTGTTTTTGTTTTTTCAATACGTAGGCCTTTAAGGCTTAAAAGTGATTGTCTTTCGGCTATAAACATATCTTTTCTTTGGGAAGGTAAAAGACCTTTACATGTCTGCAGTAGGGAAGGAAGACATTGAATGCAACAACACAACATAACCAGAAGAATGATTATGGTTATTATTGTAGGAATCAGAGAGCGCAGCCAAGAGCCGTCCGGTAACTAGGACCACAATGCCCCCATATGTCCAGGGCATCTGGGCCGTTGGTCTGAAGGGGGTTGTTGTTGATCATGTCTTCCATGTGTAGTATCGTGTGGGTGATATTCAGTTTATAGTCATGGATGTATACACAACAATGGGAGTGGATCAGTGCACAGACGCCACCTTTAGAAGCTAACATAAAATCCAAGGCATACCTATTTTGCAATACTACTTCTCTAACCTCAGTCAATTCCTTAGTTACTAATTTGAGTGCATTAATGGTATCATTAAACATTACAACAGTCCAATTATTTAAAGCATGCAGATCCCTATAGTTCATAGCGATCCCTAGTGGTGGTATCATCCCACGAGCAATAGCAACGCCCCAGTTTAAATTTAATGGAGACTTAATATCCTCCCTCCTATTGCGAAGACGTCCAACAGGCAGGGTGTCAGAGACCAGCAGAGATGGTAATACATATCCCAAGGTACAACAGCCAGACCACCTTGGTGGGACATGTGAATATGCTCGTCGGCCACACAAAAACCATAGTCCATGATCAATTATAGGAAATGTGGAGTTATCTGATGACTCAATCAACTTGACTATAGAGGAAATCCATCGACATGTCATGACCTTGCTGTTGGAAACATTATATTGTCCGCATTGCTTATGAAACATGTCATTGGCTGAGGTGTTAACAGGGCATGGTGGAGAGCAACTTCCTTCAGATTGGACTCCAGTATTACAAGTATACATCTGATATATACATTGATACTGTGTGTAGGTGTGGATCTGTTCCTTTAATATTTTTACTGTTCCATTGAGGTTAGTCCCGTTACGAGTCATTTGGGAAGTAATCTGTATGACTTTATCACAAAAAGGATAAACCCCTAATTTGATGCTGTTTTTACTATCACCAGGTTTGTATTCAAAACAAATCTCTGCCTTTTCCTGCAACCTATGACCAATCGCTAGAACCATCCCTTTCTTGTTTGATAATCGTTTAATGGGCTGTGTGGAGTTGTCATAGGTTAGCCAGCTGGTGTTATTCAAAGGGACTGCTTGCACCATCAAACCTTGTTTTCCTTGTGGTGGGATGTGCATACACATCCAGCAGTTTGTCTTGTTCATTGCCACAGCCAGTTGACTAATGTCTTTTATGTAGGTGTTATCTTGCCATGCTCCCTGCTCAGGAATTCCTTGATTCAGATCCATCTTATACATCAGGGCTTTCATTATCAGTGTCAGTCCTAGACCCAGGCACATCACTCGTTTTGCCATGGTATGGTTTCACCAGTTAACCCAAGTTGTTAACGTCAGATGGGGAAAGGTCCTCTGTTTTTGTTTTGGAATGATAGGGACGGATGTGTCGACCAGGGACCCACAAAGTCTCACCGTTGGTTTGGATGGCGGCGTAACCTCGTCCCCAGGTGATGAGTTCAGCAGGGCCTTTCCAGGTGGGGTCAGGAAGACGTTTGAAGTACACCAGTGGTTTGGATGTTGCTGCAGCAGGAGAAGCAGAGAAGTGACGAGTTGCTGCGGATGATGGAGGAGTGCCCGTCAGGTTCAGGAAGTTAATGGTGTATAAACACAGGTGAAGCCTGTTTTGCAAAGCTGGGAGGCTAGGGGGAGTTTTCCCCTGTGTCTGATTATATTTTTCCAGCGCATGTTTTAACGTCTGGTTGGCACGTTCAACCAGAGCTTGGCCCTGGGAGTTGTAAGGTATTCCAAATTTGTGAACAATTGACCACTGATTACAAAAGGCAGCAAAAGCTACTCCTGTGTAAGCAGGACCATTGTCTGTTTTAAGTTCTTTTGGGCATCCCAACGTTGCAAATGAACGAATACAATGATTAATGACATGCTTAGTGGCTTCACCCCGTTGAGGGGTTGCAATGATGAAGCCAGAGAAGGTGTCTATGGAAACATGAAGATATTTCCATGGGGCAAATGGGGCATATTGTGTAACATCCATTTGCCAGATTTGGCAGCACTCAGTTCCTCTGGGGTTAACCCCCATTGGGAGCGAGTGAGCCTGCTTGCTGCAAGTGGCACACTGCTGGAGAATAGCAGTTGCTTCTGCAGTGGTTAGTCCAAATTGTTTCACAAGTGCTTTTTTATTTTGATGGAAATAAGCATGACTGTCCCAAGGGGAGACAGGAGAAAGAGACATGAGGCAGGTAGCAGAGGCTGCAGCGTCTGCAATATCATTTCCTTTTTGCAAGAAGCCAGGAAAAGGCTGGTGGCTTCTTATGTGTGTTACAAAGTAAGGATGTTTCCTGTTGGATATTACAGTTTGTAGGGTGGAAAATAAAGAAGTTAAATCAGGGTCCAGGGATGGAGAGAGGTATGATTGAAAAGGTTTTTGACTAATTGTGTTTCTAGGAGTGTGAGGGAGGTGAAGCCATTCTAGAATCAGCAAGGAGGGAATAGTTTGGACAATAGCACATGAAGGTAAAGAAATAGTATTACACAATAAAAGAGAAAAGGGAATGTTTGGGGTCATTCGGTCAACCCACTGAATTTGTAGGGCTTGGTTGACCAATTGAATCACTTTTAAATGACTGTCCTGCAGTGGAATAACATCTGTAGGATGTTTGCCTTTGATTAAGGCTGAAAAAAAAAGGTGATAATTGAAAAGTGGTGAGACCTATATAAGGTCGAATCCAATTAATAGCACCTAAATATTGCTATAATTGAAGTAAAGTTGGTTGGTGTGGTAATTTTAATAAGGGAAAAAGTGGTGCAGCATGGGAGGCCAATAATTTATGGCCCAAATATTGAAAAGGAGGGGAGGTTTGGACCTTGTCAGGAGCAATGTGCAAACCTCCTTTTTGCAAAATTGTTGTGAGGGTTGGCAAAGTTGCAAAAACAGTACCCTTTGGGCCTGGTGCTGCGACCAAAATATCATCCATGTAATGGTAAACCAAAAAGGAGGGATGAAGGTCCCGATATGGTTGCAAAACATGGAAAACAAAAAACTGACACATTGTAGGGTTATTTAGCATGTCCTGTGATAAAACCTTCCATTGGTAGCGCTGAGTTGGTTGAGAATTATTCAACTCAGGCACTGTAAAAGCAAATAAATGTTTATCCTGTTGATGCAAAAGAATGAAAAAAAAACAATCCTTTAAGTCAATTATCATTAAGTCAAAATCTTTTGGAATTAAATTTGGGTTTGGGAGGCCGTATTACAGTGCTCCCATAGGTTGTAAAACAGTATTCACTGTACATAAATCATGGAGGAAACGCTATTTGCCTGATTTCTTGTTTATAACAAAAACTGGAACAGAATAAAATTGCAACATTTTATGCCCTAAATAAAGATAAAGTGTAACTGTATCTTTTCCAAGGCAACTTGCAATCCATAGATACTTGAATCATTTTGTATTTCAAAAAGCCAATTAGATTGTATTTTTGGGGTTCCAATTTAATCAAATTCCATTCAGATGAAACAAATTTCCATTAAATAGGGAAAACATTTACAAATCTAAGCAAAACAATTCAGAGTCATTTCTTTTGGTTGATGGATGTATATGTCTAACTAAAAAATTTAAAACTCAAAAATTTGCAAAAGAATTGCCCAACAATTACTGTCTCCTCTTTCGAGTAAAAAAAATTGCAAGCTGAAACTGCAAGAGTGGGCATTAAATTTCACATCCACCCCCCTTCCTCAACCCAGACTTCTAGGCAGAGGAAGAAGAGAGAGAAAAAAAAATAGGTAAAACGAACAACTGCCCCCCCCCTCTGTCTGCTTTTCCTTCGCTCTTAAAGCAATACAGCCAGCGAAAAACGAAAGAGTCAGGAGGGGGGGAAAGAAAAAGAAATTTTACAAAAATCTCACCACTAAAAAAATTCATATGCATTTTCTATAAATTCTTTCACAAATCTTCCATAAAACTTTTCTCATGGAAACTCTTGCTATTGCGTTCCCATTTTACAACAATAAAAACTACAGTTTTACTGTTCCTTTCACAGCGTGGGATGGGTGGAGGGGTGAGGGCTAACACACACACATTTACACCAGCAAATTAACTCATTCACTTCCATTCTGTTTGCTTACACCATTTCACATACAAATATTTCATTTCATACGTTTTCTAAGCAAACTTTTTATTTTTAATTAAGGCCTTTTTGTTTGTTGTTATCAAAGAGGGTTTTGACCCTTTTCCAAGTCTTGGAAATAACACAGAACAACACAGACAGACATATATACACAAATACCATTAAAACAACATTTATTTAGACATATGGCTTGTCCTGCAAGAAGCGAGAAAAATCATGAGATGATTCCAACCAAACATGTGGTTTTTATAGGGCCCTTTAACCATCTCCTATTTTTCTCACCATTCCAAGTCCAAGCTTAACATTCTAGGAGTTAAACATATATAAAACAAAACACACATCAACACAAAGCACCACCAGACATTGTCTGACAGGGTTAAACTTAACAGCCACTTGAAGTTTCAAAGCATCCCAATTGTTCCTCTAAAATTTGCCTTATGGGGGTGTACAATGGCTGTGGAGAAGCAAAAGAATTAGCCTCTCCAGGAAGAGCAGAAGGTCCCTAGGGCACCAAAAAGACCTTTATAGCGCCCACAGCATTGTGAACAAAAGAGACAGGAAATGCAGAACACTCAGACAATTCATCAATATCAAGCAAACCCTGACTTCGAACTTCAGCCATGGTAGTAGCAACAGCACTCATGGGAGGAGCTGCAGGAGGAACAATAGAAAGATCAGCAGAAAGAGGAACTGAGAGGGGGGGGATGGAGGAGATGGTGAGGAGGGGGAGGTAAGAGGAAATGCCTCATTGCCTTGTGAAATTTGTCTCTTGTAAGGCGGTGGGGGGGTCACAGAGCCCAATGTCTCCGTGAGCCCTTGTTCATGGACTTTGAGGCATTCCAGAACAATTCGCCATGATGATAGCATTTTTGCAGGAGCTCTGGGGTGCTCATGGAAAGAGATACCTAATTTACTCCATGTAGTCACTTTAAGTGAGCCCTTTTCCGGATATGCCGGATATTTTTCCCAAATATAACATAATAAATTAACCAAATCAGATTTACTCAAAACAGGCAATAATTTACCGCTGTTTTTGAGAATAAAATTTGTAGACTTCGTTAATTCTCTAAGTTCTTGCAGATGCACGGCCTGCGTCTTAGAAAATTTCCCCCCCATTACTCACGAAAAGATAGTCGTCTTTACCAACGATATCTGAAGTGCACTAAGCCTCGTCCGGGCGATGAGTAGTAGGAGGTCGAAGGAACGTATCACTTTATTAGTGATCACGTCGGGGTCACCAGTTGCGGTTTTTCCGCTTCCAGAGGGCCTCTCATGAAATTTAGCCGAAACAGTGAAGAAATAACACCACGCAGAGTTTTTCCTCGGGATGAGAGACCCAGAACAAAAGTCAGGGAATCTCTTTTATTAGCTCAGCAAAATGTGGGTGTGTACAGGAAGCAAGTAGGAGGGATTGCCTATTTACATATGAGTACGTGATATAGAGCACAAGTTCCAAACCGTTTGTGACTGGGAGGAGTTTTCAATGGGATTATTGCTCAAAGTTCTCCTTTGTCCTTTTTCCGTCCATGTGGTTCAGCTGCATGGCAGCCTACACATGGGCTACAGGGACATTACTCCCACAGGGGGCGGTGACCAATCTCCTTGCTGTGGTCGTCTTTCCACCAGCTGCTGATCTCCTGGCTTCTGTACCACCCCAAGCTGTTGCAAGGCCTCTATTAGCTGTGGCAAGCTCAGAGGCTGCTGACCATCCACCTGCAGGGGATGCCAAATTCCCCATTGCTGCAGAGGCCTCAGACTGGGATTCCCTCTCTCTTCAGGGCTTGAGGCCCTGGCAGGGGAAGACAGGGTCTGGAAGGCTGTCTGATCTGCAATGGAGGGGCTGTAGGCTCCTCTCTGCAGGAATTGATTTCTGCTTCTCATCTCTAGCTTTTCAAATCTTTCCAGTGACTCACCCGAACCTTCAGTGGCAGACGATCTGGTAGCTCTCCACCAGTCTGCTTTTTTTTTTTTTTAATATATTTTATTGGATTTTTATGGGGGTAAAGGGTTACATCAAGGTGCTTAGGAAACACCGTGGAGGTGGGTATATCAAACATCCAAAAGAACAATCACAGATATATAGCTCAAATTAATTCATTGAAAATTCCCTCTCTAATTCCCTCATATAGTCTTACATATTCAAATTAATACATTTCTAAATAAACTTCAAACAATCCTATCAAATATCAATCACATTTCAATTATAAAAATCCAAGTCCTGTTTTTAGGCTTTACTAATTTACAGTTACCATATTCCAATTAGCCTTAAATAGACATATTATTAACACTTCGGGTGTCCCTTTTTAACATAATGATTATATCTAAAATGAGTATATTATTCCCGCAGTAACATTCTTATGTTTTCTTCATTAATACCATTTCTTCTCTTGTCACCAATCCCTCTTATTCTTCTTCTATTACAAAATAATTATCTTATTTAAAATAAAAATATCAAACCAACAAATAGATTACTATCTGATTTAAATATATATTCTATCAATTCATCTATGTCTATAAAAAATCTTTTTAACCCAGTAGATAAAGTTTACCTCTCCAGTAATTATCATATCTAAGACAAAGTATTATTACAAAGGATATCCTCTTACAAAATTCACGTACTCCGTTAGTTATTGAATCAGTCAAAAACTCAAAAGCCTTTTTAAACCCATTAAATGAAACTTTAAAATACATTTTTAAATCTAACTCTAGGTTTCTTTCTGTGCCATACCGGTTTCCATAATAAAATTCCTGCATCATCTAACCACAATATTAGAAAGTCAGTATTCCTCAACGCTTCAAATTGGTCAAAGTTCTCTTTCCTTTCTTCTAGTAGCCTTTGGATAATAGAAGCCGTTTTATTCCATGTTATAGTTACTAGTTGTTTATCCACATTGTCACAATTTTCAATAACTTGTATCTGAGTGTCAGTCTCTGTTGATGTTGATGCTTCAGGCATTTCAGTTAAAGTTATTCTTTGATCATCAAGCTTCTCCATAGATTGCATTTGGGGTTGTATAAAGTTAATTTGTTCCTTAGTTTCCACAATTTCTCTCGGTGTAGTTTCATAGTTGAGTTGTAGACATGGTTCCTCTTTAGGTTGTACATATTGCTCACTAGTCTCTTTAGCGCCAATCTGCTCCTTCTCCACTGTTTTTCGGCCTATAACTTGATCCGTCAAAGTTTGGAAGTAAGAGTTCATATCCTCCGTGGCTTCCAAGATTTTTTCCAGTATAAGCTCATAGTCCAGCTGTGTGTTAAGTTCCATGTCGGTGGTGAAAAGATCTTTTAATCTTTTAGTGAAGGCTCTATTTCGTAGAAGTCAACAAATATTCACCTCCAATTCTCAATAGACCAAATCACCACACAGCTGTTTCAGTTATCTTACTCTTATCATCTTTTGAAGGTTAGAGCCATCCTCCAGCAATGAAAAAAAATATACAGTTGCAGTAACACTTTTCGTCACAAGATGTCCTCAGCAGGCTATAAGGTCTTTCTTTCTTTTCTAGTTAATAGATTTTTTGTTTTTCACGTTAAAAAAAAGAAGAAAGGCCTCTCCAAAATAGTAGACGCGTAGTTATGATAGTAATAATCAAGAATAGAAATATTTTCAGGCCCCCTCAGTATTCCAGAAATTCAATAGTCAATAAAAAATTAACTGGTTTATTTTTTTTTCAATTCACAAGGCTGTTTTTCCCAAGTGCCCAAACGCTGCTCCCTCACAGCAGGGAAGTAATTCAAATACAAAAGCTTTTTACAGGAGAGTAATTAAGGAAAGAAGGGGAAGGAAAGGTCTCACCCGGATTCTCCACGGGGGTTCTTTATGCTTAGTTGTTCTTCTGGCTTTCGGCTGGTGCAGCAAAGTGATCGTCCATTTTACTGGCCGATCGTTTCTCCGACGGCCCTAAGGAGCTGGCTCGGACTGAGGAAGGAGCTGCCGCCCTTCCCCAGTCAAACGAGGGCCTCCTCAACGGTGGTCGCCTCTCCGGGGCGACTTTCGACCCGATTAAGGGTCTACCAGCGGAGGGAAAACAGCCCGTGGGAGAGACGGGTCTCTCCGTGCGACTGCGTGTGCAGCGATCCGGAACCGGAAGCCTCCACCAGTCTGCTTTTGAAGCCTTTGAGAGTGGCAAGGCAGTCTCGAGGCATCTGGAGTCTCTGCTGGGCTGGGCCCGGGCTGACGGCCAGATCAGCTCTCCTAGCTGCTTGGGTTCCGCTTTTATCTGCCAGCCGTTTATCTGCCAAAACTCATCTTCCCACAGCATGCTGTCTGTTGCTTCCACCTCTGGGGTATCAGCAGCTGCCGGGTCATCGTCTTCAAGCAGGTTCCCTTTTCCCATAATGAAATTTCCTCCTGAATCTTTGCCAGCCTCTCTCAAGTCTAGAGACAGCGGCTGGAGTTCAGGACCCCAGGTAGTGTGAAAAGAAAGTAGATCTTGGCATGATGTCATGGTTCCGACTAATGGAACACTGCAAAGAACTTCCAGGCATTGTTATCCTAAAAAGCCTTTAATCATGTAACAAAGTGTCGGCACGGCATGGAGGATGCCAAGATCTGAATTCCCCTCCCCTGAGCACATATTTTGCTAGCATATTTCCCTCCCTTAATTTGCTGTCATAAATCACGTTCTCCAATCAGTTTGAAGGGCAAAGGTTCCCTTCCGTTTCTGTAGCGCGGGTTTCTTATCTAAACTAATCCCCACACACATTCTTTCTCCTCCCCTCCCAGCATCATCTAAGTTAACTCTAAAAATACCACACAGCTCTGCATATTTTGTCAAAGCAAGAACATCCAATGTTAGCAGCGTTGACACATGACCTGGTTGACTGAGAATCTCCATAGAGATTCCAGAGACCCCTTTTACCTCGTAAAACTCAATTCCCCCTTTCCCCTGAAAACATTGGTCAGCTATGGAGGCTCTGTGAGCTTGCTTTCCAGTTAAGTGCAGTTATAAACCTATTTTATATATCTTATAAAGAGCTACAGTGAGGGAAAAAATTATTTGATCCCCTCCTGATTTTGTACGTTTGCCCACTGACAAAGAAATGATCAGTCTATAATTTTAATGGTAGGTTTATTTTAACAGTGAGAGACAGAATAACAACAACAAAAATCCAGAAAAACGCATTTCAAAAAAGTTATAAATTGATTTGCATTTTAATGAGTGAAATAAGTATTTGATCCCCTATCAATCAGCAAGATTTCTGGCTCCCAGGTGTCTTTTATACAGGTAATGAGCTGAGATTAGGACCACTCTCTTAAAGGGGGTGCTCCTAATCTCAGCTTGTTACCTTTATAAAAGACACCTGTCCACAGAAGCAATCAATCAAGATTCCAAACTCTCCACCATGGCCAAGACCAAAGAGCTTTCCAAGGATGTCAGGGACAAGATTGTAGACCTACACAAGGCTGGAATGGGCTACAAGACTATCGCCAAGCAGCTTGGTGAGAAGTTGGTGCGATTATTCACAAATGGAAGAAACACAAAATAACTGTCAATCTGGGGCTCCACGCAAGATCTCACCTTGTGGAGTTTCAATGATCATGGGAACGGTGAGGAATCAGCCCAGAACTACACGGGAGGATCTTGTCAATGATCTCAAGGCAGCTGGGACCATAGTCACCAAGAAAACAATTGATAACACACTATGCCATGAAGGACAGGACAACGTCACTGCATCAAAGTGACAATGGATGGGGCCATGTACTGTCAAATCTTGGGTGAGAACCTCCTTCTCTCAGCCAGGGCATTGAAAATGGGTCGTGGATGGGTATTCCAGCATGGCAATGACCCAAAACACATGGCCAAGGCAACAAAGGAGCGGCTCAAGAAGAAGCACATTAAGGTCCTGGAGTGGCCTAGCCAGTCTCCAGACCTTAATCCCATAGAAAATCTGTGGAGGGAGCTGAAGGTTCGAGCTGCCAAACGTCAGCCTCGAAACCTTGATGACTTGGAGAGGATCTGCAAAGAGGAGTGGGACAAAATCCCTCCTGAGATGTGTGCAAACCTGGTGGCCAACTGCAAGAAATGTCTGACCTCTGTGATTGTCAACAAGGGTTTTGCCACCAAGTACTAAGTCATGTTTTGCGAAGGGGTCAAATACTTCTTTCTTTCACTCATTAAAATGCAAATCAATTTATAACTTTTTTGAAATGCGTTTTTCTGGATTTTTTTGTTGTTATTCTGTCTCTCACTGTTAAAATAAACCTACCATTAAAATTATAGACTGATCATTTCTTTGTCAGTGGGCAAATGTACAAAATCAGCAGGGGATCAAATAATTTTTTCCCTCACTGTATTTCATATTACCCTCTTTTTCATTTTACTGTTCCTCCTGTTTCAGTATCAAGTGAATATTTTCCCTGGCCAATGTGCCCAGCATGTTCACCAAGTACATGGCAATTTTGTGCCAAAAAGCAAGGATTGTTTCTTTCATAAACAGGCTTTTTGTGGGATCATACTTTTTTTTACATGGCAACACATAACCAATTTTGGCTGGTTTGAAAAACTTGGCAGGCTCAGATTTGCTTAATATTTAAATGGCAGACCACCAAGAAATCACATGGCTATAAGTTAGACTAGGAAGTTGAGAAAATATCCAAGTAGAAAGCAGTAGAGAACTATGTCTTGCTGCCAAGAAAACTATGTGGACAGGTCCATGAAATCAGCAGGAGTTCAGATTGATGTCAAGGAGACTTTGCCCTTTGAAAATTCTTTCCAACTGAATGGAATGTTGAGAAGAAATGAAGATCTTTAACCTGGCATTTTGCTCTCTGAGGCTGGGTGCGTTGTTCTAGATTTAGAGTTCTTTGACTATTTTAGTGTATTTTCGGATCTTAGTCTCTTCTTGTCTAGTTCTTAGGTGAAGAAATGAGAAGGTCACATAAAAACATCAATGCAAATTAAAATATATCTTGCTTCCTTTTTTTCCAGATTTGGGCCGCATGTATAACCTTGTGTCTCGTATTCAGGATGGCCTTGGAGAACTGAAAAAACTTTTGGAAACTCACATTCATAATCAGGGTCTAGCTGCCATTGAAAAATGTGGAGAAGCTGCATTAAATGTGTGTATTGGATTGAGCACTTGTCTTAAATTCATATCATTAATTGAATCACATTTCAAAAAGGATAGTAACTAGATTTTATTCAGAAGGTCATAAATATCCATTATGAGTCAAGATTTTAGGACTGTACATGTAACAGGTAAGAATGAAGCATTCCTCACTGAAAATTGGGTGTATCATCTTGCTGCTTGCAGTCTTCTGCCAGTCAAGCTGTGCTATGAAAAATCTGTTTATGTGAATATTTGAACAAGCATGTTCAAAATACTTCAGTAATTTTATGTTGCTCTTTGTGTGGTTCAAGACATTGCTTTCAAAGGAACCTGAAAGGAGCTTTCAACTGCATACATTTATGCAAAATGATAATAATTATTATAGTCTTTGGGGGATGGAATACAAAATCAGTGCATGTTTGCATTTGAAAAGTATATTCTTGATTGCTTCAAGAGCATACTTTATTTCAGCATTTAAGCTGGTATTTTCTGAATGGTTCCATGCAGGCCACAATAAAGCTACTGCTGTGCTAGCTAGAAAAGAAAGAGGAGCCCCACATTTAGAGATTATACATATAAGTTTTCTTTAAAATTATTCCCTGTGTAAGAGGCAATGAGTTTCAATCACTTAGAAGTAGTTGCTCAAGCTGTAATAGCAATAAATATAGTAAAAGGAAAAATGCTGAAATTAATAATGAACTGGTGATACTTCTAGACACCACATTTTAAGAACAGTTCAAAACAGATTGCAGCAGTTGTAGCAAAAATTATTGGGAGCTGGAAATCAAGTTCTACTAGCTGCAATTGAGGGAACTGCATACAGGTAATCCTTGGTTAACAATGATAACTGGGACCCAAATTTCCTTTGCTAAGCGATGTGGTCGTAAAGCACAACATTATGTGACTGCATCACTTAGCAACAGCAATCCCAACAGTTCTTGTTGCTGTTGTTAGTGAGGTTCATGGGTCATTAAGCAAGGACCTCCTTGCAACTTCCTGCTGGCTTTCAACAACCAAATCAGTGGGAAAGCTGGCAGAATGCCCAAGTGGCTCACAAACAGGCCAGTAGGCAGGTAAGTGGCTGCTGTGGTATGGAGGAGGGTGCATGATGGTCCGGTCCGGTGTAAGTGCAGCAAGATTTGGGGTGGCTGCTGCACAGTGAGGGAGGTTGTGTGAAGGTCCAGTGCAGTGTGAGTGCAGCAAGCCTTGTGGTGGCTGCTGCTGGGCGGGGGACGGTGCAGGAGGGTCCAGCAATAGCACTAGCCCAGTGAGGCGTGGGGTGGCTGCTGCTGAATGGGGGAGGGCATACAAGGTTCCGGCATGGCACAAGCACAGCAAGACTTGGGATGGCTGATGCTGGGCCCAGGAGACTTACTTAAGCAATTTGCAACCTTCCCTGCCAGCTTCCCCATTGACTTTGCTTGTGGGAAACCATCAGGGAAGGTCACAAATGACGATCATATGACCATGGGCTGCTGCAGCTGTTATAAGTGCGAGCTGGTTCCTGAACGCCCATATCACAATCATGTGACTAGGGGGTTGCTGGGAAGGATGGAACTTTGAGGACGGGTTGTAAGTATCACTCAGCACCATTGTAATTTCTAATGGTCACTAATTAAGTGGTTGTTAACTGAGGACTATCTATGTACAGGTAGTCCTTGACTTATGACCAGAATTGACCCAGAATTACAGTTGTAGGTCATGGTGGTTGTAGAGTGGGTAACCACATGACCTGACCTGACTTTAAGATCACATCCTGGCTTTCCCAGGCCCAGTTGTTAAGCGGACAGAGCTAAAGAACTGCCTGCCAAAGGTGGGCAGGCAGCTCCCCTCTGTGTGCAGAAGGGAACTGCAGCACTGGGAACGAAGCTTGGATCTTTGTGATCTGAGTGTCTTTTCTCCAGTTCAGTGTTGCAGTTCCCCTCCTGCCTGCCGGAGAGATTCTGACACATGTGGAGCAAAATCAATCTGTCAGGCAGTGCCTTTGCTCTCAAAGAAGCTACGTGAAAAAGTCCATTTTCACCCAGCCTCCTTGACAGCAAAATCCTCTGCTTGCCAGAGAGATTCCGCCCCATATGGGGCAGAGTCTCTTCATCAGGCAGCAGTTTTGCTCCCTCTTTGAGAGCAAAAATGCTGCCTGACAGACTTGAGTCTCTTCATCAGGCAGTGGTTCTTAAAGAGGCTGGCAATAAAAGGTCCCAAAATCCAAGCAGAAATCCAATCTTGGATTTCAGGATGGACCTTTTTCAGCAAGCCCCTAGGACAGGGGTCCCCAACCCCCAGTCCGTGGACCGGCACCAGGCCACGGCATGCCAGAAACCGGGCCGCGCAAACAAGCAAAGCCCCATCTGCGGGATGCAGGCAGTACATGAAACCACGCCCCCTCCGGTCCGCAGAAAAACCTCTCTCTACGGAACCGGTCCCTGGTGCTCAAAAGGTTGGGGACCTCTGCCCTAGGAATCAGCCAGGCTGAATTGACTTTCTGGGGAAGCAAGCAGGGAAGATTGCAAATGGTGATCACATGATTGCAGGGTTCTTGGCAAACAGTCATAAGTGTGAATGGGTTGCCAAGCACCCAGATTGCAATCATGTGACCACAAGGGTACTGCAACAGTCCTAGGTTTGAGTGGGGGTGGGTAGGTGTCAAGCCCCTTTATTCAGCACCATCGTAACTTTGAATGATCACTGAATGAATGTTTGTTAAGCAAGGACTACTTGTATTACAGTTGAGGAAAAAAGGGGGTATAATAGCATTTTTGTAGTACCTTGAAGATCATAATGTCATAAGCTGTTCTTTATCATTCAGACACAGCATGAATAATAATAGTCTTATGTTCCAAGAAGGCAGATTTGATTTGCCTTTAAGAGAAAATATTCTAACAATTAAGCAGTTTGACAACAGAATCACTTATCTAAGGAGACAGTAGACTCTCCTTTGCTGAATGTGTTTAAAGATGAACTGAGAAACATTCACCTGATTGCTTGAATTTGGATTTATGCACTGGGTGGAGGTTGGCCCAAATGATTTCTTCCAACATACATAAACATGCACACAAATATATGTATTATGTGTGTTTGTGTGTAATAAACCAGTGGTTCTCAAACATTGTGTTCTCAGGACCCCTTTACATTCTTAAAATGAGGACCCCCAAAAGGTTTATGTGGTTTGCATCTATCACTATTACTGTGTTAGAAATTAAAATGGAGAAATTTAAAAATAAGGATTTTTTTTTTTACTTTGCAGACCCCCTGAAAGGGTATCAGGAACCCCCAGGGTTTCCCAGACCACATTTTGAGAACTGTTTAAATAAATTATTAGGAAAAATGGAAAAAACTGATTTCATTTGTTTTGATACAATAAAATGTCTGGGCAAGATTTTGTTGAAGGAGCATATGTTTTCATCCTGGTAAGAACAGGTTACCTTGGTTACCTCAGGTTACCTCAGAAGCTTTGTGTTAAAAGAAATACATTAGTACTGGGTTTGAGTAAAAGTAATGTGATTAAGCTAAAATGTTAAGTGCAGTCAAGCTTTCCTTTTCAAATATTTTTAAATGGCTGAACATGAAAAGATTGCCCCCAAAGTTGCAGTTGACAGAGGTTGGGAGAGTTTGTCATTGCTTTCTTTTTAATTTTTAGGATCCAAAAATGTATGTACAAACAGTGTTGGATGTTCATAAGAAATACAATGCACTAGTCATGTCTGCTTTCAACAATGACGCTGGGTTTGTTGCAGCTCTAGACAAGGTAGTATGTTTAAGTACTGTATTTATAACTAGCAAGTGAGTGTTATTGAAAGTGTCTGAACATGTCACTTATGTGTTTCACAGGCTTGTGGTCGCTTTATAAATAATAATTCAGTGACAAAAATGGCCCAGTCATCTAGTAAATCTCCAGAGTTGTTGGCACGGTATTGTGATTCTTTGCTAAAGAAAAGGTACGTATTCTGGGAGAAGGTTTTATCCTCTAATTTCCTAGTTCATTTCCCATATCGCTGATAATATCACACACATTTAAATGTTGCCTATAGCTGAAAAATAAATCTGGCAATAGGTATAATTCATTCTTAAAATGTTTTTTTCTATCATCCTGTTTAATACTGCCATTCAAGGTAGAGGAAGCTTTTATTGCCTGTGTTGTTTTTTTAAGTTGTCCTGGAAGCTGCAGCTATTGTAAAATCCCACAGAGTAGGTTTTGAAAGGATTTCACTGGCTGTTGGCATGCTATTTAGCCAAGTTCATTGTTCTTGTGTTGGTAAAATGTTATATGACATAGAATCTGAATCCTGATGTACTGCATTCTTCCTTATTTATTTGCCCAGTCAGGGACATTTGCCAGAGATTCTCTGTGCAGTAAATTAAGAAAGGATGTTTCACTACAGGCACTAATACTGAGAACTAGGAATTCCTGCCTAGTTCAGTGGCAGTTGTTAGCTTTCAGTATTAACAACTGAAAGCTTGTTCAACTAGGGGATTTGTATTATATTGCTGTGTTTAGTATGATAGTATTCCTATTAGCTTGAGCTGTATTCCATTCAGAGATTATTTTTTAAATGAAAAACAGATAAAACTCTAAAGAAATAACCCAATGGAATGTTATTTGTTGTTATGTGGAGATAAACCATTGTGAAATTGTTACAGACTTTTTTATATTATTTGGTTTGGGCACAACTTACTAAGAAGCAAAGGAATGTGGTGAATGTTATTGTTTTTTGGATCAAGAGTAAGAAACCATTTTGGCTGGTGACCACAGGTTCAATTTCTGAGAATATTTCCTCTCACAAAATAGTGCTATGGAGGGCTTGTTTATTCACAAAATGGCTCTCATAGTGGATGTGATCAATCACAAAACATGCATTTACAGAAGACATAGGATGATGAGGATGCACCTCCATTTCTTGCAAACTGAAAGATCATGTGAAGTGTTAATACCACTTTATAATGCCTTGGTAAGGCCACACTTGGAATACTGCATCCAGTTTTGGTCACCACGATGTAAAAAAAGATGTTGAGACTCTAGAAAGAGTACAGAGAAGAGCAACAAGCAACAAAGATGATTAGGGGACTGGAGGCTAAAAATAGAAAATGGTTGCTGGAATTGGGTATGTCTAGTTTAATGAAAAGAAGGACTAGGGGTGTCATGATAGCAGTGTTTCAATATCTGAGGGGTTGCCACAAAGAAGAGGAAGTCAACCTTTTTTTGAGATGTAAAAACATCAGACCAAGATAAATCACTTCAGAATTTTTTCCGTTAATATGTTTGTTTATTTATTAAATTTGTATATAAGCTGTACAATTCAATTGAAAAACAAACTGAAATTGTTTAGGGGAAAAATAAGAATAAAAAACATACAATAATGTGGTTGCGTAAGTGTGCACACCCTTAAACTAATACTTTGTTGAAGCACCTTTTGATTTTATGACAGCAATTAGCCTTTTGGGGTAGGAGCCTATCAGCATGGCACATCTTGCCTTGGGAATCTTTGCTTGCTCTTCCTTGCAAAAGGGCTCCAAATCTGTCAGACTTCAGACTGATGTTATCGATGGTGTAGCTAGCAGTCTTGTTATCCTCTGTAGTGATCACACACCCGTAACCATTGAAAGTGAGCTTGTACTGATGCCGGTCCCCAAGCGCACTCCGGTAGTATGGCATGTGGTTCTCCAGCAACTCGAAGTCCAGCGGAATGTAGAAACGATTCCCGTAGCTGGTCGCAATGGCTTTGTTTACGTCTTTATTATTACTATCACCATCACTAGCTTCAACTTGCAGCTTTGTGGTGTTCCTTTTGGCCGTGGTGTCGATGCCCTGCTAATGGGCATTTTCTCTCTCCTGGGTGGTCTTCCAGTGATCTAGGTAGCAGTAGAAGTAGGAGCCCTGGTGGCGCAGTGGTTAGAATGCAGTATTGCAGACTAACTCTGCCCATAATCTGGAGTTTGATCCTGACAGGCTCGAGGTTGACTGAGCCTTCCATCCTTCCAAGGTTGGTAAAATGAGGATCCAGATTGTTGGGGGCAATATGCTGATTTTGTAAACCGCTTAGAGAGTGCTGTAAAGCACTATGGAGTGGTATATAAGTCTAAGTGCTATTGCTATTGCTAGAAGACATCGCTGTTGTTGATAGACATAATCATTGCCACTGATCCTGATTGTTGTCTTCTTCTTTTTTTAAAAAACTTCACAGGTTTTATTTAGGAGCCATAGCAAGAGATTCTCTAGTATTATCAGATTTGGACTATAAAAATCTGGATGGTCCTAACAGCAAAGAAGTATAGATTTATTTTCAGTTATTTATCATACATTTCTATTTGTGATAAAGTAATGTTAAATTATCCTTATAAAAAAATCTTCATAATATTGGATTTCTGTCCTAAAATGGCTTCCTAGACTATTGGGGAATGTTTGTTTGTTTGTTTGTTTTTTAAATAGTTTTATTCATTTATAACATAAAATGTGAAAATACAAAAGCAAATAGGGGACAACAGTAGAAAAAGGGAAAACAAAAAAGGTGTGAAGAAAAGGGGAGAAACAAAAGGCATTGACTTCCGACTCTCTCTGTTGCAGTAAAATCAGACATTAAAATCAAATCTCAACTTTTTACATTTCTATAGTAGTATGCACTAGCGATTTCTGTATCGGCAAATCAGTCTAATCGGTAAAACCCAAAATCATGATATCATTTTTTTCCACCTCAAGCACAAAGTCCAGAAGCGGTTTCCAAGTAGAAACAAAAGTACTTATGTTCTTTTCTTTTATCAGCACAGTCAATTTGGCCATCTCTGCTAATTCCATCAGCTTTTGTAACCATTCGTCCACGGTAGGAATCGAGGCATCCTTCCACTTTTGTGCATAGAGCAATCTTGCTGCCGTCACCATATATAAAATCAGAGTTCCATTTTTTTTCCAGTTCTCTTTCCATTAGGCCCAGAAGGAAAGTTTCTGGTTTAATCTTTATGTTCACTTTAAAAATTTTCTCTATTAATATATGAATCCTACTCCAATATTTCTTTGCCTTATCACATGTCCACCATAAATGATAAAGAGTCCCTTCTTTACATTTACATTTCCAACATTCATTTGAAATACCTTTATACATTCTAGATAACTTATCTGGTGTTAAATACCAGTGATACATCATTTTGTAGAAATTTTCTTTTAGGTTATAATTTAATGTGAATTTTAAGCCTTTTCTCCACATATTCTCCCATTGTTCAAACATCACATTATACCCAAAATTCCTTGCCCACTGGATCATGCAGTGTTTTTACATGTTCATTTTCCAAATTCAGTTTTAATAACATTTTATAGACCTTGGCAATTATATGATCATCACTACCACATAGTAGGATTTCCAATTCATTTTTAGCGAACTCAAAACCATGGCCTTTTTTATTTAGTTTAAATCTTTCCTTCATTTGTTGATATGTAAACCAGTGACAAGCGTGACCTTCTAATTCTAATTCTTCCCTAGACTTGAGGATGGGGTCTCCAGAATTGAAAGATACTATTTTACCATAAGTCCACCAGTCCGGCTTCACCACCATTTCTTTTCTAAAAAAAGCTTCTTGGAGGGACACCCATAGGGGCAATTTCATAAAAACCCTTGTTTTATATTTATTCCAAATTCTTAATATGGTGCGTCTAATAAAATGATTATTAAAATCAACATTTACTTTAACTTTATCATACCATAAATACCCATGCCATCCAAACCTTAATTCATGGCCTTCCAAATCAAGCAGCCTCTTATTCTGAAGGTTTACCCACTCTTTTAACCAAACCAAACAGCATGCATCAAAATACAATTTCAAATCTGGTAAACCCAAACCCCCTCTTTCCTTGGCATCTTGCAATAACTTATAATTGATTCTTGGTTTCTTTCCTTGCCATATGAATTTAGAGATATCCCTCTGCCACTGTTTAAATGGGATGTCCGTTGCAAATATTGGTATTGTCTGGAACAGAAATAGCATCTTTGGTAAAACATTCATTTTAATTACTGAAATTCTGCCCAGTAGTGATAAAGGTAGTTTGTCCCATCTTTGTAAATCCTTTTTTATATCATTCCAAAGAGGTACATAATTATTTTGAAACAATTTTGTGTTTGTATTTGTCAGCATAACCCCCAAACATTTCACCTTTTTCTCAACCTTGAAACCAGACCTTTTATGAATCTAGAGATAGATAACATGTTCAGAGTAAACTCCAGATTTGCTACTATGAGAAGATTACCAAGGGATGTGTTAGTTCACTTTGTAAGAAGAACAACAAGAGATCTTGTTTTGGATTGCCATTTTAAATCGAAACTGAGAATGGAAAATGTGGATATTATTGTGCTGAAGGAAATCCCGCTGAGAATTTTGAGAAAAAGGAAAGCTTATGCTTTTCTTACTGATATCTTAAAGAAGAGAAAGATCCCCTTTCATTGGGATAAACTCAAAGGAGTGATATTTATTTATCAGGAGCAAAGATATAGATTGAACTCTATAGAAAAAGCCAAGGATTTTCTGATTAGACATAAACTAATTTTAGAGTCAGCTGAGGAACTGGATGGAGACAAGAAATCTGCAGCAGAACAACGTCAAGAGGGTAGTATTGAGATAGTGGTACAGGAATCTGCTACTTTGTGCAAAGATGGAGATTAAGGCTATCACCTGGAATATTAACGGGGCGAATGCCCCATCCAAACGTAAAAAAATATTTCATTATTTGAGGAAACTTAATGTTGATATAATTTGCCTTCAAGAAACACATATTAAGAAACAGGATAAGAAATACTTAATAAATAAACAACTAGGGGAGGAATTTATATCTGCTGGCTTAAAGAAGACTAATGGAGTTGTTCTATATATAAAACCCCAACTTAAACCTAAGTTACTTTTAGTAGATGACTATGGTAGATTTGTAGTAGTGGAAATTGAGCTCAATGGAATAAAATCAATAGTAGTAGGCCTATATAGGCCAAATGATGATAAATGCACAGTTTTTGAATATCTTATGGACCAGTTAATAGCATTTTCATATGTAAATTGGTTCATATTGGGGGACTGGAATGGAGTGACTTTACCAGCTTTAGATAGATCATCATCTAAGGGGATTAAACCCTCCCAGGGTAAACTACCGAAGATTTTCTTTGACATGATGGACAACTTAGTATTATTAATAGATTCGTGGAGATATAAAAATGATTCTGCTAGAGAATATACTTTTTTTTCAGAAAGACATAAATCCTTTTCAAGGATTGACATGATTTGGATTTCTAAAAATCTTGCAAATAAAATTTTAAAAGTTGGTATTTTACCTAAATCCTTCTCTGATCATAACCCAGTGCTTTTGGTACTTAGAGGAAAGAGGTTGAATTATAGATGGAGATTAAATGAAGTTATTTTGCAAAAGGAGGTGATTGTGAAAGACTGTAAAAAGAAATTAAAAGAGTATTTTGATAATAATTTAGGTAGAGAAACAGCTTTAACATCTGTGTGGGATGCAAGTAAGGCTGTTATGAGGGGTTATTTCATACAATATAATTGTTTAGAGAAGAAGAAATCCCTGGAAAAGATGCAAAACATATTAGAAGAGATTAGACAGAAAGAAATTGAGTTGCAAAAGACATCTATGGATGTAAAAATTTCACATCAAATTAAATTGTTACAGCAACAATTGTCTATGTTAACAGTTCAAGAAATAGAAACAAAAATGAAATATGTGAAACAAAGACATTTTGAATTTGCAAATAAACCAGGGAGATGGTTGGCATATAAATTAAGGAAGAAAAGGGAAAAGCAAATGATTGAGAAAATTTGTGAAGGGGATAAGCTAATAACTGATAATGAACTTGTTAAGACTTTCCATAATTTTTATTCCAACTTGTATAAAAAAACAGGAGTTAGATAGGTCTAAAATAGATTAATATCTTTTAAGACAAAGATTACCTAAGGCAGGGCTTTTCAACCTTTTCACCCATTGTACCACTTTTAGGATAAGGCAATATCCGAGTACCACCAGTCTCCCAGCAAGGTGTCAAAAACCTGATGACCCCAAAAAAAGGAAAAAAATGATAAAGTACAGGTAGTCCTCGACTTACAACAGTTCGCTTAGTGACTGTTCAAAGTTACAATGGCACTGAAAAAAGTGACTTATAACCATTTTTCACACTTATGACTGTTGCAGCATCCCCAGGGTCATGTGATCACCTTTTGCAACTTTTTGACAAGTGAAGTCAATGGCCAGGGGGGCATGGCCAGCTCATCACTCAGGTTGCAGGGTGCCTGTGGGGGGTGCGGGCGGGGATGTGGGGGGGATCCGTGGGTCTGTGGTGGAGGGGGTGAGACAGGCATGGGAGCCTTCCCTCCGTCTCTCCCTCCCTCCCATTGTCCCTTCCTTCTTTCCTTCCTTCCCTCCCTCTTTGTCTCTTCCTCCTTCCGTCCCTCCCATTGTCCTTCCCTCCCTCCCATTGTCCCTTCCTTCCTTCCTTCCTTCCTTCCTTCCTTCCTTCCTTCCTTCCTTCCTTCCTTCCTTCCTTCCTTCCCTCTTTGTCTCTTCCTTCCTTCCCTCCCTCCCTTCCATTGTTCCTTCCTTCCTTCCCTCTCTCTCATTGTCCCTTCCTTCCTTCCCTCCTTGTCCCTTCCTTTCTCCCCCCCTCCGTGCCTAGGAAGGGACAAGGGGAGGGGGACAGGCTGCCAGCGCGGCTGGTGGCTGTACTGCCGGTGGCCATGGCGACATGCCAAACCTGCCTGTGCACGCGCAGAGGCAGAGAAGAGCTCTGCCCAGCTCACTTGCTCATGCTTCGCCGGAAAACATGCTGCTTGCTAATTTAGCACAAGCGCCACGATCAGTGCAGGGCTACAGCTGATTCGCGCTTCTGCTAAATTAGCAAGCTGCATGTTTTCCGGCAAAGCGCGAGCAAGTGAGCTGGGCAGGAGCCCAGGAGAGCAGCTACAGCTGATCTGCGCTTCTGGGTGGCTCCGCAGAAGCGCGGCTCAGCTGTAGCTGCACACGCAGATCCTGGGCTCTTGCCCAGCTCACTTGCTTGCGCGAGCGAGAGGGCAGGGGCGCGAATCAGCGTGTGCTCAGAAACGCCGATCTCGTGCTCCTGCTCATCTCACTTGCTTGCAGAAACAAAATTCAGAAGACAAGGAAAGGTGTCAAAAGCTGTTGATAGAAAGCAAGCGGAAAGCAAGCGAGTGAGCTGGGCAGGAGTGCGGAATCGGCGTTTCTGAGCACACGCCTATTAGGGGCGCGAATCGCCGTGTGCTCGGAAACGCCGATTCCGCGCTCCTGCCCAGCTCACTTGCTTCCTTTCCGCTTGCTTTCTATCAACAGCTTTTGACGCCTTTCCGTGTCTTCTGAATTTTGTTTCTGCAAGTGAGATGAGCAGGAGCACGAGGTTGGCGTTTCTGAGCACACGCTGATTCACGCCCCTGCCCATTCTCGCTCACTTGCCGGCGCCCACAATCTGCCCGGCCTCCCCTCTGCCTGCTTTACGCAGCTCCTCCTGGGCCCCCCGCGCCCTCCGTTAACCCTCCTGCCACCATGCAGGGTAAGGTTGGCGCCCCGACACCCGCCCAGATGCCCTCGCCTCCCCCAAGCATTTTTTTACTCACCTGCTGTCAATGTCCTTACCAGTCCCTCAACGCCTCCCGACCAGTTGTTCAAAGAGAGGAGACCAGCACACAGGAACGGTGAAACAGTCGCTTTAATCATGCAAAACAAAGTCAGCGCTGGGAGTGGCTTGCTCCCAGCGTGCTATATACCGGGGCGCGTGCCCCCGGCGTCCCCGTCATACCCCCGTCACACCCCCTCTGCCAGGTGGGCCAGCAGGTCCTTCATGAGCGGCAGGGGGTAGAGATGCTCCACGCACACCGCGTTGATGCCCCGGAAATCGACACACAGTCGCAACGAGCCATCTTTTTTTTCTTTGAAGAGGACGGGAGCCACTATACGCGACCGGGCTGGTTGGATAAACCCCCTCGCCAGGTTCCGGTCGATGTAATCCCACAGCTCCACCATCTCCCGCGGTGCCATCGCATACATCCGGGGCTTTGGCAGCTTGGCCCCGGGGATGATGTCGATGGCACAGTCGGTTGGACGATGGGGAGGCAAGGTGTCACACTCCTGCTCGCTGAACACCTCAGCGAGGTCGGCGTAAACGCCCGGATACAAAAGCTTGTCCCCCTGTCCTGCCTCCGCTACACTCAACCCTGGTTCTCCCTTTACTTTCCCCTCCCTGCTCGGTGGCCTGGGACCCACACCTAGCCTCATCCTCCGGAACCCCCCTTCCCACCAAATGGTAGGGCCCCATTTATCCAGCCATGCTAGACCCAAGATCTCGGCCTCGGTCATGGAAGAGACCACGATGAACCGGAGGACCTCCCAGTGACCCTCCATCTCCAACCGTACCGGCTCCGTGACGGTAGCGGGAGCCCCCCCGAGGAGAGACCCATCCACCTGTTCGAACTTGATGGGTGTGGCTAGCCGTTCCACTCTAATCCCTGCCCCCGCCACCACCGCCTTACTGATCAAACACCTGGTACACCCTGTGTCGATTAGGGCCTGGTAGTCCCCCTTTTTCCCTGTCTGCGGGCTGGTCAGTACAATGGGGATGGCGAACAGGGGTACTGGTTCACTCACCATAGGGTCCTCCGCCGCTTCGTCCTCACTGTCGTAGGACACCAACCCGTATCTGGGACCCGGCACTGCCTCCTCCTTCTCCTGCGGCCTCTGGGGGATTTTGGCTCCCTCTGCCTGGTGTGCTGCCTGCAGTTTTTCTGGTTCCTTCCTGGTCATGGGGATTCTGCTCGACTCGGGGACAGGGCACTCCGCTACCCTGTGGCCTGGTTGGTTGCACCTGAAACACCTCAAAGGCGTTCGGGGGAACGGCCCAGGGCCTCCAGCACCCGACCCCTGTGTCCCACGTCCAACACTTCGTGGTGTTTCTGTGCTTCTGCGTACCGCTGTTGGCTCCTCCCCTTTCTTGCTTTTGCCTATGTATTTTCGGGGCTTGCCATACTGTTGGGGGAGGGTACTTGCATGGGGATTATTATTTGCTTTGCTCTGCTCTGTACGAGATGCCCTCCCTCTGGGCAAGAGGAATGCGATCTGAAAACATCTGCCTTATCTCCAGACAACGGAGCCTGGGACCATTGGGAATCGAAACCAAGGGAGACCTTGAGAAGCGTGCTAAATCTCCAGCTTCTCATAACATGGTGGCATCTGTGGATTGGCTGGATTTCAGCGGGACGGTTGGACATTGGGCTGGAGGAGCTGTGTATTGCCTTTTTGATGTAATCCTTTACGCGCCAAATCTCAGACCTTGCTTTGCTCTCTTGCCATCACTAACTCTCAATAAAAGTTTCCTTTTGAGACAATGCCTGTTTCAAGAGTTCTGCTTTCTTGGGAGAACTAGTTGAGGCAGGTCCTTACACCTTGGTTGAGACCCCTCAGAATTCAAGCTTGTGGGTGGACGGCTCTGGTTAAAGGTCTACCCCAACATTCATCTAATTGACACTTGTACGGGCGAACCTCTTGTGCTGTTGACAATAGCCAGTCAATCTGGTGGGGGGGAAGGCAATCTGAGAAGAACTAGGCTTTGTTGAATGGACGCGGAGCAGGAAGAAACTGCTAACACATGTGGCTGTGGCCTTTCAGACAGGTTACAACAAGCTGGGGGAAGTTGCTGCTTCGCTGGCCAAGTACACCATAGAGCTGAATGACTTTGGGGCAGCCACACAAAGCACAACAGAGGTCTCCTGGGTAGTAGAGACCGCCCTCACCGAAACTGATATTGAGAAGGCCCTCGCAACTATGGACGACACTCCGTTGAACTTCAATCACCTCCCACAAAATATCCATGAGCTCCAGGGGCTGGACAAAGCCCTGCAGACCTACCGAGGTGAGCTGGTCAATAACATGGGATCATTGGCTCTATTGTCTCCTTGCTCCTGAGCTGCCTCACAAAAATGGCAGCCTGGCTCGCCAAAAACCTTTGGGCCATGGTCCTCTCTGTCGGAGGCTTGCTCCTGCTCGCTGGCCACAAGTGGCTATTGGCTCACTAATACCAATATGAACGAAGCCAAAGTGCCTCTAGGCCAACCACGATCCTGCCCACAACGAGGGCTGTTTTTTTCATCCACATGTATCTCTGCCAATGCCTGTTTCTCTGTGTCTGGCTGGTGTGCAACAGTGACATTCGCGTCGTTGCATTTCATGTTGTTATTGGTGGAGTCAACAGCAACATTAACCAAGCCAGTCTCCCCTGTGTTATTCACAGAATTGTGTGGGGTAGATGTTATGTTCACATTTGTGTTTATCCCCAGGTTCTGGGCTGAGGTGGCAATCATGATCTCATTGTTGTAGTCTACCACATGACCCTCACAGAGAAACATGTCACCTGGGACCATATAAAGAATAATCCTGAAGATGTACTTGACCTCAGAACCCACGTACCACAGGACATCCTGGTAGCGGCGGATCGCTGAGTGTAGGTCTACTGGGGATGAAATGGAGTCCTTAGTGTTTGCCAAGAACTGCTTCTGTGCTTCAAGGGGGGGGCGCCCAAACCCAAGATACCTGTTCACATCTGGGCCTGCACATCAAGGATTACCCAGACATATCACCTGATGCTGATGTTCAGTTGTTCAACTCTGGGGTAGGTGAACCCCTCCTGATTTGTCAAGGATGAATGTTTTCGAGGCCTGGTCTGCCTTGACTCAGTCAATGATGTCTTGCTTGATAAAGTCCACGTGGAGTACACCATACACATCCCTCGTCGGTTTTGTGAATGACATCCTGACCGGATTGTAATCACCAAACCAATCAATAGGTTGATAGCCAATGCCAGGTGCATAGTTGTAAAGTTGACCGAGGCTGTGGTTGTGGCCTTTTAGGCACCAGTTGGTGTTAGAGGGAACTTCTAACTCGTTGCAAATTCTCTTATATGACCGATGGTCGTGTGGGTTGTTGGTGGCATCCCACACCTGGTCCTGGGGCAGTGGAGCCTGCATCTCAGCCAGTATTCGCCTCATCTGGTAGTACACATGGAATATGTATAGGGACTGCATTAGAGGGGCAGGAGCCATGAGATGGTCTTCCTGTCAACCATCCCACTTGGTTCATGCAGTAAATAAAGACTCCTGGGACATTTCTCCAAGAGTATAATTTACTAGACCAACATGGTTACAGAAGTAGCAAAGCAAATTCTGATATTTTGACGCGCAAATAGCATAGTTAACATTCCTTTTTCCCTGGCCTTCTCATTGTTATTATTTACTGTCCAATCAGCTGCATTCGTTTGTTTGGGAAATGGACTCTTCGTCTCGCAGACATTCCCAGCAAGTGACCTTGGGACACTGGCATTGTCTCAGGCTCCGAGTGTTCTTTGCATTCCTTTGCTGCCGCCCCATTACCCTCCCTGCATTCCAACCCATTCCCTCCCACCATTGCTATTGTCAGGCTGTGAGCAAGCAAGAAGCTTGCCGAATTGCAGCCATGACATGCCGTCCCTCCAAAAAAAAGAAAGGATTAGTCCTGAAATAGAAAAACCAAAGATGCACCATTAGTAATCCATTAAAACCACTACTGTACAAAGTCATCTTGCTCTGTCTGGATACCAGGCATGGAACCTTTACGTAAGTCTAGGGTAACGGACATGTGTCGCTTCCACCCATTCTTCCTCAGATGGGAAAAACCCTTTCCATAGGATTAAATATTGTAACTTTCCTCTATGGACCCGGGAATCAAGTATTTCTTTCACCTCAAAGTGCTTCTCCCCCTCTATCCAAAAGGGAGGGGGAGGCGGTTCAGTGTCCAGGCACAGAGGCGAGCTATGAACGGGATTCAGTAAAGTGCAATTGAACACTGGGTGGATGCGCCTAAGATTCTTTGACAACTTCAATTCTACCGTCACCGGATTTATGATCCGGATGATGGGAAACGGTCCTATGTATGTGGGGTTTAGTTTCTTACAGGGTTGCCTTGACTGCAAGAACTTAGTGGGTTCCGGTTCACAATCACAGCATTTCTGGACGTGTGGGGCGATCGCTCTCTCCACCGTCCGGTTTTCTCCCGCCGGGGTACCCTGAAGAGGGTCGGAAATCGCCCTGTAGGGGCGACGAGTGCGAAGAGGACCCCCGAGTGATCGCGGAAGGGCGGCAGCCCTCCCGTTTGATCCGGGGCAGCTCTTCAAACTGACAGGGAAAAGATCGGCCACTAATATGGCCCATCACCAAGCTGCTGACAGCCGAGGCCAAATCTACTAACAAGCACTTCGAAAGCAACGTGGAGGAATTGGGTGAGATTCTACCTTCTCTGTACCCCAAGTACTTTTCCTGTTAAAAGCTTCTTGAAAATCTTCTCCCCATGTGAAGAAAGAGGGAAGGGAGTTTTATTCCCACCCTCTAAAATGGCGGCGCCTGATCACCCAGGGGAAACAAAGCATTGAAAAGATCAACTTAACATAATTGGATACTTACTTTTTCTTGGAATTTGGGGACCCAAAAAGTTCCTATTCTCACTGGAACCTGCTATTTTATTTTATTTGCAAAATAGAACTTAAATCGGATAAGAACCTAGCCCGGGATTTGAAAAGAACTCTAAATGCTATCGGGGACATCTTGTGGCGAAGCTTGGTACAGCAGTCTATTGCTTCTGACAAAGAGACTTGCTGACAGCCCAGACCTGACCTTGGTATTATCTATGAACTCTGAGAGAGCAGCTGGGCAGTGAAATTGGTTTCTAGGAACGGTGGAGGTGAACATTTACTGACTTTGATTAATAAATAGCCTTCACTAGAAAGACCGTTTATAACTACATCAGAAATGGAGGAGGATCAGCAAAAAACCCTGGCTATGTTAAAATCCTTACTTGAAAGCATTCTTGCAAACGCTGAGAAACTCAAAGCTAATCTGAAAGACAAAGGTGCCAGCCTAGAGCCACAAAACGAAATCTTGATTGTGTCAGGACGTCCTCCTCGGTGGTCCAACAAAAGAAAAGAGCCAGCAGGCAGGTACGGAGGACAAGCAAACGGTGTTTATTCCGTGCTGGAAAAAGTCAGCGCTGGGAGTGAACTGCTCCCAGCGCTTTACATAGCTGTGGGGGCTCCTTGTAATCTGAATGGCATCACCCGAAACTGGTAGCTACCAAGTGGGTAGTTGAAGGCTGTCTTCCATTCGTCGCCCTGCTTGACCCGGACCCGGTAGTATGCCTCCCGCAGGTCCAGCCTGGTGAATATCGCACCCCGTGCCAGATGAGTGAGGAGGTCCTTCATCAAGGGGAGGGGGTACATGTGTTCGACACACACATATATGCCCCGGAAGTCCACACACAGCCGAAGGGGCCCGTCCTTCTCCTTGAACAGGACCGGCGCCGCTATAGAACTGGGCGTAACGGTCCAGGTGGATGATGACGTGACTCAGGAACATGGCTAAGCTGTCCGGATGGCCGTCGAACGTCACCGGTATCGATGGTGGTCCCCATGCCGACCCCGGAAACCACGGGGCCATAGGCGGCCCTGCTCCCCGTTGACCGTCACCGGCTGGGGCAGCCCAGTGGTCCCCAAGGCCAGCCGTCCGCCAGTCCGGAGCCCCGGATGACCCCGCCGTCCCCCTCCCGGGCGGCCCGCCAGACTCCACCATTGGTCTACCCTCCCGATGTGGGCGTGACAGGGCTGGCGAGCCGCTCAGGACAGGAGCCCCTGCCTGAGAGGTGTCGCTCCCGGGAGGGCCTTGGAACTGTGGACTAGCCAACCGGAAATGGTCTGGCTCTGCCGGGACCGGCTGCGTCCTGGCGCTGGACCAAGGTATCGACCCATGGCCGGTCTCCATGCGTGTCCAGGGGGAAGGCTCCAGGCACCCCACCTTGCCGTAACGGTCCCGCAGGATGTCCATCGTCCGGCTTCCAGGTGCCGTGGAATAACTCCATTCCTCCTCAGTCTTCCGTCCACCGTCTCTCCCTCCAGCCAGTCAGAGGACCCCCGGCACCCGAGGTAGGCGCTTGGCCGGGGTCCGAGCGCTGAAGAGCAGGACTCAGCCACCAGTCCCCCGATGACGCCGGGACCCCTGGCTGCTGGGACTCACCCAACGTGGCTCCAAGCTGTGGGGCCCGCTCCTTGGGCCTCACTACCAGCTGGGCGTCCCCGGCCTCCTCTGCAGGCACTGGCACAGTGTCACTGACTGGCTCTGCCGCCTCCTCCACCGGGGCAACCCCTTGAGTTCCCTCCGCCATTCCCTTCTCGGCACCAAAGGAACTGGAAAAGGATGAACAGGTTAGTAATAATAATAATAATAATAATAATAAAGTTGGAAGGGACCTTGGAGGTCATCGAGTCCAACCCCCTGCTCAGGCAGGAAACCCTATACCATTTCAGACAAATGGCTGTCCAGTCTCTTCTTTAAAAACTTCCAGTGTTGGAGCATTCACGCTTCTGGAGGCAGGTTGTTCCACTGGTTAATTGTTCTAACTGTCAGGAAGTTTCTCCTCAGTTCCAGGTTGCTTCTTTCCTTGACTAGTTTCCATCCATTACTTCTTGCCTGCCCTCAGGCGCCTTGGAGAATAGCTTGACTCCCTCTTCTTTGTGGCAACCCCTGAGATATGGAATACTGCTATCATGTCACCCTAGTCCTTTCTTTCATTAAACTAGACATACCCAATTCCAGCAAACGTTCTTGATATGCTTTAGCCTCCAGTCCCCTAATCATCTTTGTTGCCTTCTCTGCACTCTTTCTAGAGTCTCAACATCTTTTTTACATCGTGGTGACCAAAACTGGATGCAGTATTCCAAGGTGGCTTACCAAGGCATTGTAAAGTGGTATTAATACTTCACGTGATCTTGATTCTATCCCTCTGTTAATGCAGCCCAGCACTGTGTTGGCTTTTTTGCAGCTGCAGCACACTGCTGGCTCATATTTAAGTGATTGTCCACTAGGACTCCGAGATCCCTCTCACAGTTACTACTATTGAGCAAGGTACCCCCTATACTATACCTGTACATTTGGTTTTTCTTGCCTAAATGTAGAACCTTACTTTTTTCACCATTGAATTTCATTTTGTTAGATAGCGCCCAATGTTCAAGTCTGTCCAGGTCCTCTGTATCTTAAGCCTGTCTCTGGAGTGTTGGCTATTCCTGCCAGCTTGGTGTCATCCGCAAATTTGATGAGTTCCCCATCTATCCCCTCGTCCAAATCGTTGATGAAGATGTTGAAGAGCACTGGCCCCAGAACAGAGCCCTGGGGCACCCCACTGCACACTTCCCTCCATGTAGATGCGGTTCCATTGAGGACCACACGCTGAGTACGGCCGGTCAGCCAGTACGAATCCATCTGGTGGTGATGCTGTCTAACCCACATTTTTCTATCTTATTGAGTAGTAGGTTGTGATCTACTTTATCAAATGCCTTACTGAAGTCCAAGTAAATTATATCCACAGCATTCCTCTGATCCACTAATTTTGTCACTTGGTCAAAAATGCAATAAGGTTTGTCTGGCATGATCTGTTTTTGACAAACCCATGTTGGCTTTTAGTAGTGATTTGTTTGCCTCTAGGTGTCGAATGATTCGGTTTTCGATTATCTTTTCCAGAATCTTCCAGGTTATTGAGGTCAGGATGATAGGTCTGTAATTTCCTGGGGTCCAGTTTTTTCACTTTTTTCAAGATGGGAAAACACAGCTCTTTTCCAGTCATCCGGTAATTCCCAGTGCTCCAGGATCTTGAAAAAATATAGTTCAATGGTTCGTGAGACACATATGCCAGTTCACAGTAGACGAAGAAACCCTGGGGTGTAATCCATCTGGTCCTGAGCGCTGACTTACTGTCCGGACATCCTCCTCGGTGCCCAACAAAAGAAAAGAGCCAGCAGGCAGGTTACGGATGACAAGCAACGGTGTTTATCCGTGCTGGAAAAAGTCAGCGCTGGGATTGAATAGCTCCCAGCTTTATATAGCGTTGAACCAGAGCCACGCCCCCCAGCGGCAGGCCAAATCAGCGCGTTGACCACATAGGTGGCCAGTCAGGCATTCATTTCCTCCCCTCTGGACACGAGCGGGCTGCCAAAAATTCAAAAAAGAAAAAAATTCCCCCCACAAACCCGGACCAAGCCTCAGGTCTGTGATCCTGTCGTTCTGCCTGCGATGCCAGGGTCCAGTGTGTATCGCCAGGGGGTCTGTTTCACTACTCGCTGTCTGTCCCTGCCCACCCACGCACCACGCCTCCCATGGTCGATGCTGTACCGTCCATGCTCCGTAGACTGCCGCAGCGTTCCGTTTCCCCCTCTGGCTCTGCAGGGCTTCCCTTCTTCGGCGTCGGCAGGAATTACTCCTCTGCAGCCTGCTGGGGGGGGGAGGGGAATGTCTCTGGCCCTGCAGGGCTTCCCTCTTCAGCGTCGGCAGGATGCCCTTCCTCTGCAGCCTGCCGGGGGGAGGGGGGATGTTTCCGGCCCTGCAGGGCTTCCCTCTTCGGCGTCGGCAGGGATTCCCTTCCTCTGCAGCCTGCCGGGGGGAGGGGGATGTCCCCTCCGCAGCGCTCCCGACGCCCACAGCAAACGGCGTCCTGACACTGGTCCCAGCGGCACACGGCCCCAGAGGGCCCGTCGGCACCCTCTGCAGCTGCTCCGACCGGCGAAGAGGGAGGCGGGCGGCTGCGGCGCCATCAGGCTCCAGTGCCGAACAGCTGATAGCCTCCGGACGGTGAGGAAGGGCGACGGGAGGCGGCGGTGTGGCGAGCGAGGTCCCACCCACCCGGGAATGTCGGCCCCACAGGGCCCGACAGATTGCAGCTAAAGAATTACTAATTCAAAAAACAACAGGAGTGGAAGAAGTGAATACCAAGACAGAGGGCTTTACAGATCAACAAGTACAGTTCACTGAAAATCCAGACAACGAAACAATCACTTTAAAATTGGAAATGACTTTCTATACAAACCAGAAGAAATCTGAGAAAAAAGAAGACCAGATTGAATTGAAGACAACTATACCAGAACAAATAAGGGGACCTGGTCTACCAAGGCAACAACCTAAAGATTATAAATGGGCCAGATCTTTCAGAAAATTGGCAATTAGATGGTCTCCGTCAATCCAAGTAACATACACAAGAATGAAGGGAGATCTATTCGACAAATTAAAAGCATTGGTATGGAAGCCTGGTTGGCAGAAGAAGAAAGCTAGAATTAGGTTGAAAAATTGGGGCTTTTTGGCTTACTAGAGAGGATCCTAAACTGTTATCTAGTGGGCTAAAGGGAGACTTTGAGACAAAGGGAAATGTGATTACTAGATTTAAAATAGCTGGAAAATAGTAAAAAATAAGAGATTAATCTGTTTAATACTGAGGATTTAGATTTACAAGGGAAAGGTAAACTAACTATTAGAAAATAGCCTTGAATTATTCACTAGCCCAGATAATATAGATGACGGATTTGAACTAATAAAGGATATTCTACTATTAAGGTGATGATGTATTAGGATGAGAAACAGAAAATGTTTATGAAATAGAATAAGACTGTATTTAAGTAATTAATATGTGTATTTTAGACATTATAATTTTTATGAAGTGAGATAAAGGAAATTTGGGTTACCTGAAAGTTAAATACTATGGATATTAAAGGTTAAATTGGAATACTGTAATTAAAAACTAAAAATTAGGCAAAATTTAACAACAGGACATGAATTATTTATCGAGATTTATTAAGATATGTATAAGCAAAAAAAATGTATTTATAAATGCGATAATGAAGTTTTTACTGAGTTTGATATAATTAGAAATTTATTAGCTTAAATATGAAATAGCAAATGTTAAGGGAAACAGAGAAGAAATATTTGATGATGTAACCCGAGATACCTACTAAAGATTTTGTTATTGTTTCACCCAATCACCACATTGCTTTCTAAATACTCAAATGTAAAACTGGAAAACTAATAAAATATATATATATTTTTTAAAAAAGAACTTAGTGGACAGATACACCCTATCCCCTATTCTAAACTCCTTCTGGGGCACTCTTTTCCTATCAGCTTTCTCTTATACGCTTCTCTCGCGTCATCCAACGCCCTACGAACCACAGGCCAGGTATCTTGCAAAACATTAATTCATTCAGTTAGTGATGCGCTCAGAGGGGTTTGCTGAGGAAGCTCTGGCATGGGCATGAACTCTAAGCCGGTAGCTACTTGGAATGGTGTAAACCCGGTGCTGCTGTGCATGGAGTTATTGTAAGCTACTTTGGCAAAAGGCGAAAGCTCTGCCCAGTTGTCTCGTTGGTAGTTCACATAGAAGTGAAGGTATTGTTGCAGTACAGCATTCGTATGTTCACAGGCTCCATTTGTTTGCGGATGATGGGAGGAGCTAAGGCTTTGGGAGGACCCTAAAAGCTTCGGGAACTCCTGCCAAAATTTTGAAGTGAACTGTACACCCCTATCTGAGATTATGCTTTTGGGAGTGGCATGCAACTGATACACGTTTTGCACAAATAACTTAGCCATAGTCCGAGCAGAAAGTATATTGGGGCAAGCCACAAAATGGGCTTGTTTAGAAAAAAGGTCCGTAATAACCCAAACCACAGTATTCCCAGTACTCTCTGGTAATTCCACAATAAAGTCCATTGATATTTCCTTCCATGGGGCAGTAGGGCTGGGCATGGCTTGTAGCAGCCCTGGAGTTTTCCTGGGTGGCCTTTTGGCCGAGGCACATATTGGACAGCTGGCTACATAGTTTTCTATGTCCTTTTTCATGCGTGGCCACCAAAATTGACATTTTACTAAGTGGAGAGTTTTCACAAAGCCAAAGTGTCCCGCCGTTTTCTTATCGTGGCTGTGCTGTAGAATCAAGGTACGTTGAATCTCTGGAAAAAACAGTTTGCTTCCCATCCACAATAAACCGTCTTTCATCCAGAGTTCATCCTTATGTTGCTGGAACCACTCATTCCCTGCCAGGGCCTCTTTGAGTGTCTGCTCTAAAACTCCAGCTATCGATGTTGTTGAGGCCTTTCTCCTGCCTTGTAAGGGCTGGTGCGCCTATTTGCTGGAAGGGGATGATAGAATTAATTACTTCCTCCTTGGCACTGTTGTACTGCGGCTTGGCTCTCCCGCGAAGGGGAGTAGATCAGAATGTCGTCTAAATAGATCATGACAAACTGATCTAACAGGTCCCAGAATATGTCATTCATGAAGTGTTGGAAGAATGCGGTGGCATTGGTCAGCCCGAACAGCATCACTGTATACTCAAAGTGGCCGTACCGGGTGCCAAACGCTACCTTCCATTCATCACCGGGCCGGATCCTAACTAGGTTGTAGGCTCCTCTCAGGTGCAGTTTCGTGAAGATTTTGGCCTCCTGGAGCCATTCCAGAAGTTCGGGGATGAGGGGCAGCTGGTATTGATTACACAACATAATGGCATTTAGTTTTCGATAGTCGCAACCGAGCCTTAATTCCCCAGACTTCTTTTTTACGAAGAGCACCAGCACGGACACCGGCAAAGACGAGGGTCGGATAAAGCCCCGAGCTAGACTTTTGTCCAGAAAGTCCCGTAACGCGGCCAACTCAGGCTCAGATATGGAATACAAACGCCCAACTGGGAGAGGCGCGTCAGGGACTAAGTCTATGGGCAGTCATATTGCAGGGGCAATTGATCCGCCTCAGTCTCGCTGAACACGTCTGTGTAAGTCGCCAGTTCGGAGGGCAGGGAAGCCCCTGGGGGACTCACCACCTGGTCGGCGCAGACTTGGGGGTGGTCCACACACTGTAAACTCGGGAAGGTGACCAGGTTCTGGGACCAATAAATCTGCGGGTCATGCGTCCGGAGCCACACCAAGCCCAAGATCACGGGGAAATGCAGGTCGGAGGTTATTTAAAACTGAATGGCCTCCTCATGAGAGCTGATGGCCATGCCCAATGTTTACGTGGCGGCCTTAATGGGCCCAGACAGGAGCAATCGGCCCTCAATAGTCTCCACTAACAGAGGCGGTTCCACCAGGCATTGGAGAACAGCCCATTTGGCCACAAACGCGGCCTCCATAAAATTCGTGGTGGCCCCAGAATCGACCAAGGCGTGTACCAGAATGCCCTGGGGCCTACCGGGGAGGATCAAGCGTGCCGCCAATATCAAGTGCCGCGGGGGTCCTAGTGCCGCATCTGATGGACGTCGCTCGGTGTCGGGGGGAAGCCCGACCCAAAGCGCCTTTTAGGTCAGGCTTGGGGCATTTCCTGACAGATGAGGTTGCTTTCGCAGGGCAGGCCCGGTAGCCGACGCCCCTTGTCGCTTCTTAGGGCAGGATGCGGCCAAATGCCCAGGTTCCCCACAGTAAAAACACAAACCCCCTGAACGTCGTCTATTCATTTCTGCCACTGATAGGTGAGGCCTGGCAGCACCTAACTCCATAGGCTCTTCCCGCAAAACCGGAGTCTCACGCATAACCGGGGTTGCCCGGGTCTCTGGGGGAGCACGACTCTTACGCTGCTGCAGCTGTCGATCCGCAAACAGAGATGGATCAATCCATTGAGGTCTGGGGGAACATCGACATGGGCCAGCTCGTCCAACAGCTCCTCCGACAAGCCATCCTGGAAAGCGTCCATGAGTGCAGCTTTGTTCCAGGCCGAATCCTGGCTAAGCAGCCTAAACTCACTGATATATCCCTGTAAAGGGTGTCGGCCCTTCTTCAGAGCTTTCAGGCGTCTGGTACCGGTCTGCGTCTTAATGGGGTCCTCGTACATGAGACGCATGTAGTCACAAAACCCCCCAAAGTTATCCAACAATGGACTAGGCTGGACCAGCAGGGGTGTGGCCCAACGGACCGCAGGGCCAGATAGGAGGCTGATCATAAACCCCACTTTATCTCGATCAGTGGGGAAGTCTGCCACTCTCAGGCTGATAAAGAGCTGGCATTGTCCCCCAAAAGCTGGAAACATATCCAGAGTGCCATTGAATTTATCAGGCACTGCTACTGGACACTTCCGCCGGGGTTGTGGAGCAGCAGGAGCTTGAAGCTGAGCAACTTGAGCTGCCAGCAAAGCCAGCTCTTGGGAGAGCTGGGCATTCTCCGCACGTAACTGCTCTATGATAGTAGGGGGTAAAGGGCCGAAGGCAAACTGTTCTGTCCCAGCCTACGCAAATACTGCTCAACCGCTTACAGTGGGATGGAGTGGGCAGGTCTTAACTAGGGATTATTTTGGGGGTAGGGCTTATATTAGGCACATGCTAAAAGTCATGCTAGGGCTTATTTTCTGGGAGGGTCTTATTTTCGGGGAAACACGATATATATAAAATACCTGCACACGCTATGTTTGACCTGGTTTTGCCAAAACTGCATTGGCTCAAATTCCATGTCTGTATCAGTTTGTCTGATGAGGTATTGGGCAAGCAGTACTTCTCAAACTCATGAGGAAAGCGAGTTTGGAATCTGGCAGACACCTGTTGCATTGCAACTGTTGTCTGGACCTGGATGCGGGTTTGGGTGAGTGTGGCGGCATCATAGTCTTGCGCCACAGAAAATTTTGCGCCTCTTGGGTACTTCACATTACTGTTCAAGGTGAAAGCCTTTGTGTCCATATTTGTTCACAAGTGACAGCCAGCGGGCTAACACCTCTGGTGTTACTATGTTTCACACACTCACCAACATTCAAAGTGGGGAGGCGGTGAGCCTTCAGCGATACATTGACAACCGCTGTGGAGATTGCAGGTTGGCCTCCGCTCCATCACTTATACGGTTGGGTGGTGTAACATTGGTGAGGGGAAGTCGATATTGATGAAGAAGAGTAACAACATAACAAAAACTGACATTCCCCCCAGGACTGTATGACTTTAAACACAGTACCGTATAGATAGTGTAGATAACAGCATCCAGCTGAAAAGGGATATTGAGAATGGCTTGATCACGATGACTGTAGAGACTGGGTATAAAGTCCTATTAACAGATGGGGTTCTTTCCCTGCTTGGTTTAGACAGTGGTGTAGGGGCCAGTGGCTCAGTGAGGGCACATATCAGGGAGACCATCCTGTTACCTTCGCATCCCCAAAATGCTTTACCTACACCTGGACCAGATAAAAACCAGAACAAATTTTGTAGACAGCGCCCCATCCACCCTTCTGTTAATAGTTGGGGTTGGGTGCAATTTGGTTTTGCTTGGGTGACACTCATCTGGTGACATCAAGACTATTCGAGCTGAGCATCCTGAGTTCAAGCACCTTTGGGACGGGACAGTGGATGAGTTGACAGTTACCATAAGAGATGGGAGTGGAAAAATTCTTGACAACCATGATCAACCATGGTCCTAGAAATCGTGTAGGCGTGGTGGCCTCCTAATTGAATAGGACCTGTAGTTAATGGTATATCATCACTATGTAATGACAACATGAAGCAACTCACAGCCCCACTTTACCCAGAACTGTCTATTACTTCAGATCACTCACCTGTGTCAGGATGGTCAATCCTACTGACTCCAGGAAATCTCACAACTGAAAAAAATGCCTCAAGGATGTGAGACAGAAATGGGCAGCGCTGTACAAATAATACTGCCGTGGGGTCAATACCCTAGAAGCTGTTGACGCTGCATTGCTGACAATAGGGATGGGCATTGATGGTGTGGACCTCCTGTCCACCATTATTGTGGCTCTGGTTGCCTTGGGACTTGAAATCACGGCCTTGGCCTTCGGTGCCCTTGGGGTGGCTGGTAAATATGTCAGTTGTCATGTCGCAGTCAAAGCCAAAAAATATCAGAGTCCTTGCCAACAGCAAGTTGAACATGATTACAGACTTCTGGTTTTGTGTCGTAGCGACACAGCCGAGGGATTGTGGAGCGCCGCACCCCACGGCTGGTTTCGCCCTGCCAGGGGACCCTAAATGGGTCTAAAGTCACCCCGGAGAGGCGACGAAGAAGGAGGGGCCCCTGTCAATCACGGAAAGACGGTGGTCGATCCGTTTGATCCGGGGGAAGCCCTCCAACCCGACAGGAGAAAGGCTAGCTGCACTCCGGTGACTAGCCCAAGCTACCGGCATCCGAAGTCCAAAAACACCAACTAAGAACAACTGTGAACAGCGTGTTTGGAACTGGGTGAGAATATAGATCTTCTCTATTTTGAAACTGATTTCCTGGAAAAGATCCCCAAGAAGCAAAAAAATCCCCTGAAAGTGAGAAGGAAGGGGATTATAACCCCACCCTTCCATAGACAGAAGCGGTGAATTAATTTTTATGGGGGACAGAAATACATTGAAATGGATTAATATAAAGCTATAATCTGGATAAAACTGAAAACTATGGAAATTGTTAAGAATTTCCATTTGAAAGAATATTGATGAAACTATAAGAAAATAATTTCTTCGTCTTAAAAGTTGGAAAATAAATAGCTACTGACATCTAGTGGTGGATCAGAGTATAGAACTACAACTGCCCTGCCTCAGAAATTGGCAAGACGACCAGAAACAGAGCACAACCTGTTCCTTTGATCCTGATAAATATTGTGCACAGAAGGGAGGAGCCAAGATGGTGGACAGGCAGCAAAGGCTGTAAAGAGCTCCTCCAAAAGTAAAAGCTTTATTTTATTTTATTTTTATTTTAACTTTTTAACTCTTTTTAACTCCTTTTAACACTGCATTTTTAACCTACCCATTTTTAACCTATTTTAACTTATTTTTAACCCATTTTTAACCTATTTTTAAATCTGTTTTAACCCTTGTTTGACTTTTTATAATAGTCAAAGACTTTTTATAAAGGATATATACTGGAGAGGCTACCATTGTTTTACCTACATTTTAACAACTCTACAAGCCAGGATTACCAAGAATGGGGAAAAGGAGAAAGAGACAGCGTGTTCACTCGGCAGCACAGAGTTCTTCCAAGCCACTGAAGCAACAGAAAATGGAAGATTTCGCTGCAAATAGACAGCCTGCTCCAGTAAGTAACTCATCTGTATGTGACTCATTGGAATGGGATTTACAAACTGAACTTGAAAGCAAACAGCATATAGAACTTTCTGTTTCTCTCACAGAAAATAGCTCCCCTCCCTGGAATTCAGCACCCGCTTTTCCTGCACAGGATGGGATAGTAACAAACTTAGTAAGGGAGAATGAAACAGATCTCCTTTCCAGACAATGTTTGCTCACAGCTCAAACTGTAAATTCAATCTACGAACTTTTTATCAATTGTCACAAATAAGGTTGACTGCTTGAAAGAGTCTTTTGCAAAGTTTATCAGCAGTCAAACAAACATTGCAGAAGGACCCAGGAGAACACATAATGATAGACATGGGATGGCTAATGCAGAAATGGAAACTAGAATAGGCCCCTCTCTCCCTTCTATAAACGAGAGAGGAAAGAATATCCACAAAGAAAACAACACTCAATCAGATAGTTCTAGAGGTGACCATTATAACCTCAGTTTACAGACCAACCAGGTTACCTTGCAAATCTATGATAACAGAAGAAACAGAGGATGTTGGAGTGATAGAAAAGCTGTTAGGCAGTCTCTGAGCCAGCTGCTCCGCTGCGAGTACACACAGATTGATTTATTACACGCAGAGTGGCTGCCCGCAAGAAGGCAATGTATGCGGATTTTGCTATCCTTCAAGCAGTCCATAATTCCCTCAATGCTTCTTAGAATGAAGCACTTCCTGAGCACTTTTTCAATATTTCCAATACGTGTTTTCCGCTCAGGGAACCTGCGCCCACTCCTGGTTCAGTCTCTCCATGAGGGAACTATTGCTTTAAATCCAAGCGGCAACAGACCTCATACTGATAAGTTTGAAACACGGGCAGCTGAATCAACCTTGAGAAAACAGAGAAGTGATCCACAAACAGAGTTACCCACAGTCACTGATTCTGCTGAGGGTGTGCCAGAAGAAATGTTGATAGACTTTAACGATATATTGCCAGAACCTGAGCAAGCTAATTATACACAGAGACTGGATGATTTAGAAGAAGCATTGACAATAACTACTCAATCTAATGCATCAAATGACAATTGTCATAACTGTCCTCCAACGGGTGCCCCTGTGGAGAACTTGAACTGACTATATGAAGGCCAGTGCAAGAAAAACACTTTAAACATCATGTCATCGAATGTAGCCGGGTGGTATCATTTCAGAGGCCTTAATCACTCTGATCCTCTGAAAGGTAAGGATATTATATTGGTGCAAGAGACTTGGACTACTGATGATCTCCTGCTTAATGGCTTTTATTCATATAAGCTAGAAGCAAGGCCAGGCAGAGGCCCAGGGAGACTGAAAGGAGGGCTGGGTATATTTATTTCTACCAACTTGAGAGCAGAGTCCACACTTATTACCCCTTTAAACCACTCAGCTATGGCCCTTCTCCTCAAGTGGGACTCAGTCCTGTTTTTGATAATTAATGTTTATCTCCCTCCTTCACTAAGAAAAGCTGAAACCACCGCTGTATGGCTGGAGTTGGAACACTACGTTAATAAACAACTCATGGAACACCCAAATGCCAGGGTCCTACTAGGGGGAGACTTTAATGCCAGATTGGGACCAGATGATTATACATTATTCATGAAACATCATCAATACCCACCATCGGAGGTCCCTATACAAACCAACGCCCCCCTCATACGACTCTCTAAAGACATTAGAGCTAACTATGCTGGCCTCTGTCTTGCCAAGTTGGCAAATAAATTTAACTTCTTCATATCTAACGGCTCATGGCCTGGTGACTATCCTGGCGAGTTTACATTCATGGCAGGGTCCAAAACTAGCACCATTGACTACATCTTAACTTCTATGGACTTAGTACATTATATAGAAAATTTTGAAGTCCTGCCTTACCTAGAAAGTGATCATCTTATAATAATAATAATAAAGTTGGAAGGGACCTTGGAGGTCATCGAGTCCAACCCCCTTCTTCTGTGTATATACATGAAGCCCTTTATCAGGCAGATACCCTCCAAGGACCATTTTATCCCTGCAATCTCTACAGCCGGCCTAACAAGATGTCGGGTCAAATGGACCCAACAACTTGATCAGAAGGTAAGGAGAGCCCTAACAGAGGATAATTTTCAAAAAATCCACGCAGCCTTTATATCAGCCAACCCGACTCAAGATTTATTAGAACTATATAAAAGTTTAGTTTATGAGCTACAACCATTATTAGCACATGACCGAAATTTCTCAGCTAAGAGGTCCTGTACCACCTCCAAACCATAGTTTGATAAGGATTGCGTAGAAGCCAAGCAAGCCCTTACCTCGGCATACAAGGAGTACAGAAGCGAGACTGGATATGGCAATAAAGCAATTCTTAAACAGTTACTTACACTTAAAAAACAATTCAAGCAATTGATTGCATTCAAGAAGAGACAAGACACAAGGTCTTCCTGGGAACAACTCATCGTGGCAGCAAAGCAAAATAACTCTTCTTTATTTTGGCGTCTAATAGCTTGCCACTCTGAAAGAATCTATACCCCATTAGACTGTCATATATCTCCTATAACCTGGGAACTCCATTTTCGGAGAATGTATGAAGACCCCTCCAGCGAGAGTAGAAGGTCTATAATGAAGGATTTACCAGAGTGGCCTCCAGTTTCAGAGTCTGAAATCAAACCCCTCATTGGCCAACTCAGGATTGGGAAGGCTCCAGGAGCTGACTTCATTTCGGCCGAATTACTAAAGAATAATATGTAGTGGTGGATACCCGTCCTGGCAGCGCTATTCACCTATATTGACTCCACCGGCCATGTCCCAGAGGATTGGGGCTTGGCAATTGTGGTCCCAATTTATAAAAAGGGAAAGAGAGACAACCCTGCCAACTATAGACCAATATGTCTGCTAAATATAATCAGCAAACTCTATGCCAAACACCTTCAAGATAAATTAAAGGAGTGGCTGGACCTTGAGAACCTGATTGCCGAAGAACAAGCCGGGTTTAGAGAGGGGAGAGGCACCATAAATCAGTGCTTAGTTCTTCATCATTTGATTGAAAAATATGCATCAGATAGACCTGTATCATTATACGCTGCCTTTATAGATCTTAAGGCAGCTTTTGACACGGTTACAAGGACTAAGCTATGGGAGAAGCTGGAAGCTGCCTCAATTGATCACAGACTCCTCCATCTGTTACGTGCCTTACAAAGCAAAACATCCCTCAAGGTGAGGTGTAATATGCAAGGGTCTCTCTCGAGGTCAGTTGAAACTCAAAAGGGGGTTAGACAGGGGTGCATTTTGGCCCCCTTGCTCTTCAATTTTTACATAAATGATATGGTAAATTGGTTAAATAATCCAAATTACCACCCCCAAAAAATAGGTGACCGAAGCATTGCTCTGCTGCTCTATGCAGATGACGCTGTGATTCTCTCCAGGACTCCAGTTGGCCTTAAAAGAGCCTTGCGAGCCCTTGTCCAGTATTGCAATTATAATAAACTGGACATAAATTATGAGAAAACAAAGGTTATGGCTTTTGCATGGTATTTAAATAGCCACAAAATAGAGCAGGTAACCACCTTTAAGTACCTAGGGGTGGTCATCCATGCCACTGGCTCACAAAAAGCCCATGGAGAATACGCGGCTGCCTCTGGCCAACGAACAGCGAATGCCATTCTTAATTTTTTCCGCACAAAGGGAGGACACTATGTTCCAGCTGCAATTAAGCTCTTTCTGGCCAAGTCGCTAGCACAGCTTCTCTACAGGACCTTGCTCGGACCCTCAGCTTCGTGTTTTACACCACTGGAAAGAGTTCAATCCAAATTTATCAGAACAATTCTCCAGATGCCGCGCTGTGTCTCAAATGCACTTCTGTGCCTGGAGACAGGATTGATAAAAGTCGAAGCAAGAATCTGTATAGCTTCCTTAAACATCTGGCTAAGGCTTAATTGCTTTCCGCAAGGCCTTGCTCCATTAATTCTACAAGATAAATTTTCCTCTTCATGGATCAAGGCAGTCGAGTCCAACCTTGCCAAACTAGGCTTCTCGTCAGCCTCAATTCTCAAATTGGACTACGACCAAGCAAAACAAATCTTGCGTCAAAGGGTAGAGGACATCGAGAGGCAAGCGGACTTAGGTATAGCTCCGCTGTTTCTGGCTCCAGACTCTATTAGATACGTGGTTACACCTGCCAGGTATCTTAGTCAGTTGGAGTCAGTAAACCACCGGAAAGCATTCTCGCTTGCACGGTGCCATGCGTTTCCATCGGCCATCCTGTACGGCAAGTATAAAAAGACACCACTGTCTGAAAGACTCTGCTCCTGTGGCTCAGGAGAGGTGGAGACCATTGGACACATACTTCTTCGATGTTCCTTCTACAGAGCCATTCGGAAAAACCACATCCTCCCCATAATTGATAGGTATCCTGGTCGTTCAGAAAGTATTTATCTCCAGTGGCTGCTTAAGGATGAGCAGGCAGTGATCACGGCGCAGGTGGCTAGATTCTGTGCAGCAGCATTGGGGATTCGCCAGAAACATAAATAATCATTTTAGATCTTTTTAATAATATTTTATAATTGATTTTATTACGTGTTTTATCCAGTTTTAGACTATACTCAATGTATTTTTATTGTCAGGTCAGTATGATTCAGTTTTTCTAATCTTTGATATACAGACAGTATATCAAAAACATACTTGTTTTTAATATACTGTCTGTAAAACTAGGCAGACCTTGGTCTCCCATTGATTGCATCATTGATTGTGATGTATTGCTATGTCCACTTGTGATGGTTCTGTTTAGTTTTGTTTTATTTGGATGTTTGATTTATGTGTGACCTTTGGCTGTAATAATAAATTGATTGATTGATCCTCAGTGACTCTTAGCTAAATAGAGAACAGCTGGTAATAGAGGAAAGAAAATACACTGGGCTATCTATTGCAGAATGAGAAACACAATTGTTATAAAAACTGTTATAAAAAAAAACACTTACTGAGCTGTGATATTTAAGTTCAAGAATCGTTTGCAGAGAAAGAAAAACCTTCACTTTTTGGCTATTTTTCTAGGGGGGAAATTACTGTATTGTTTTTAAGTGGTTGAACATTTTGGACTGTTCATAAAGATAAGAACTATATAAGACTACGGTGTTTGGAACTTAAGACTGGTTGGTTTGATGAAAATGGAGGTTGAATACATAACCAAAAGTGGTAGGAAACCACACTCAATATTCTTTTCTAAAATCCCCAGTCTGGAATATCAGAGATCTGCAGGAGTAATACTTCAAGACAAGACAAATATCTTCCAGGAGCAAATGCATGCTATGTTGCAATTAATTCAAATGACAATTGTTTCAAATCATGATAAGATTAGAAATAATTTTGATGATATAAATGAGCACATCCTTGACCTAAGCTCACAATTAAAAAACTCTCAGAAAATGATGACAAAGAATGAACAAATAAATCAGACAATAGAACAAAAACCAGAGGAAAGTGACCCAAAGATGGAGGCTACAAATGAAGAAAGTCACAGCTTAACACAGACAAAGAAAAATCTGCAAGATTCTGCTATAATATTGGAAAAGGAAAAGACATTTTATTTTTCAGGACTTCAAAACAAAACTGAGGATAAGAAAGAAGATTTGATAAAATGGACTATAGAGCTGTCAGGAGAACCAGTAGAGTTTGGGAGACAAAAGATGAAAAGAGAAATTGAGGGAGAAGGAAAGTGGAAGCTTAACAAATATAAATGGGCAAAACTCCCCCTCAAAAGTACCTCACCCAATTTGTCTTTCCCATTTTTAACAACACTTATAAAAATACAGGAAGAATCCCCTGGCAAGCTGAACACACTGACTCGGAAAGCTGCTTGGCAAAAGAAGAAGGCGAGAGCTAGACTCAAGAGAGATGATTTGACCTACCAGATGGAGTACTACATGACTAAACACTTGTTTGAATATGGTTAAAAGAATAGTTAAATTTTAGATATGAATGGGTTCTATAGTAAGAGAGATGTGATTTATAAATAGTATAGTATATCTTTATGATATGGGAAATGTAAAAATAATGGGATGATTTAAACTAACGAAATGTTGTGGATATTCAAATGTAATTAACTTGGAGAAAATTATAACTGACAAGAAATGTTCTGAATACTGAGGGGAAATTAAGCTTAAATAAGAACAGGAGAGAGCCAGACTCAAGAGAGATGATGTGACCTACCAGATGGAGTACTATATGATCAAATACTTGTTTGAATATGGTTAAAAGAATAGTCAAATTTTGGATATGAATGGGTTTTATAATAAGAGAGATGTGACTTATAAGTAGTATAGTATTTTTTTATGATATGGGAAACGTAAAATACTGGGATTTAAATGTACGAAATGTTTTGGATATTTAAATGTAATCAATTTTGAGAAAATTATAATTGATAAGAAATGTTTTGATTACTGAGGGGAAATTAAGCTTAAATAAGAACTCTGAAAACAGGACCTATAGCGATTTACATGATTTTTTGCAAACGCAACTGTAAAATAAGCTGATTAGAAAAGACGCTACATATTGATGTTATTGTTATTCATATAAATACTAGAAAAACCTTTATATTCAACTTTATATGTATTGAAAATACTAACAACTATATTTGCTCAATGTTGGTAAAAGGAGAATATTATTGGAAGAAGAGAGGATCAAGGAAAGGTATTTCTAGTTAGTATGTTGCTTATGAAATCATAGAAATTAACTATTATTGATTGTTGTTAAATATATGAACCCAGACAACACGTTGTTTACCAAGTACTAAAGATTGTTATTGTAAAAAATCATATATATATATATATATATATATATATATATATATGTCCTTTATAATACTAAAAATGCGAATCCTGGGAATACACATGTTAATAAAATTCTTACAAGAAAAAAGGCGAACACCAGGATAAAAATAAACAAGGCTGTTTAATATAAACAGGCCTGTAGATAAAAGAGCACTTAGCTTTCGTCCGCCAACTACGGACGTCCTCAGAGTTGGAGTGGGAGGCATTCTGGGAGCTGGCCTATATAGCCTCCTGCCTCTGCGCCCGGCTTCTCGAGCGCGTCATCGGCCCATTGGTTGTAATAGTCCACAATGTGCTGAGTTGGTCTACACCTGGCAATCTGTCAGTGGCCTTGCTGGTTGCCTTCAGATCCTCCTTCGCTTTCCTTGAGCGCGTACATGCACTCGGGGGGTGGCTGTCCAGCTGCCTTTGCTCCTTATCTCCTTCCCCTCCCGTTTTGGAGCGATCTCTCAATCTACAATTAAGACGCCCTGTGAGGCTGTCACCCTCCCCCAAGGCCGCTGTTGTCTCACCCGTAGCTCCCTCGCTCCAACCTTGCGAAGGATGGCCATTCGGGCATTCCTGCTCTCTGTTTCCCCCCCCTTTTTTACTCTTTCCATGCCGCTTCCACACGTTCGTTTCAAACGCTCGATCATAACCCCTTGTTAGTCCATCATCTCCTCCCATGGCAGTCATCGCCGTTTCACCTATAGCCCTATCTCCCCACTCCTGCAGGGAGCTGTCCAATTGTTGTGACTCCTGATCCCCCTCCCCTTCTTTTGCCGGTTTGCTATCCTCTCTGGGGATCGCCACCTCCACGTTAGTAATTCCATCCCCCTGCTTTTGCAAAGGGCGGGCTGGCCGTCTGCTCCGTGGGTCACCACATTGTCTCTCCCACCTTCTGAGGGTCTGGTAAGCCGGTAGGAGGTCTATATGTCGGTTAATAGAGTTCTCATCAGACAGCCAGGCTTCTTTAAGAAGGCGGCCACCCTTGGTGGTCCCACGAGATATGGCCTGCGCATTGTCCAGATCAAATGTGTGTGATAAAGTAGATCACAACCTACTATTTGATAAGATAGAAAAATGTGGGCTAGACAGCATCACCACCAGATGGATTCGTAGCTGGCTGACCGGCCGTACTCAGCGTGTGGTCCTCAATGGAACCGCATCTACATGGAGGGAAGTGTGCAGTGGGGTGCCCCAGGGCTCTGTTCTGGGGCCAGTGCTCTTCAACATCTTCATCAAGATTTGGACGAGGGGATAGATGGGGAACTCATCAAAATTTGCGGATGACACCAAGCTGGCAGGAATAGCCAACACTCCAGAAGACAGGCTTAAGATACAGGAGGACCTGGACAGACTTGAACATTGGGCGCTATCTAACAAAATGAAATTCAATGGTGAAAAAAGTAAGGTTCTACATTTAGGCAAGAAAACCAAATGTACAGGTTAGTATAGAGGGTACCTTGCTCAATAGTAGTAACTGTGAGAGGGATCTCGGATCCTAGTGGACAATCACTTAAATATGAGCCAGCAGTGTGCTGCAGCTGCCAAAAAAGCCAACACAGTGCTGGGCTGCATTAACAGAGGGATAGAATCAAGATCACGTGAAGTATTAATACCACTTTACAATGCCTTGGTAAGGCCACACTTGGAATACTGCATCCAGTTTTGGTCACCACGATGTAAAAAAGATGTTGAGACTCTAGAAAGAGTGCAGAGAAGGGCAACAAAGATGATTAGGGGACTGGAGGCTAAAGCATATCAGGAACGTTGCTGGAATTGGGTATGTCTTGTTTAATGAAAAGAAGGACTAGGGGTGACATGATAGCAGTATTTCCAATATCTCAGGGGTTGCCACAAAGAGAGGGAGTCCAAGCTATTCTCCAAGGCGCCTGAGGGCAGGCAAGAAGTAATGGATGGAAAACTAGTCAAGGAGAGAAGCAACCTGGAACTGAGGAGAAACTTCCTGACAGTTAGAACAATTAACCAGTGGAACAACCTGCCTCCAGAAGCGGTGAATGCTCCAACACTGGAAGTTTTTAAGAAGAGACTGGACAGCCATTTGTCCGAAATGGTATAGGGTTTCCTGCCTGAGCAGGGGGTTGGACTCGATGACCTCCAAGGTCCCTTCCAACTTTATTATTATTATTATTATTATTATTACCCCATAGGTCCCCCAGACGCACACACCCCGATCCATACAAAACAGGGGGAGCAAGACAACGAACAGGAAGGACCAGACAGCCAATCTCGTGACACACACACAGACGAAAGAGGGGCAGCGGAGGCCGGGAAGAGAAGGGGAACAGCAAAGATACGCCCTGCTAAAAACCAGATGATAGGGACACGACCGCGCTCAGCGACGAAGGAAACAACGAACAATGTGTGCAGACCGCGAGACGACTATTTCCTGCGCCCCCGCACACGCGCTGAAGAAACTACACGCTCCACGGGTAGCTCAGGGACATGGAGACAGACTAATATGAACGGGACCATGGGGATGGGAGGGGGAGGAGAGAAACAGGAACGATTTGACACCCGATCCCCCGGAACGAAACGGGAGGAGCAGGAGCGATCGGACACTCGACCCCCTAACACCAACACACATGCCCTAAGAACAACGGCAACTGGAGGAGAGAGGATACCTGTGGAAACGGCCCCTTTAACAACGGTGCGCCCGATGCCGAGGAGCGGACCGATGACCAGGTCGAGAGCCCGGGTGCAGAAACAGCCAGTCATATAAGAACGGACTCCCAAATTCTACGTTATATGCTCTGATGATGTCGGCAGTGTGGCCGACGAAAGCTCAGCTTTTTTAAATTAAACAATCTTTGGTTTTAAGATTTTTATCCCGGTGATCGTTTTTATCTATTTGCTTTATGACATATATATATATGTGTGTTGGTGTTAGGGGGTCGAGTGTAAATTAAACAGTCTTTGTTTAAGATTTTTATCCTGGTGATCGTTAATATTTATTTGGTTTACGATATATATATATATATCGTAAACCAAATAAATATTAACGATCACCAGGATAAAAATCTTAAACAAAGACTGTTTAATTTACAAAGCTTAGCTTTCGTCGGCCACACTGCCGACATCGTCAGAGCATAAAATGTGCCGATGTCGGCAGTGTGGCCGATGAAAGCTAAGCTTTGTAAATTAAACAGTCTTTGTTTAAGATTTTTATCCTGGTGAGGTCGCAAAATACCATCAGATGAAAGATGAGATCCATGCTGGGATACGAAAGAAACATGCCACGGTTGCCCTGGATGAGTATACAAAAAACCTCCCTCATTCAGCGGGGCAGGTACGAGGTCCTGACCAGTTTTAATAAAAAGCTGAATACCCTGTAACATGTAGTTTTGGTACATCCTGCTTCCTCTCTGATCAGGATAACCCACTTCAATATAACCCTTAACCTCTTTCCTTTGCAGTGGTCGTAAACTGCAGTGCTGGGACCTAGTCGCCCTATTCTTAATTAGGGCTGGGGCATGTTTTTTAACAATCTGACTGATCATGGTTGGGTTATTCCATAATTATATGTATCATGAACGACAATTGAACGTGAGAGAAGTGTCGAAAGACATTTTGGGATCCATCATTGCTTAGACATCATCAGGCTTGAAAAAAATCCTTGTGAAATGGCTACTGTTGAAGATGTCCCATATACAGATATTCTTGTTTGTGAAATTGCAAAACCTTTAGCATACTATAATTACATGCCATCATATTTAGTTCCCTGTAATACAGATTTTATTACAAATAAGCTCCATGACTGTGGTGTGTTTTATAAAATTGGTGGGCTGTGTCAGCTCATAAACACAGCACCATGTGCTCTTGACTGGAGGAGTACAGTTAAGCAAATTTTGGATAAACACAAAACTAAACTGTTCAATCTTACCTGGGAGAGGATGAGCCCAAAGAGCTCTATTCTGCCGCCAAATAAATTCAGGCAGGATGAACCTGAATCTAGAAATGATGACTATGGGTCCCTGGAGGGCTGACAAGAGTGGTGGGCAAGGCTTCCGGTTCCTGTAGCAGTGCCTGCGGTCAGGCAAAGAGTATGCTCTCTTTGCCGACCGGTTTCCCCCCGCCGGTAGACCCTGGACAGGGTCGAAAGTCGCCCCGGAGAGGCGACCACCGTAGAGGAGGGCACTCGCTGATTGCAGAGGGAGCGGCAACTCCCTCTGCGATCCGAGCAATCACCTTTGGGCCGACGGGGAAAAGATCGGCCAGTAACATGGCCGATCACTCAGCTGCTCCGGCCGAAAGTCACAGCAACATCCAAGCAAAAAGAACCACCGTGGAAGATCCGGGTGAGACCTTTCCTTCCCTCTTGATACTTTACTCATTTCCCTGTGAAAAGCTCTTAGAAATTACTTCCCCCCCTTGAGAAAGCAGCGTTTGAATACTTGGGGAAAGAGCTGTGGGGGGGGAAAAAAAACACTAATTTTTATTGTTTATTTGAGCGGCTGGAATTCGGGGGACCCTGAAGAAAAAAGAGAAGAAAAAAATTCTTACTGTGACTCTCTTTCTCTGCTTGCTTGTTTTCAGCTTAAGTGGAAACCTTTAGGGAGGGGGGTGGAGTGTTCTTCTTCTTCCCCCCCTCTGAACAGTGCTATCTACTTTAAAAAAAACAAACGCTACGGCTTCTGGCCGAATTTATGTGGATTGCACGGCTACAATCTAATTCGGAATTTGGCGTGAAGCCCAGAAAGCGCCATTGCAACATTGTAACTATCGCCCAGACGCTTGCATTTCTTTTGGAACTTGTTTAAACTTCTGCCTGCTGTTTTTGATTTTATAATACAAAGTATACTCTCCTGAAAAATGGATTTTTTCGCTTTAGGATTACAATATAATAATTGAGACACCAGTTGCTATTATTTATTTGGATTATAAATTAGATATTCATAATATTGATTGGGACTTTTGCTGTTTTTATTTTTGTACTTGCTTTTTCCTACTTTTGTTTGGATTTTATACTAAAAAAACGAAGAATGGAATCCCACTCACAACTTAACTATGGATTTATATTAGAAAAAATCTTGGAAACGAAGGAGGAATTAAAAGAACATTTTAGAATGCTTTGGAAAAGGGAAATCCCAGAGTTAAAAACTGAAATTCAACTTATTGGATATGATACACAACTAGGTCTACAACTTAACGATATGGAGGAAACACATTTACAATCTATTGAAGAGGAAGATACTACATCTTATACACAAATGACGGAGACTTTGGATGACCAAAGGCAGAGTTCAACTAAAACATCTATAATTTTAAAAGCAACAGGAACAGACTTTCAGATACGAGACGTTAAAAATGCTGACAACATGAACAAACAACGAACAATCACCATATTGATTAAGACTGATTACATAGTCCAGACAACATTGGAGAAAAGAGAAGAAGACTATGACTGGATTCAATTGTGGAAAAATGTGTATGGTCAAATACTATGGAAGGAATTAGAAGCCCTATTGTGGAAACCTGCTTGGCACAAAAAGAAAGCTAGAATTAGGTTTAAAAGTTAGAGCTAAAATTTTATTGGATGGGTAACAATGGCTTTTAGAGACTTTGACTGAACTAATATGCTTGAGATTCCTAAGGTTCAAGACTTTGATCTGAGTTAATATTGATGTAAATTATTGATTTGATTATGGTCCGGATGGCAAGATGGAAAATTGGAAAATCTAAAATTAGGAGTTGGATAGAGATTGGTGAAACATCTAACTATGATTTATAAAAATATTTGATAGAGTACAGGAAATAGAATATAGTTGAGAGATATTAATATATATATATATAGATAATAGGCATATTATAAGTCTATTTTAGAAACAATTATTGTCTTATTATTTTAGGCTTGAATGTAAAATGGTTTTAAAACAGAGAACTATAAACTGAACAATTGGAATAATATGTATATCTTAAAAATAATCTATACTATATGGGTATCCGAATTGTATACTATATGTTTATATAGTATCTAACGCTATCTAACAAAATGAAATTCAATGGTGAAAAAAGTAAGGTTCTACATTTAGGCAAGAAAAACCAAATGTACAGGTATAGTATAGGGGGTACCTTGCTCAATAGTAGTAACTGTGAGAGGGATCTCGGAGTCCTAGTGGACAATCACTTAAATATGAGCCAGCAGTGTGCTGCAGCTGCCAAAAAAGCCAACACAGTGCTGGCTGCTAACAGAGGGATAGAATCAAGATCACGTGAAGTATTAATACCACTACAATGCCTTGGTAAGGCCACACTTGGAATACTGCATCCAGTTTTGGTCACCACGATGTAAAAAGATGTGAGACTCTAGAAAGAGTGCAGAGAAGGCAACAAAGATGATTAGGGGACTGGAGGCTAAAGCATATCAAGAACGTTTGCTGGAATTGGGTATGTCTAGTTTAATGAAAAGAAGACTAGGGGTGACATGATAGCAGTTATTCCATATCTCAGGGCTGCCACAAAGAAGAGGGAGTCAAGCTATTCTCCAAGGCGCCTGAGGGCAGGACAAGAAGTAATGGATGGAAACTAGTCAAGGAGAAGAAGCAACCTGGAACTGAGGAGAAACTTCCTGACAGTTAGAACAATTAACCAGTGGAACAACCTGCCTCCAGAAGCGGTGAATGCTCCAACACTGGAAGTTTTTAAGAAGAGACTGGACAGCCATTTGTCTGAAATGGTATAGGGTTTCCTGCCTGAGCAGGGGGTTGGACTCGATGACCTCCAAGGTCCCTTCCAACTTTATTATTATTATTATTATTATTATAAGGCTAAATTGGAATATGTTAATTGTGAGTTAGTTAAGCCTGAAAACGGGTGAAAATATTATTGATATTGTGTGTGTTTTATTTTCTATTTGTTTTTTCTTTCTTTGCTTAGAGAGGGAAACTTTAAAGAAGTAATTCAAATTGTCTATGTATGATTATATTTTTTACTTTGTTGTATGGAGTGCCCTATCTCCACGATGAGTTCCAAGCACTTGGTTGTAAAACAAAAAAAAATTCAATAAAACTTGTTATAAAAAAAAAAAAAGAGTGGTGGGCAAGAAGCTGAGCCCTAACTTTGTTACTGTATGTGTATACACAAACATACAAAGAGACACTGGTCCAGTTTTTTTGGACAAACGTTCTTATGTACTGGGAGTCATGGCCCCCATACCAATGCTCAATCAGAAGGCGAATTAGGAGGGGGTTGCAAATCTTCTCAACATAGGTTATAATGTGCTGATAGAAGAGGGAGAGCCTGGGTAGGAGAGTGTGGTGGGGCCTACGTTGGGGCTTTCCTGTGTTTGCATACATAACACAGAAATAGGGCTGGGAGCGTTTTTGGGCAGAGTTGGCTGCTACTCACAGTTTTGTTTTTGCACCAAACGTATTTTGGAATTATGGCCAAAAAGTTCAACCTTGGTCTCATCAGATCATAACACATTTTCCCACATGCATTTGTCAGACTTGATGTAGGTTTTTGCAAATTGTAGCTGGGCTTGGATGCTTTTCTTCGTAAGAAAAGGCTTGCCATCCTACCCCACAGCCCAGACATGTGGACAATATGGGAGATTGTTGTTACATGTCGTACACAAACAGTACTTGTCAGAAATTCCTGGAGCTGCTCTGATGTTGCTGTAGGCCTCTTGGCAGCCTCTCAGACCAGTTTTTGTCTTGCATTTCAACAATTTTGGAGGGACATCCAGACCCTAGAGAGGCATTATAATGTAAAACCAGTGCAAGTCAATGTTTTGTTTGAAAGTATGCCTACCTGTCCATAAAAAAAGAGAAGGTAAACTAAAGTGGTAGGGAGCTTTCTATACTCCAGTTTTGCATTGGAAAATCAGTTACAAATAGTGAGCATCCTGAATTATAATAATGTTGATGCACTTTTGACTGCAGCTCAAAGAATCCAGAGGAAGCTGAGCTTGAAGACACACTTAACCAAGTGGTAAGTTTCATGTTTAATTTTTGGAAATTTATTTACAAAGATACAGTAATTGTAAACTAACAAGGATAAACTTTCAGTTCTGTTGGGCTTTTAAAAACCATTTGCCATGACCCCTTGTTTTATAATTAAAGCACTTATTTATATGTAATAGTTATACATAACCATGTATAACTAAATTGACATTGTTCTCAGTTTTAAATTATTTGAAGCAGAAAGTCTGCTTTCACATTGTTTAAAACAACTTTGGTATAAAAATAGCTGTCTTTTGATAAGATAAATATGAAGATGGCTGCAAAAATCTTGAGTTCTGAAAAAAATACTAAAAATCCATGCTTTTTCTAGATGGTGGTCTTCAAGTACATTGAAGACAAAGATGTATTTCAAAAATTCTATGCCAAAATGCTGGCAAAGAGGCTGGTCCACCAGAATAGTGCTAGTGATGATGCTGAAGCAAGTATGATCTCCAAACTGAAGGTGCATTTCCCTTTTCTTTATTTTTCTTTATTGCTCATATTTGCCAGAACCTTACTGTATAATGATGCTCGTAAACTATATAAACATGTATTGATTGAAAATGTCTGAAGAAACATGATAGCTAAATGAATATTATGTCTATGGAGATTCTCAATTATCCAGGTCATGGTTGTCCCAAAGGTTCTTTTCAAAAGGCAACTGGACTTTCTTGGTGTTTTTTTTTTCCTTCAAGTCATTTCGCTTCTCATCCAAGAAGCTTCTTCAGTTCTGGCTGAATTGTGGGGAATAGAAGGATTTATATTCCTTAGCAGGCATCTGATCGTTAGCACTCTGAAGGTCAGTCATTAGCTATCTGAGAGTCGTTGAGACCACTTGGGGGTTTATCTGTACCCTCAGGGTCACCTGAATCAGAATGCAAATGACTGTGGAACCTTCTTGAGACTGCTGAAAGGACTGTGTTGTAGACAGGGGATAGGTGGTGTTGTATCCCTCCCCCTCTGTTGAGAGAGGGCTGTTCAATTTTAATATAGATGGCCTCTGACCGCTCTTTCAAACCAGTGGCCTTCTCTGTCCAGAATGTGGACTTTGCTGTCTTCGAAAGAGTAACCTTTGTCTTTCAAATGCAGATGGACTGCTGAATCTTGTCAGTAGCATCAACTCAGTCACTTACAACATTGCAAAACATCTAACCAAAGTGTTATCTCCTCTGGTCGGCAACAGCACCCATCACTTCAACAACTCACAGCAGGACAAGATTCAGCAATCCAGAATTTGAGAGTCTGCATTTTTTTTCTAGTTGGGGATTATTCAGAACAGCTGTATATGGAACATGAATATTAATCCATTTAGATCAGTTTGTGACTATTATCAGTTCTCAAAAATCTCTTAAGTAGAACCTTGCTTCTTGAGATAGTTTTAACTAAAACATTAAGCATTGATCCTAGAACAGTGATGGCGAACCTTTTAGAGACCGAGTGCCCAAACTGCAACCCAAAACCCACTTATTTATTGCTGGGTGCCAGGTGGGCGTGGCCCACTGGGTGGGCGTGGCTGTGGTGGTCATGACAGACTGGGTGGGTGTGGCCAAGGTGGGCGTGGTCACCTCTATGTTGCTTGTGGGGAGGGATGCCTATGGGGGCCAGGCAGGGTTGGGGAAGATCCAGGGGGTCTCTGGCAGGTGGGGCGGTAGGCAGGAGGCTCATCCTGCGGGGTGAGGCGAGGCAAGGCGAGGCAGGGCAGAGGTGCCATTGTCACAGGGCAAGGCGAGGCAGGGGCCTGGGCCGGGGCGGCTGCTGCCTGACACCATCGGCCCCTGCACACAGAGGCCAGCGAGCGCATGGGGCTGACAGTGTCCGTCAGCAGCCACAGCCTGCCAGCCCCTCGACCAGCGCGCTCTGGGGCTCTGCAGCCTGCCACCAGCAGTTCAGAGAAGCCGCCTCTGAGCTGGATGGCCGGCCAACAGCTGAGGCGGTGATGCAGTGGGTCGTGCCCGGGAAAACGAGAGCATGTGAGGCCAGGAGGAATGGGATGGGGGGGAGGGAAACCAGCCGTGCTGGGATGCATCCAGCCACATGGGACCTCGGCAAGTTAGCGGGCGGCTGGTTGAAGAGGGATGGTTGCCATTTCTGGGGCATGGCACGCGTGCCCACAGAGAGGGCTCTGAGTGCCGCCTCTGGCATGCGTGCCATAGGTTCGCCACCACTGTCCTAGAACCTGTTTTCAAAGTGTGTGTTATGGCCTCCCAAATACACAGAATTTACAAAGTGCAAATGTTTACTTGCGCATGTCTTTGGAGATTCTCAGTCATCCAGGTCATGATTGTCCCAAAGGTAATTTTTCAAGAGGCAACTGGACTTTCTTTGTTTTTCCTTGAAGACGTTTTGCTTCTCATCCAAGAAGCTTCTTCAAGTTCTGTCTGAATGGTGGAGAAACTGGCACTTAGGAACCAGGCCACGCAGCTGGAGGTGCGTCTTCCACCTCCAGGAATGTGGCAAGTCTGCAGGAGTCTGGGCAGGGGTGGGAGAGTGGCAGGGCAGAAGCCGTCTTGATCAGTGCAAGGTCCTCTGACGGCTGCGCTTGCAACTGGTTTGCAACATCTGAGCTCCACGTCCTTCCTCTTCTCCCTCCTCCTCCTCCTGCTTCTTCTTCCTCCTCCTCCTCTTCTTCCTCACTTTCCTCCTCCCCCCTCTCCCGGCACCCCAGCTGGGCTCAAGCTCCCTTTGTGCAATTCTCCAAGTTTGCAAGACAAATGCATGCCAGCCCAGCTTGCAACCGGGGGCTCCCCCAAAGCCTTGTTGGAGGAGGACCCCCCCAAGGTATGTGTGTGTGAGGGTATCTTTCTCAGGGTGCAAATAGGGGCAAGGAAAAGCTACCTTTCACCTTAAGCAAGGGATTCTCTCTCCCTCTCTCTCTCTCTCTCTCTCTCTCTCTCGTCTTTTTCCCCCCCCCCCCTCTCTCTCTCTCTCTCTCTCTCTCTCTCTCTCTCTCTCTCTCTCTCTTTCTCTCTCTCTTGAATGTTTTTTTTTTCAGCACTTCCTCAGTGTGCTGGGTCTTTGGTTTGTTTTGCTGGAAGGCTGAGTTTAGGATTGTCTCTTTTCCTTCCTGTATTATTTTTGTTTTTGTTTGTTTATTTAGAAAATTTACAATAAATGTAAAAATGTAATGCACTTGAATCATCCTGAAACCTCTCCCCCCCCCCCCGGTCCATGGAAAAATTTTCTTCCATGAAACCGGTCCCTGGTGCCAAAAAGGTTGACCTCTGGGTTACATTATATTGGAGGACTTGTAGACTAGGTATCTCTGTAGTGTGTGCATTATTTTCTGCCAAAATGTATAACTTTATAATTGTTCTGTAATTCATTACAGCAAGCTTGTGGCTTTGAGTACACATCCAAACTTCAAAGGATGTTCCAAGATATTGGTGTAAGCAAAGACTTGAATGAGCAGTTCAAAAAGCACCTATCCAATTCGGAGCCATTGGATTGTAAGCAAAATTAAAGTGTGTCTGTTTTAAAACCTGTAGATTAATATACATTTCTTATAGTCTGGTGAAAGTGAATAGTATATCAATGAAGAAAGTCTTCCTTTTCCCCCCAAATCAGACATGTTTTGGACATAAATTATGTAAATGGTTTAGGATTCAGTCTGTCAGTAAGGTAACTCTCCAAAAACAGAATGGGAAGGGACCAAATTTGGTATAGCAGAAGAACCTGGCAAAAGAAATATTGTTAAAACATGGGCCAGAACTAGCAAGGATTTCAGGAGACCAGTTTATATAACAAGCAGTGAAAAGGGTCAAAATGTACAGCAAACCTTTGTCCTATAAGGCAGGACTGCTTATAATTTAGAACTACTGGTAATACTTAAGATGATTTGCCTTGAACTATTAAGAGTTTCCAACTTCCATTTTTAAAAACTGTCTTATTCATAATTTTACGGCTGAGAGAAAGAAGGGGTCGGGATGGGGAAAGACTGGAACCCAAGAATGGACTTTTGTGTGCAATACTATTCTAGTACTCATGATAGAATTTTAGCTTAGAAGTCTATCAATTCTAAATGGATTCATACCTGGTTTCCAGTTAGATCTTAGATCTCTAGCACATTCCAATAAAAAAGGTAAGACTTCCATAAGTCAGGCTCAACTCCTAGAAACTATATAGACATACCTGTTCAATTTTCTTGGCAATTGTCCAGAAGTGACTGCTTCTGCATGTTTTTCTTAACTTCTGAAATTAGCCAGTACCTCTGGAATTCCCAGGTTTTCCCATGCAAGTTCCAATGAGAAATGAATTTTGCTTAGTTTAGCTTAGCTTAGCAATATGCAAATGTAGCTGGGAGTTATTACTTGGCTGAATTAAAGAGAAATAAGATCCCGGAAAGCTAGAACATTTTTTTTAAGTTTAATATTTTTTGTTGAAATTATAACAATGTAAAATACAAATGAAAGTAAAGTTAGTAGGGAAATGAAAAAGGATAAGAAAGGGAGAGAAGTGTATGATAAAGGAGGAAAGAAGAAAAGCATTGACTTCCAACTTTTTTCAGCTCAGTAAAATACAAAATAAAATTACAGCCTCAACTTTGTTGGTCTAGTCAGCAAAACCCCAAATCAAGAGTTCATTTTTTCTGTCTCGAGCACAAAGTCCAGAAGTGGCTTCCAAGTGGCAATTCACCCGGTCAGCTTCTTAGCTCCAAAGCCTTCCTGCAAGCCTCAGTTGTCTGGAGCAGGGCTTTTCAACCTTTTCACTGATTGTACCACTTTTAGGATATGGCAGTATTCGAGTACCACCTAGCAAGGTGTGAAAAACTTGATGACCAAAAAAAAAAAAAAAAACTGTTCAAAGTTGCAATTGCACTGAAATGACTTATGACTATTTTTCACACTTATGACCATTGCAGCATGCCCAGGGTCATGTGATTTATATTTGGATGCTTGGCAACTGATTCATATTTATGATGGTCACAGTGTCCCAGGGTCATGTGATCCCCTTTTGCAACCTTTTGACAAGTAAAGTCAATGGCAGGGCTGCTGGTGGCCAAGTGCTAAGGCGAGACTTCCCTCCCTCCTTCCCTTCCTCCTCTTTCTCATGCCCACCTCCTTCTGAAGGAAGAATTTGAAACCCCCCCCCCATATTTTCTCTCTTCCATATATTCATCAAACAAGGAAAAGCCTCCAGAGACAGAAAAGACAAACTGCTGAGTGAACTAGCTTAAAAAGGCACATTCCCCTTTAAGAATTAGCTACTGACTAGAAAGGAAAGTTAAGGAGCGCAGCCGGCAGTTAAGGAAGAAAATAAAATGTAAGTATTGGCTGCCGGCTAAGGCAGCCTCCCCAAATGGCTCCATTCATAAGTAAAGGAATGCTACAGGCAAAATCCATTCAGGAGAAAAATACTTCAAAATCCCTTGCAGCAAAACTTACAGCTAACAATAGCAGAGCAATAGAAGCTAACAGGAGACATCAGCCATCAGCCAAATAGAATTGCCAAACACTCCTTAAGAACACAAAGCCCACATTGCACAAATCCCAGAACTTCAAAGTCACAAAAGCACATAAGAATCCTTCCACTCTCCATCTCCCCTCCCTCCGTGCCTCACCTCCAGCCATTGCTGCCACAGCAGTTGTAGATCGGCTCATGGCCGGCCTGCTTGATCTCCTCTCCTCTCCCACCCTCCTCCTCCTCCTTCTTTCCCTTCGGTGCAGCTAGAGCTGACTCCGCCTCCTCCCAAGGCTGCTGCTTTTTTTCTCTCTCCCTCTCCCGCCCAAACTGCCTCCTTTTATAGCCTCTCCTGTCTCTGCCCCCCTCCTCCTCCTTTCTCATGGGGGAGGGTGAGCCAGAAGTGAGCCTGGGGCTTTGCCTTGCCCCAGCCACTCTGCAGCTCCAGAGGACTCTCTCACAGTAAGTCCTTGCCTGCGCTGGCTCTTTCCCTCCCCCACTACACTTGGCAGGGCTGCGTACCACCTGCCACTCGTTAATGTACCACAAGTGGTACGCGTACCACCGGTTGAAAAGCCCTGGTCTGGAGGATCAAAGGGGTTGATTTTGAAGACTTTTCCTAACCCAGGATAGTTTCTTCAGGCTTAGAACCCTGCTAGCATACTAGCTAACGGAGAATCCGGCCCCCAGAGTGTTTCTGGAGACTGTTCAAACCGCCATTTTTCTACCAGAAGTCCAAAGCTAGAACACATTTATTTAACTCAAATATACGATGCATTAGGCATGGAATAGTGCAGTTTAATAATATTTACTGTTTATTGGGTTGTTATACACTTCCCAGAGTTGCTTTCTGTGAGATGGGCAGTCATATAAATTTGATTAATAAATGTTATTACTTGAATTGATTGGATGACATCTCTAATTTAAAAATACTTCAGTTACTCTTGTGTTTGAAATAATTCCTATGTGATTTTCTCCAATATCTTTGCTTGCATCTCTGAAAACAAAGGAGGCTCCTTATTTTTCTTTTATTTTTATGCAACAGAACATCTTTAACTAATTCGTTGTTCATTTGATCATTTTTGATGGTCATTAACCAAAATAAAATGATTGTCTGACCTAATTGTTCATTTTTTTATACCAGTGGACTTCAGCATACAGGTTCTAAGCTCTGGATCTTGGCCCTTTCAAATGTCTTGTGCATTCGCTCTCCCATCAGAGGTGAGACCGTCTTAGTTTCTAAACTTATGTTTTAAGATATAGGATAACTGTAATATTCTTTGAGGGCTAATGGCAAAGTAGAACCTGGTTAAGCCATTAAATTGAGCAACTTTTAAGTCTTCTTAATTTTTTTTGGCTATCTTAATATGCTATATGTATCCTCTCCTTGTGTTTATGTGTATGGTTTAGTGAGTAGTTAGTATGGTGAGCTCTAGTTAGGTCCATCTGATCATATTAATAGTCTGTAAATTGTTCCTTTAAATGAAGGATTTATTAATTTTGTCAGTGGATGTCAGCATAACATAGTTTATACTCCTTTTTAGGCCCCTTTTTTTGTTAAGGTGGCATGAATATTTATTTTGAATTTTAATCACCTTTCAGAGGTTTTGTTTCATGGGTTTTATAGTAGCAACATTTCTTCTGTTGCAACTCTAAAACAAATTATATATTATCATTTTGATCCTGTCTATATAGAGCCATGTAAGTCCAGGAATTTGGATTAGACAATTGAGAGGAAGCGTAGAAAGACGCCTGAGAGCTATCACTCTTCTGGATTTTCTCTAATCAGTGTATGTTAGGTTGCTCTGCAGCTTAGTGCTGCTGGTCTTTAATGGCAGATCAGTCCGTAATAAGATAGCAGTCTCTTTGATGTAATCCTAACTTGGATGTCCAACTAGGTGATTAAGGAGTTGGCCTTACCCATCACTTTCTGTCTATACTGCTGTCATCTATAATAAATTTATCTTTCATAGCAAACTAGTCATGTTGGCTACTGGTTTTGTATATTCTTTATCTGATGTTAAGCCGGAAAGATTTTCTTTTTCTTAATATAAAACACAAATGAAAATAAAGACAATAAGGAAAGTGGGTAAGCGAAAAAGGGGAAAAATAAATTGTGGGGTAAAGGGGAAGGGAAAAAAAGCAGGGATTTCAACTTTTTTCTGTGCATTAAGTTACATAGTAATGATCTCAACTTTTTACTTCTACACTGAGGGAAAAAATTATTTGATCCCCTGCTGATTTTGTACGTTTGCCCACTGACAAAGAAATGATCAGTCTATAATTTTAATGGTAGCTTTATTTTAACAGTGAGAGACAGAATAACAACAACAAAAATCCAGAAAAACGCATTTCAAAACAGTTATAAATTGATTTGCATTTTAATGAGTGAAAGAAGTATTTGACCCCTTCGCAAAACATGACTTAGTACTTGGTGGCAAAACCCTTGTTGGCAATCACAGAGGTCAGACGTTTCTTGTAGTTGGCCACCAGGTTTGCAAACATCTCAGGAGGGATTTTGTCCCACTCCTCTTTGCAGATCCTCTCCAAGTCATTAAGGTTTTGAGGCTGACGTTTGGCAGCTCGAACCTTCAGCTCCCTCCACAGATTTTCTATGGGATTAAGGTCTGGAGACTGGCTAGGCCACTCCAGGACCTTAATGTGCTTCTTCTTGAGCCGCTCCTTAGTTGCCTTGGCCGTGTGTTTTGGGTCATTGCCATGCTGGAATACCCATCCACGACCCATTTTCAATGCCCAGGCTGAGAGAAGGAGGTTCTCACCCAAGATTTGATGGTACATGGCCCCGTCCATCGTCCCTTTGATGCGGTGAAGTTGTCCTGTCCCCTTCGCAGAAAAACACCCCCAAAGCATAATGCTTCCACCTCCATGTTTGACGGTGGGGATGGTGTTCTTGGGTTCATAAGCAGCATTCCTCCTCCTCCAAACACGGCGAGTTGAGTTGATGCCAAAGAGCTCGATTTTGGTCTCATCTGACCACAACACTTTCACCCAGTTCTCCTCTGAATCATTCAGATGTTCATTGGCAAACTTCAGACGGGCCTGTATATGTGCTTTCTTGAGCAGGGGGACCTTACAGGCACTGCAGGATTTCAGTCCTTCACGGCGTAGTGTGTTACCAATTGTTTTCTTGGTGACTATGGTCCCAGCTGCCTTGAGATCATTGAGAAGATCCTCCCATGTAATTCTGGGCTGATTCCTCACCGTTCCCATGATCATTGAAACTCCATGAGGTGAGATCTTGCATGGAGCCCCAGATTGACAGTTATTTTGGGTTTCTTCCATTTGCGAATAATCGCACCAACTTCTCACCAAGCTGCTTGGCGATAGTCTTGTAGCCCATTCCAGCCTTGTGTAGGTCTACAATCTTGTCCCTGACATCCTTGGACAGGTCTTTGGTCTTGGCCATGGTGGAGAGTTTGGAATCTGATTGATTGATTGCTTCTGTGGACAGGTGTCTTTTATACAGGTAACAAGCTGAGATTAGGAGCATTCCCTTTAAGAGAGTGCTCCTAATCTCAGCTCGTTACTTGTATAAGACACCTGGGAGCCAGAAATCTTGCTGATTGATAGGGGATCAAATACTTATTTCACTCATTAAAATACAAATCAATTTATAACTTTTTTGAAATGTATTTTCTGGATTTTTTTGTTGTTATTCTGTCTCTCACTGTTAAAATAAACCTACCATTAAAATTATAGACTGATCATTTCTTTGTCAGTGGGCAAACGTACAAAATCAGCAGGGGATCAAATAATTTTTTTCCTCACTGTATGGGCATTCTCTTGGTGTACTTAGCACTCTGTCTAAGCTGATCATGTGGTCTGAAGCATAGTGCTAGTTATGACCTGTAAAGCAATATATGGATCAGTCCTAGAAGCTATAGAATCAGCACCTCCTAATAGAATCTGCCTATACATGTGAACAAGCAATATGCTGATGGTCTCCTTCCCATAAGAGGCTAGCAGGTTTTGGGTCCAAAAATAAGTTTTCTCTGCATTTGTCCTAGCCTTGTGGAACAGCTTGTCTACCTCCCTATTAAGTTTCTGGAAGGTAATCAAAGTGGTGGTCTTCTGCTGAGACTTTGGTAAATAAACAACAAGATGGGGTATAGTCTTTTTTCTGCTAGTTTTAGTTGTTGATTTTAATGGTTATTTATGGATGTGATTGTACTTTGATATTGGATTTTATATAATAAAATCTACCTAATGGGGTGGTGTATAAATCTGATAATTAAAACACTAAAGCTTCCATGATAATCATGGGGCTGCTATAGAACTAGGGCAGGGGTAGGCAACCTTGGCTCTTTTATGACTCGTGGACTTCAACTCCCAGAATTCCTGAGCCAGCCATGGCTGGCTCAGGAATTCTGGGAGTTGAAGTCCACGAGTCATAAAAGAGCCAAGGTTGCCTACCCCTGCACTAGGGAGTCCTTAAGGCCTTCCATCACAATTGCTAGGCATTTTGAGGATAAAACATTTTCATTTTGAATTTAACATTATTCATATAGTTTGCTGATGACAGTCTGTCTTCGTATCATCTGTGTGAAGTAATACTGTTTGCAATTTTTTCCAAACATTTTGGTAGTGTTTCAAGTTGGAAACAGTTCCATTCCAAGCTCAAAATATTTCCAAAATGTCAGCAGCCAATTCTGTATTGGAAACTGCTGCTTTGAAGTATGTTTCAAATTCAAAATGATTCAAAATAAAAACATTTATACACTTCAATTCAGAAGCTTCAATTTGTGTAGGAAGTAGCTGCCATAATGTTAACTGCTACAATTAGATGAACCCATATTCTATCAGATCTTAAAAGAAAGACATTGCAGTAGTACCTATTTGCTTTTAACCGCTATTAAGGATGCTGGTTATTTCCTTTCAAGCCTTAAACAGTGTAAGACTCAAATATCTGAAGGAAATACAAGATTTTAGTTACTCAGAAAGTGTTCTTAATATTCTTGTTCTCACTTTTAAAAAAAAAACAAAAACCTTCCATGTCCACATCCCGCCCCATAGGAAATTGACCAGAAATAATGCATTTCTTTCTATTTTCCCCCTTAATAGTACTGTATCATTGGACAAAGTCACTATAGTTTTTGGAGGCAAAAATAATATGATTTAAAAGTGGGGAGCCCTGAGGCAGAAAAAAGTCACCCATCCTTCCTATAGATGTATGATTGATTGATTACTTTCCCAAGCATTTTAACTTGCTTTAACCTTAGATTGCTCTGATTCTTAATGTGTCTAATTTGCTTTGTAATTTTCTTTTGTATTGTATTTGTAGCATATATTAGTTTTTATGCTTCTTGTATTCTGCCATGGAATCCATCAGAATAAAGGATTGTTTCAAAATATTTTAAATAAATTAAAGGTATGAATCTCTGCAATAATGGGAAAAAGAAATGTGCTTTTAGTCTGTCTTCATTAGCACAAAATATTTGTTGTGGTAAGCATTTTATGCAAAAGTTATGAACATGTGGAAGTTTCCATGACAGCCATGAAATAGGCAGATGCAAACATACCTCCACCCTTCAGATTGTGGAGAGGTAATGGTAATGTATTTCATTATTTTGATATGTTGCATAGTTGCATTATAGTAGAGGTCACAAATATAAAAAATATTTTCCCCAAACTATTTTCGTTTAATAGGCTAGAAAAAACCCATCACTGTGGGCCCTGTCTTCCTGTTCTCCTGCATCAATGATTTCCCATTGTACAAAATAGTACAGTAATACAAAATGAGTAGTACAAAATACGTAATACAGCCCTCTGGAGAATTCTCCAAAGTAAGTTTATTGAAAGGCACAGCAGCTTTGCAAGAAAATGACCACATAGTTTCTACTCATTTTAATAAAGGTTGAACAGGAAGAACTACCCAGTTATGTTTTTTGTGAAGGCATATAATAATGGAATATAATCTAACTTGATTTTAAAACAATATCAGTAGAATTTATTTTTAAAAACTTTTATATAGCTCCCATTTCTTGTACTGAACTCTCAGCAGCCCACAACGAAGAGATAAAATAACAGCTATTTACAATAAAAATATTAAAACAAATAAATAAAATGCACTTAAGACCGGAAATATGTGAAAGTGACTAGAGTTGGTTTGTTTTGTTTTGAACTGCAGCTGGAGCGCAGTTATCAGAGATTTACTGCTTTCTATGCAAGTCGTCACAGTGGAAGAAAATTAACATGGCTATATCAGCTATCCAAAGGGGAACTAGTTACCAACTGCTTCAAAAACCGATATACACTACAGGTAAGGTGCACCATGTTTTGGTAGAAAGGTTGTACAAGTAGGTTAAGAAATTTGTTCTTTCCTGTATCTATATCTTACATATGGCAATTATGCTAGAAATTCTCTGTTATAATTTTCATGCATAGACATTTCTATGCTACATATTATATGGAGCCAAGATGGCAGATGGGAGCAGATGTGTGGTGCAGGTCTACAAGGTGAGGTTGTGGACTTGAGTGGTTTCCTCAAGCCCAGGTTTTCCTCACCCAGCGGTTCCCCGATGGCCTTCCCAGTTTCCTACCTTGCCCAGTCTTTCACCCAGGTTTTTTGAGCCAAAGATGAGTGTTTAGAGCAGCCAGCTGGTTGGGTCAGAGCAGAGTGGAGACCAGTGGAGTGGTCAATGGGTTTGGGCTGCCAGGTGGTGGAGAATCGACCGGTTTAGGACATCAGAAGCAGGGTGTCTGGAGGGGGCCGAGACAGGGCAGAGGGAGTGGTGACCAAGTGGCTGGGGCAAGCAGCAACCGAGCAGCCAGAGCTGCCAAGCACCTTGTGCCTCCTTGGGGGGTGGGGGGTGAGGGAGCGGAGCCGAAGCAGACCAGAATATCCTGGAATAGGCTATGACAGAGAAGTTGGAGCCCCCTCAGGGTTCCACTCAGGCACAACAGTTAGCAGGAGGTTGCCGGAGTCTCTGCAGATGTTGAGCGATGATGACAGTAATGGCAATGGGGGGGGGCTGTGGGCTGCAGTGAGGCGATAGTTGAATGAGCAAGGGCTTTGGACTGTGGCAACTGGTGGTTGGAGTGGTGGATATATGATGCCAGCAGATGGGCCCCAGTGGGTACTGGCTGAGTGGGGACCCCATGTGGGAGTAATTAGAGTTGAGGGACCCACCAGTGTGGCATGGTTGACCTTCCTCAGGGTGAGAGCCAGTGGGGAAGTGGACCTGAGTATGGATGTGGTGTGTGTGCAAGTGAACCAGGGTTTATTGAGCACCCTCTTACCTGGATGAGGGTCAGGAAAAGGGTAGAATTGGGAGGGACACTACCTAACCGGCTAGTGAGAGAAGCTGGTTGGGTGGTTGCAGTTGGATGGGGGAGAGGTAGTGGGTTAGGGCTCCCAACGATGCTGACAGCAAGGGCTGAAGGACCATGAGAGCTTGCCACTGCCCCTGGGCTACTTGTAGGATGTCTGCAGTACCAGTGGGTGGAAGGACTCTTGGCTAGGGGAGCCAGGAGGCCAGAATTGGGGGGGGGGATGTGGACTTTGAGGGGCATGAGGCTGGTTAATCTATTCAGGTGGTGATGGGCATGCGATGTTTTGATGGAAAACAGAGGGCAGGCCACTCCTGGGGAAGATGTCCCTGGTGTTTGGTACCGGTGTCATGTTCTGGCCCTCTGTATTCAGGCCCAGACCCTGGTCAGCAGACTGACAGAGGCCCAGGCTTTTGGCTGTTGTTGCTTAATGCCAGGTCAGTTAACCATAAAGCTCCACTTATTTGTGATCTTATCAGTGAGGAGCAGGCCGACCTGGCATGTGTTACCGAGACCTGGCTAGACTTGGAGGGGGGCATTCCAATCTCTGAAATGTGCTTGGCTGAGTTTAGGGTATGGCACCAGCCAAGACTCCAAGGCAGGGGAGGGGGCGTAGCAATTGTCATCTGGGAGTCTTTATTGGCCTCAGGTGCCTTATTCCACAAGTTGCTGGTTCTGTGACCCTATTTTTGAACATAGGCTTGTGGGATCAGTAGGGATTGTTGCTATTATACCAGCTTCCCTGCTGCTTAGCAACCTCCTTGCCCAAGCTGCTAGAGGCCATTGTGGGGTTGGTGGTGGAGTTCCCTAGGCTGCTGGTCCTGGGGGGAACTTCATCTTGCTGTCCCTGGGGCAGAACTCAGAAGCAGCCTGGAAGTTCACAATCACCATGGTGGCCATGGGCCTATCCCAGATCATTCATGGCCCAACTCAAAACAGTGGTCACACACCAGATATTGTTTTGTTGTATGAGCAGTGGCAATGTGATCTGAGGGGGGGGGACAGTATTTTTGTCCCCTCTGTCATGGTCAGATAATGCCGTAGTGATTTTGAGATTCCTTTACACTACCCCCTCTGCAGTAGGACCTATTTGATTAATCAGCCCCCCTGTGACTGATGGACCCACTGGGGTTCCAGAGGGAGGTGGAGGATTTGCCTGAGGTTCTACTGTATGGTCCCACTGAGGCCTTGAACACTGCCTGGAATAGGGAGGTGGTGGAGGCCCTGGACAGGATTATGCCCATGTGACCTCTCTCAGTCCATTGCTCCAGGTGTTCCCAATGGTTCACAGAGGAGTTGAGGGAGCTGATAAGGATTAAGAGATGTCTAGAGTGGAGGAAGACGAGGAATGAATCCGATCAATCTTGAGCTAGAGCCACTGTTAAGGCCTACCTCATGGCAGTAAGAGCAATGAAAAGTCAATATTTCTCCACTCTTATTGTATCTGCAGAGAACCACCCAACAACCCTGTTTAGGATTACCCAGACCCTCCTGGGTAATGGGGGCTCAGAGGTTTACCTTCAGGTCCGTGCCGAGGAATTAACCAGTGGAATAGCTTGCCTCCAGAAATTGTGGGCGCTCCATCACTGGAGATTTTAAAAAAGAGGCTAGACAGTCACTTGTCTGAGATGGTATAGGTTCTCCTGCTTGAGCTGGGGGCTGGACTAGAAGGCCTCCAAGGTCCCTTCCAGCTCTATTCTATTCTATTCATGCTGCAGGTCTGCTGGAGATGCCTGGGGAGTGGATTTACCCTGTTATCTGGGAACAGTTTGATCCTGTTGGACCTGAGGAAGTGGACAGGGTCCTTTGGACTGTAAGCATGGCCACCTGTGAATTAGATGCATGTCCCTCCTGGTTGGTCAAGGCTGCCCAAGAAGTGACATGTGAGTGGGTCCTAGCAATGGTTAATTCATTCTTGAGGAAGGGGGTGTTCCTGGCACCATTCAAGGAGGCGCTGGTGCGTCCTCTTTTCAAGAAGCCATTGCTGGACCCCACCATTTTGGACAACTTTCCTATAATCTTCCACCTTCCCTTTTTAGGGAAGGTGGTTCAGTAGGCAGCTGTGCTGCAGCTCCAGAAGATCGTGGATGAAACAGATTATCTGGACCCCTTCCAGTCAGGTTTCAGCCCCAGATATGGGACGGAAACTACATTGGTCAGGCTTTTGGATGATTTCTGACAGGAGTGGGATGACGGTAGTGCATCCATCTTAGATCTTCTTGATGTCTCAGCAACTTTTGATCCCATCGACCATGGTATTTTTTTTGCATCAGCTTTGGGAGTTGGGGATATTCTGTGCTGACTCACCTCCTTCCTTGGAGTCTGGTCCCAATCGGCATTGATAGGGGGCAAGAGATCCAGCCTGCACCCCCTGATCTGTGGGGTGCTACAGTGCTCGGTACTGTCTCCACTTCTATTTATATGTACATGAAAATGCTGAGTGAGATCATCCATCACCATGGGATGAGGTATCAATATGCAGATGATATCTAGTTGTACATCTCTGTTCCTGGTCAACTAAGTGATGCTGTGGATGCCCTCTCGCAGTGCTTGGAAGCTATGGGGGTCTGGATGGGGAAAAACAGGCTTCAGTTGAACCCTGGTAAGACAGAGTGGCCGGGTCTCTTCTATATCTGGAGGTTTACCATCTTTCATTCTGGGTGGGGTTGCACTGCCCCAGATGGACCTGGTGCATAATCTGGGAGTCATCCTGGATTCACAACTCCTGCTTGAGGAGCAGGAGGCAGTCATGGCTAGGAGGACCTTTGCTCGGCTTTGTATTGTGTGCTAGTTATGCCCCTTCCTGGATCGAGAGGCCCTTCTTTCAGTGACTCCTGCCCTGGTCATTTCCTGTATTGACTACTGCAGTGCGATCTACATCGGACTACCCTTGAAGAGTATCCGGAAGCTGCAGCTGGTGCAGAATGCAGCGATGTGAGCAGTTTGGGGCACCCCTCAGGTTGCACATATAACACCTTTGCTACATGAGCACTGGGTGCCAGTTTGCTTCCAGGTCCAATTTAAGGTGTTGGTTATCACCTTTAAAGCTCTTCATGTCATGGGACCAGGTTATCTGAAGAACCATGTTGCCCCTATTTCATCAACCCATCCCAATTGGTCAGGCAGGGAGGGTATATTATGGACCTCATCGTTTAGAGAATTTTGACTGGGGAGGTCTAAGATGAGAGTCTTCTCTGCTGTTGCCCCCACTCTATGGAACAACTTGCCCCCAGAGGCAAGGCAGCCCCCCACTCCTAGACGTTTGGAAGAGGGTCAACACCTGGCTCTGCCAACTGGCCTGGAGGTCTCAGAGTGTTATGGAACCCTGGGGATGGTTGGTGGGTTGAAGGGGCTCCCTCTGCCTTTTAATTTTGTAATTGTTCTGTAATTCTGTTTTTAACTTTTAACAATGGTTTTTATATGATTTTATTGTTTTATTTGTAAACTGCCCAGAGTCACACAAGTGTGATGGGTGGTATAGAAATTTGTTAAATAAATAATATTAGCATTCTAAAACTTCCATCTCCTCTCCCTCTATGTATGTTGCTTGCCTTGTCTAATATACTTATATATTGTTTAAACAAGCACACAAAATATATTAATAATATATACTAATATTAATTGAATATTAATAATACATAAATATGTCTGTTGAAATTATATAAATAAACCATGTATAAATACAGTCCCATGAACAGTTAATTTATATGTATATATTTAGTACTTATTGTAGTTCTTTTCAGGCTCTTGATTTTTGCTTTTTCTTAGTTGTGTGATCTGAAAGCATTCATTGGGCATTAGCTAATTATTGAAAATATGGTTATTGATCTACAGGTAATTTTCAGCTTGTATAAAATGGCAAGCAATAAGCAATAAAGAGTTGTTTTGTCCAAAAGATAAGGTTTAATACTGTTCTGTTTGCTCTGTGTATAAAGCAGATAAATTTCTTCATGTGACTTTGGATATTTATTCAAATAAAATGGTTATTTCCTGCTTTTTTAAGGCATCTACATTTCAAATGGCAATCTTGCTGCAATATAACACAGAAGATGCCTACATGGTTCAGCAGCTGACAGATAGTACTCAGATAAAAATGGTAAATCTTCATATGTTACTATATCTTTAATTCTTACTGTATAATATTTAGTTTAGTCAAAGAGTTAAAATACAAAATGCTAAATTATTTAAAAGAAAAAAAGAAAAGAATAAAAATACAAGACATTATAAAGAAAAAGTGTCTTAAAAAAAAGAAAAAAAGACTAACACATATACACATAATATCCTCCCTAGTTGAATGCTGATTAATATAATACAACAGTGTTACTTTCCCACCCCTTTTAAACTGCTAAATCTGTTTACAAATTGTTAGCCTGTCATCTATATACTATATTAATAACAAAATAGTTAACAGAAAAAACAGTAATAAAACATATAAAAGTATAAAAGTGATAAGAATTAATACTAATAAAGACAAGATTGAAATTCCAAAACCCTCTGTTAACAAACTGTTATTGTAATCAACTCGTAGAAAATTTACCATGGCTTCAATGCCAAATCATCCAAAATATTAACCCTAATTGGTCCCAGATCAAATATTCATGTTTGTTTCTTACAGTGAGGGAAAAAATTATTTGATCCCCTGCTGATTTTGTACGCTTGCCCACTGACAAATGATCAGTCTATAATTTTAATGGTAGGTTTATTTTAACAGTGAGAGACAGAATAACAACAAAAAAATCCAGAAAAACGCATTTCAAAAAAGTTATAAATTGGAACTTCTGGTTTGCGTCATAGCGATGCAGCCGAGGGAATGCGGGGCTCTGCTCCCCATGGCTGATTTCGCCCTGCCAGGGGGCCCTAAAGGGGTCTTTAGTCGCCCCGGAGAGGCAATGAAGGAGGGGACCCTCGTCGATCACAGAAAGACGGTCGACCCGTTTGATCCGAGGAAAGCCCTCCAAACCGGCAGAGGAAAGACTAGCTGCATTTCTGTGGCTAGCCCGAAGCTACTGACAACCGAAGAAAGAAAGCACTAATTAGCAGATCGTAAACAGCGTGCTTGGAACTGGGTGAGAATACTGATCCTTTCTCTACTACTTTGATACTTGATTCCCTGGAAAAGACAAATTCCCCAAAAGCAAGAAAGTCCCCAAACGCGAGAAGGAAGGGGATTTTTGCCCCACCCTTCCAGAGAAACAAAAGTGGCGGTCCAATTCTTTTTGGGGGACAAAAACAGAGAAGTACATAATACTAAAGTGGAAGTAATACAAAGACATAGCTTTGACAAACTCGAGAAGTGGGAGAACTGTTAAGATTTTTCTTTTTGAAAGAATATTGGGGTGAAGTTTAAGAAACTTTAAAGTTTAAGAAATAATTTTTCGCTTTAAGTGTTGGAAAATGGATATCTAAGGACATCTAGTGGTGGAACAGGGTACAGCACTAATTTTGTTGTGTCTGGAGTGAACTTGGTGCAAAGCCCAGACATAGATAATTCCTTAGCTTCGTTGATGTTCAGTGAAGCTCTTAGGTCAACAGAGAGCAGCTGGCAACAGAGAAAAACATTCTGGGCTATTCTCTGCATGGTGGGAGCTACAACTGTTTTGAAACTTGCTGACCCTCTTGGATTACAAACATCGACTGAACTTTAACTTTTGACTTTAAGAATTATTTAGAGAGAAAGGAAAATTTGCCTTTTGGTTACTTTTGCCTGGGGGAGACTTATGGACTGATCGTAGAGTGGTTGGACATTTTGGATTACAAACATTGGCTGATTGATAATTTTTGGATTCCTGGACAGAAGAACTGTTATAAAACATTGCTTTTGGTGGTGGACTTATATTTTGGAACTTATTGGACTATAAAGGCTACATACAAAGACTAAAAGAACTATATGAGATGATTTTAAATTTAAATTTAATTAGTATATTGTTGTATTGACTATAAGATTGGTCATGTTAGATAAGGCTAGCACTTGGGGAATATAATAGATTTGACAGAGTACTTGGAGGGTGGGAACAAAAATGAGCACTCCACACCTAGCTAAAATTGGTAAAAAACCATCCCCAGCATCTGCCCCCGAAGCCCCCAGCTTGGTATATCAGAGAGAAAAAGCTAACAATTTCCAGAAGGAAATGCAATCTATACTGCAATTAATTCAAGAGGCAATTGTTTCACACAAAGAAGATTCAAGAAGAAACTATGATGAGACTAAAGGCAATCTGGATAAGATAAATGAGCAAGTTTTTAACCTAAACTCACAACTAGAAAACCTTCAGAAAATGACTATAAAGAATGAACAAGGAATTCAGAAAATAGAAGACAAATCAGAGGAAACCGATCCAAAGACGGAGGATATAAAGGAAGAAAATCACAGACTGGTGCAGACAAAGAAAAACCTGGAAGACTCAGCGACAATACTGGAAATTGAAAAGGCATCTCATCCCTCAAGATTTCAGAACACACCTGAAGATAAGGAAGAAGACTTTATAGAATGGATTATAGAGCTTTTAGGAGAAACGTTAGAAATTGGGAAACAAGAAATGAAAAGAGAAGCTGAGGGAGAAGGAAAATTGGAGTTTTTCAATGAATATAAATGGGTTGAACCCCCCCTCAAAAATATCTTACCTAAATGGTTTTTCCTATTTTAAATAGTACCCATAAAAACAGAGAAAACATTTTTTTGATGACTTAAATACACTGATTTGGAAATTTATCTGGCAAAGGAAGAAAGCTAGAGTTAGATTAAAGAAAACAGAGGACTTGACCTACCGGAGGGGGCCCTATACTACCAAACAGGTGTTTGAAGACAGCTAAAAGAAATAGATAACCCTTAGACACAAAAAGATCATTATACTTAGAAGGATATGATTTACAATTAGGATGGTACACTTTGTTATGGTATGAGAAATACGAAAATATTAGGATGGCTTTTAACAAGGGAAGCTTTTGCCCACCTAAACTTAATCAATGTTGAGAAAATTGTAACCTATAAAGATATTTTGAAGGGAAATCAAAATTGAAATAAGAGTTGGAAGAACAGGGTATTGATTTAATAAGGTGGCCTCAATTGCAAATACAATTGAGATATGAATTGGCTAGTAAAGATGTTATAAACTGGAAATATTTTTATTAGGTATAATATTAGAAAAATATGATGAGGCAGTATATACTTAATGTTGCATGTATTGATATTAGTAAGAATTGTATTTGTTTAGTGCTGGAAAAATGAAGAAACACTACCTGAAGAAGAGATGATCAAGAAAACACCGGACTGTGTAGAAATGGACAGATCGATATTGAAGGATAAAGAAAAAGAAGACATAGAATAATTTTAAATATGAGATGTAGTTTATCATTGGCCGGAAAAAGGGGATAGAGATTAGGAATTTAGTATGTATTATTAAGTAAAAAATGGACTCAGACAACACACTGTTTACTAAGCACTTATGATCTGTAAAAAATAGAAAATTAATAAAATATTATATATTTCACTGTAATACCATCTCTTTTATCAATTGCTGATGGATTGAATACAATAGGTCCAATCTCCAAAGCCAATCTATGTTCCCCCAAAAACCGAGATAAGATTGTTCCCCAATTAAATGTAATAAGTCCATTTCCCACTGTCCTTCAAGCCCCTTAAAAAAGACCCATTTGCCACTTATCCACCCAGAGAGTTCTCTGATATTATATAAAAGCACAGGGTTGAGCTTCAGGAAGGTGTATGAAGTCGAGAATGTTATTTCGGAGTCCATGTTTCTCTGAATATTTTTCACAGTCTGTGTTGTTTCTGAGTCCATATTTACTGCTTTGAAAACAAGTTCCTTTTGTGAGTTTAAAGTATTTAGAGTCGGTTTCTTCAGAATGTTTTCCACAGTCGTTATGAGTTCATCAAACCTTTTAGAAAAAAATTCAGCTAAAGATTGCATGTTGCTACATGGTCTCTTGCCCCCCCCCCCCAGTGTCAGACTCTTCCTTCTCTCTGTAATCTGATATGTTGCTGCTCAATGGAGTAGATAAGTAGAGCAGGTAATAAACAAAAAGAACAGAGAAGATATTTTCTGACTATTTTGATCCAAATACTTTTTGCAGGTTAATAAAATGCAGATTCCCTGCAGTGGATAGTCAATAATATATAATTCAAATATAAACACTTTCACCATTCAGAGGCATGTGCCGTGTTTCCATACGGGAAAGCAGAAGTTGATAAGAACAGCCAAATAAATCAGAGAAAGCAGAAAAAATAGATAGAATCCAGCAGGGGGTTGAAATAAATCAGCATTCAGCCAGCCAATTAACATTTAAAGATGAAGAAGAAAAGCAAAAGTTCAAAAAGTGAAGTTAAAAGTCCCAGGCATGCTTACAGAAACGTTATGCCAGTAGGAAGAGGTGTAAACGCCCATTGACTTTTTGGCTGCTCCCACAAGGAGCTGCAATCTTCAAGATTCCCCCTCCCGGGTGGATCCACAGCCATCCAAAAGTTGTCTTGAGTCATTCCTAAGTGCCCCCATTTAAACCCAGGGGGCAAGACTGCCAATGAACCAGCTCTGGCAGGAAACACAGTACATCGTGAATAAGAGAAAGAAAGTCCCTTACCCTTCAGCAGCCATCTTGGGGAGCAGTCCACTACATCTTTAATTCTTGAGGACTCTTTATTGTTCCACTTATTACATCCTTTTATTTCCTCTAGAAATGTCTAGAAATGTAATGAGCACAACATTTAGAATTTTCAATTTTAAATGTGAAACAGGGTTTGAGCCTTTATGATTGAAGATTAGTTTAAAAACATTAATTTTGACTAGCATGCAGTAAAATCATCGTAGAGAAAGACCTGTGGGTGGATTTCCAGTGACAGCAGTAGAAGTTTAGTGTCTTCCATAAATTCCTTGATTTTTCTCATGTATAGCACAATTTCACTTCTCTTAATATTACATTTAACTTAATCTGAGTTTTTTCCTGTTTAAATGCAGTTTGTGCATGGTCTTATAAAAACTATTAAGCTAAATGTATTGTTGCTTATGTTCTTCCCTATCAGCTGTAAAGCTTATAACTACAGAATGAATTAGGTATGGTATTGATTAACTCATTTTCTTTACTTTTTTAATTTTTAGGATATTTTGGCACAAGTACTTCAGATTTTATTAAAGTCAAAATTGTTGGTGAGTGCTTTTGTTTTGGGAGGGTGGAGAAATAATGTGTTAATATGTTCTCACATTGCTTGTCTTGTTTTTTCATAGGTTTTGGAAGATGAAAATGCAAATGTTGATGAAGTGGAATTGAAGCCAGACACTTTGATAAAATTGTACCTTGGCTACAAAAAGTAAGAAAGATAGTTGAATAAAAACACCTAGTCATAATTGTTTTTCTTAGGATGGTAGAGTAAATATTATCCAAAAAGTTCTATATTTATTAAAGATAGCAATGATATGTTTGCATTCCTGTCATAGTACTATTCCAGTCAAACACTCACAACTCTGTACCAGTTTTATTCACACTGTAAATGAATGGACAATTGACTACAATTAGATCTAGATCTTGGCTTTCATAACATTTTTTTTACCAACTTGCAGTACTGTTCTTCAGCTGTCAATCAAGACTAGAATTCAGGTCATGTTTCCAAAGCAGCCAAATCTTACATTCCCTGAACAAACACAAATCCCAAGGTGTAAGTTGAAACACATTTGTTTAACTGCAATATTTTTAGAATGTAGAATATCCTTTTGTAATGAATAAGCTTTATAATAAAAAGAGGTAACAAAAACCCCTGAATATTCCCCTGTGATATTGGTTACAAGATTCTGCTCCAAAAATGGAGTTCCATGCAAGTTAGGGTTTTCACAATTGCTTCAGAATTGAGTACACTGCACAAAAAATACCTATAAATAAACAATTAATAAAGAATACTTCCCCTCAAATATCGTATAATAAAAAAAATTATTTGGTTTTAATAAACTTTACTAACTTCTGTTTTTCCACACTTTTTGATAAACTTATTTGTAGTGAGACATACAAGTTAACTGTGTTACACAATAACATAGTTACTAATGTGGGAGTACATAGGCAGTCATTTGAGACTTGATAGTTTTATGATCTTTCAGATTAGAGTTAGGGTTAGGATAAGGGGCCATTGAAACCACAGGTCATGTCCTGTTATATTGCACCTTCTATGTGGATTCACAGACTTATTTTATAACTCCTTACCTGACAAAATATCTGGGAAATTCCAATTGCTTTTATGTACAGCTGTTACTATCAGATCAGTATGATCATTTCTTTGAATGTAGCTAAATTCTACTATACAGGTAAGTCCTCAACTTACAACCATTCATTTAGTGACCAAAGTTACAACAGCTCTGTAAAAAGTGACTTACAACTGGTTCTCACACTAATGACTGCTGCAACATCCTCACGGTCATGTGATCAAAATTTAGGTGCTTGGCAACTGGCATGTATTTATGACAATGGCAGCATCTCAGGGTCACGTGATTGCCTTTTGTGACCTTCCCAACTGTTTTCTGACAGGCAGTGTCAGTGGGGGGAAAACTGGATTCACTTAGTGACTGCATGTTTCACTTAACAACTGTAGGGATTTGCTTAACCATAGCAAAAAAAGGTCATAAAATTGGGCATGATTCACTTAACAACCGCCTTGCTTAGCAATGGAAATTCTGGTCCCAATTGTGGTTATAAGTCGACTACCTATACCTATACTGTAAAATTAGGCAGATTTTAGCCACCCATCGATGATCTCACCATTAATTGTAGTACCCTATTATGTCTTGTTTTGTTTCATTTTATTTTATTTAAATTTGAAGACAGAATGAAAGCTGCCAGAATGAGATGAACTTGAAATACCCATTGGACTGTTTAAAGCTTCAGGAGAATTGGTTCATGCTAACTGCCTTATATATAAATATGGAACAAAGATTGAGTGACATGCAAGAGAATGTGCAAGTTACTGAATCATTGCAATAATACTTCACAAAACATTTTGCTTAAGATATTTCGAAGAGTACAGCCATGCATGGACAGAGACATGCCAAATGAACAGGCAGGTTTCAGAAAAAATAAAGAGGCAGGAGGTCAGTCAGCTAACAGAAGAGGTATAAATAAAGAGAGCAGCTGTATACCTTTTCTGTGTTGAAGATAGTAAGGCAGTTAATTTTTGTAGATCATACTAGTAGGTGGAATATATTAAGGCTAATTGCAAGAATATCTGATTGTTCTTCTGAGTAATCTTTGAAGCAACTGTAACAATTGAGATAGGAGAAAGAGTGGTTCAAGAAAGGGAAGAGCATGAAATATACATATATTGTCCATATAACTATTTAATTTATATGCTGAATATATTCCAAGACTAGGAGGATTGGGAAAAAAAATGTTGGATCAAACCACTAACAGTTTGAGGGACACAACCTTTTTGTTAACCAAAAGTCAAGAGGACAGAATAAATTATCACAGTAAAAAATAAAAAAATTGGAATGCTGTTCATTGTCAACCTGTACACTTAATAAAGTTTCTGCTGAGAGCCAAGAAGTGAAGCTTCTGGTTTCTCCATTCATGAAGATGGATAATATGCTGAAGAAGTAAAAGTTCTTTATTATCTCTATAAAAGTTGATATTATAGAGGAATGTATTCACATGCTGCAATAAGATTGTGAAATATAAGGTCACTTTTATGACAAGCACCAAAATAATTGGTTTTGGGTTCTAGAGTTTCTGAAGATTGGTCACCCTTCCCCCTCAATTTTAGTTTAAAGCCCTCCTGACCCAACTCATCAGGAGGGCTTTAAACTAAAATTGAGGGGGAAGGGTGACCAATCTTCAGAAACTCTAGAACCCAAAACCAATCACAAATCCCAAGAAAACAAATCAACGAGGTAGGCAGTGATGAGAAAAAATAAAAACTCGAACAACAATCAGGAGATGCAGGAAACATACCCATGGACAGGCATAAAAGTCTTAAATGCTTATATACAAATGCTCAAAGCTTGGGGAACAAACAAGGCGAACTAGAAGCAATACTACACAAGGGAGGGTATGATATAGTTGGCATTACAGAAACCTGGTGGGACGAAACCCATGAATGGAATGGACTGATGGATGGATACAAACTGTTCAAAAGAAACAGGTCTACAAAAAGAGGAGGGGGAGTTGCACTATATGTAAGAGAACACTACATATCTACAGAAATGCACGTGATCAAAGATAAAATCCCTCCAGAATGTATATGGGTCAATATAAAAGAGAAAAAAAGTGACATTGCCATAGGTGTATATTACAGGCCACCCAACCAATCAGAAGAAATAGATGAACTCTTTGCCAACCAGTTAATAAATGTATGTAGGAAACATACTACAATAGTAATGGGAGACTTCAACTATCCAGATATCAACTGGGAGACAAACTCTGCAGCGAGTGGGAGATCAAACAGATTCCTAACCAATCTAGCCGACAGCTTTGTCATCCAAAAGGTGAAAGAGGGAACTAGACGTAAAGCTATACAGGACTTAATCCTTACTAATAGAGAAGAAGTGATGGAGTTGAAGTTGCCGGAACCCTGGGTGAAAGTGACCATGTCATACTGGAATTTAATATAATGCAAACACTAGCAACAGAAAACAATCCAGCCAGTGTCTTAAACTTCAAAAGAGCTGACTTTAACAAACTCAGAGAGAACCTAGGAAAGATCCCATGGATGAAAATCCTAAAGGGGAAAACAACCCAACAAGCGTGGGAAACTCTGAAAAATGCGATCATAAAAGCCCAGACCAGCACAATACCACTAAAAAATAAAAACAAGAAATTCAAGAGGAAACCAGCATGGCTGCCCAAAGATCTCTCTGACAAACTGAAAGACAAAAAGGACAAATACAAAAAATGGAAAGAGGGACACATAACTAAGGCCGATTATCAGCAGACAGCCAGAACATGCAAAGATGAAGTCAGGAAAGCAAAGGCTCAGAACGAACAAAGACTTGCAACAGAAATCAAGGATAATAAAAAAAAAAGTTTCTTCCAACATATTAACAACAAGAAAAAAGTCAAGGAAACTGTAGGTCCACTAAAGAGAGAAGATGGCAAGGAAATAACAGGAAATGGGGAGAAAGCAGAGCTGCTTAACTCATTCTTTGCATCAGTTTTCACACAAAAAGAAACTACAGCCCAACACCAAAAAAAAAACCACTGCAAAAGACAAACTAGAAACAAAAATTAAAATAAGCAAGAAAATGGTAAGAGAACACCTATCCAACCTTGACGAATATAAATCGCCGGGACCCGACAGATTACATCCCAGAGTTCTGAAGGAGCTGGCAGATGTTATCACAGAACCATTGCACCATATCTTTCATAAATCCTGGAGCACCAAGGAAGTACCAGAGGATTGGAAAAGGGCTGATGTGATTCCCATCTTCAAAAAAGGAAAAAAAACGGACCCAGGAAACTACAGACCAATCAGTTTAACATCAATACCTGGGAAGATCCTAGAAAAGATAATAAAAAAAACAGATCTGCGAAAAACTAGAAGCAAACAAAGTTATAACTAGTAGCCAGCACGGGTTTGTTAAAAACAGATCATGCCAAACCAATCTTATTTCATTCTTTAATAAAGTGACTAAACTAGTTGACAAGCGAAATGCTGTGGACGTAGTATACTTAGACTTCAGTAAGGCATTTGATAAAGTAGACCACAACCTACTCCTTGGTAATCTAGAAAAAGGTGGAATAGACAACATCACCACCAGATGGATCTGTAGCTGGCTGGCAAACCATACTCAATGAGTAGTCCTCAACGGCACTACATCCACATGGAGAGAAGTAAGCAGTGGGGTACCACAAGGTTCTGTCTTAGGCCCAGTACTCTTCAATATCATAAAAGACTTAGATGAGGGTGTAGTAGAAACCTTCGATATTGATTCAGAAGACAAGACCACGAAGGGTTGGAGAAACAGGTTTATTTGCGCAAAGGTTCAGAGCATTAGCATGGCAAATTCTGAACCCCGGGTTACTCCCAGGGCGTCACTTTTATACAGCTTGTCACCACTACTTCGCCCAAGGGGTGACTCTTATCTATCTTTAACACAGTAAAAGGAGAAGTTCATATAACTGGGCGTCTTACCACATCTGCAGGCATTATCTTACACCATCTGTTACTTTCGGTTGCCACTTCTTGTAATATGTTTCTTAACAGAGTTTATCTAGCACATAGGTCATCACATTTAGCAAGTTTCTGATATTTGTCTAAAGCTTGCAACATATAACTTCTGCTAGTGCGGTAAATATTTTTCATTGTAATTTTCCATCTGCCTCATTGGAATTGAATTGAAGGGGAACACCAAACTGGCAGGAGTAGCTGACACCCCAGAAGACAAACTCAGGATCCAAAAAGATCTTGACAAACTTGAACAATGGGCCCTATCCAACAAAATGAGTTTCAATGTGGAGAAAAGCAAAGTCTTACATTTAGGCAGGAAAAATCAAAGGTACAAGTACAGATTAGGCGAGACCTGGCTTAAAAACAGTAACTGTGAGAGGGACCTTGGAGTCCTAGTGGACGATCACTTGACTATGAGCAGCAGTGTGCAGCAGCAGCCAAAAAGCTAATACAATCCTGGGTTGTATAAACAGAGGCATAGAATCAAGAACACGCGAAGTATTAGTACCGCTTTATAAAACCCTAGTAAGACCACACCTGGAATACTGCAGCCAATTTTGGTCACCATATCACAAAAAAGATGTTGAGAGTCTGGAAAAAATTCAGAGAAGAGCAACTAAGATGATCAAAGGCCTGGAAACTAAAACGAAGAACGGCTGCAGGACTTGGGTTTGGCTAGTCTAAAGAAAAGAAATAGGGGAGACATGATAGCAGTATTCCAGTATTTGAGGGGCTGCCACAAAGAAGAGGGGGTCACGTTATTCTTCAAAGTACCAGAGGGCAGGACAAGAAACAATGGTTGGAAACTGATCAAAGAGAGAAGCAACCTGGAATTAAGGAGAAACTTCCTGACAGTGAGGATAATTAACCAGTGGAACAGCTTGCCTCCAGAAATCATGGGCGCTCCATCACTGGAGATTTTTAAGAAGAGGCTAGACAGTCACTTGTCTGAGATGGTATAGGTTCTCCTGCTTGAGCTGGGGGCTGGACTAGAAGACCTCCAAGGTCCCTTCCAGCTCTATTCTATTCTAATTAAAATGCACACACACACACACTTGTAGTAGGTATGTCTAGCCTAACGAAGAGAAGGATTAGGGGTGACATGATAGCTGTCTTTCAGTACTTGAGGGGCTGCCACAGAGAGGTGGGGGTCGACTTATTTACCAAAGCTCCTGAGGGTAGGATAAGAAAGCAATGGGTGGAAGCTCATTAAAAGATCCTACCTGAACTGAGGAGAATTTTCCTCACAATGAGAGCAATAAACCAATGGAACAGCTTGCTTCCCAGAGTTCTGGGTGCTCTCTCACTGGAGGTTTTCAAGAGAAGATTGGACAACCATTTATCCAGGATGGTATAAGGACTCCTGCCTTCAGCAGGGGGTTGGACTAGAAGACCTCCAAGGTCCTTTCCAGCCCTAAGATGCTACATAGTGGTAATATATAGCTGTGAAAGTTTGGACACCAAGAAAGAAGATAGATCCCTTTTAATTGAGGGTCTGGAGATAGGCTCTAGAGTCAAGGCCAACTCAATAGCACCTACCTAACATACATGAATGGAATAAAACCCTTTTTAAAAATAAATTTAGATGACATAATATGTATAAATACTGCTTTTTGGAAATAACATCTGAAGGCAGTATTTTTAGATTATTTCAGTAGTTATGATTATTTGTGTATGTAATTGGCATTAAAAATAATGTTTTGATTTACCAGTAACCATGAGGATTGCTACCAGTACATAATGCTTGTTGGAAATGTTTGCTTCAGTTGAAATTGATTGAATGAATCTGGCCATGAGGGAGTCAGCACAGACTGAATATAAGCACCAACTAAATTTAAGAAAACGAGTTGAAATACTAGGCTGTCTTTAAAGCTCTAAAGACTAGTATGTTTAGCTTGTGTTTTTTACCAGATGCTTCGGAAAGAGTGGGAGTTTAGACAAGGGATAGATCACAGCCCAATTTTAAAATGCCCTGTTTGCAAGTATTAACTTTAAGCCTTTTGGGAGATGAGAAAAGACATACCTATGGATTACCCAGTACAGCACTCAACAGGGAAAAAAAAGATTCCTGCCTTCTTTACATTAATTATGTTGCCTTTCACAACATGTTTCACAGTGTTTTTTTTCACTTTCTGTAGTTCTTCATTTGTGTCTTGTAAAGCTAATTATTTGCCTAATATTTTCTTGGCAGCAAAAAATTGCGAGTGAATATAAATGTGCCAATGAAGACTGAGCAGAAGCAAGAACAGGAAACAACACACAAGAATATTGAGGAAGATAGGAAGCTACTCATCCAGGTGCTCAGGAACTTTCATGGATTTCTCTGTGGCTGGCACTTTATGTAATCGTGCTATTAAGTAGAAACTTTTCCACAGTAGTAAATGCTATTGTGCGTTTTTATTGCTGGCAGTGTGGTATAGATTCTTACAGGTTGAAATCCCCATTTCCCAGTCCTGTACTAAATGGCTGAAGTTTCTAATTATGCTCTATCCACAGGATTATTATTTTGGAAATAATTTAATGCCAACTTTCTTCATGAAAATAAGCTGAATATGTATACGATATTTAGATTATTGGTATGCAGTGCTTTTTTTGTAAAACAAAAAGGTGCCGGAACTCACACACATCATACAACCCGCCTTGCCTATCCTACAAGGTTCCATCCAAAAAAGGTGCCGGAACTCCGTTCTGGGCGTTCTATGAGAAAAAAAGCCCTGTTGGTATGGCATGGTCTACTTAGGCTAGTTCTTGAGATTCCCCAGTTTTTCTCATCTATGCTGCCTGATACGTTTCAAGTGAACTGGTCAAGAATATACAGGTGGTCCTCGTTTAACGACCACTTGTTTAGCGACTGTTCCAACTTACGATGCTGAATGAGTGGTACATATGACCAGCCCTCATACTTGTGACAGTCGCAGTGTCCCCACAGTCACATGATCATTTGCAACCTTCTTTGCTGACTTCCTACAAGCAAAGTCAGTGTTTTAACGACATTGCCGGATTCACTTAATGATAGCAACCAGAAGTACTAGAAGTTCCATCAGAATTTCCATCTTTAAGCATCATGGTCACATGTTGTCACACTTTACAACCATGTCACTTAGTGATGGAAATTCCAGTCCCAATTACCATTGTTAAGTGAGGACTGCCTGTACATCTGGAGGGCTGTGCTGATAGTATTTTCAGCATTCTATAGATAAAGTTGTCCAGTTCCTTTCTGACTTGCACTCCATCTGGGCAGATCCAACCAAGTTAACTAGTGGGGTTTTAACCTGCTGTCTTAGGGGAGTTTGAGTCTATGAGTCTTGAGGAAGTGGACAGGGTTTTTTTTGGGGGGGGGCTGTCATTTGTCCAGCCGTTAGAGTTGTGTCTCTCCTAGTTGGCTAAAACTGCCCAGGAAATGATGTGGGTGGGTCCAACTGATAGTTCATCCTTGAGTGAGGGTGTTGTCCCATCTGTTTTGAAGGTGGTGATGGTGCTTTCTTCCTTAAGAAACCATTGCTAGATAATTTTCAACTGGTCTCCAATCTTCTGTTTTGTGGAAAGCTTATAGAGAAGGTGTTACAGATTCAGATCATCCTGGAGGAAATAAATTGAACAATTTTTAGTCAGTTTTGAAGCCTGGATACAATGCAGAGATGGAATTTATCATGCTTGTGGACAAACTTCGGTAGGACCAGGAAACTGATGGTGTAATTCTTCTCCTGCTTGGTCTCTTGGTGGCAATTGATCATGATATCCTTCTGAACCTTTTTACAGGGATTTGGGGTAGGAGACACTATAATGCAGCGATTCTCTTCTTTTCTCTGAGATCATTTCCAGTTGATGCTGGTAAGGGTGACATTAAGCCTGAGACTCCTTTATAGGGATCCTGTGTAGGGTTTGACATTCTTCCTGCTGTTATTTAATGAGGCCACTGGATGGGGTCATTGCTGGTGTGGTGTCAGGTATAATGATAATCAGTTGAATATCAGGACTCCTGACTGGCCGAATGAAGCTGTCAGATTTCTCTCTTGGTGCTTAGAGGCTATTAAGATCAGGACAGAGAGGAAAAGGCTCAGACTCAACCCTAGAAGACTGTATCGCGGATTCATGGGACTTTATTTAAAACATTTATATAGCTGCCCATCATATATCAAACTCTGGGTAGCACCCAATCAGCAATTAAAACACCATCAATAATAAAACAACTTATACAGTCCCTCATAAAATCCTCTCACCCACCTCACCCTATCCCAGCACTTGGGGGGAAAAGCCAGGTGCGAATGAAATATTTGCTTTATATGTGTCCCAGGATAATGTTGCAAAATCCAATCTCGGGATCAAAGGTTTATTTTCTGAAGCTTTCAGGCTGCTGCTGGAGCCCATCCTCACGGAACCTCTCTCTCTACAGAATGTGTGCACATGGTGGCACAAGAAAACAATTAACAACTTAATAGCTGGTCATCAACACCCTAATTAACTAAAAGCCACAGACAACCAGGCCCATGTAAATAAATATGTGTGGAACAGTCCAGTGCACACATTCTAGAGAGAGAGAAGTTCCCCAAGGATGGGCTCCAGCACCAGCCTGAAAGCTTGGAAGAATAAACCTTTGGTTCTGGTGACAGACTCAGATTGGATCCTGAAAAGCCAGGTCTTCAGTGCTTTTTGGAAGGCTAGGAGGGTAGAGGTCTTCTGAATGTCAAGGGGGTGGGTGTTCAATGGTCTTGTTTTGGGGGGCCTTCCAACTTCACCAGATGGATTAGTACAGGGGTCCCCAACCTTTGTTGGTTGGCGGACAGGAGGAAAAGGGAGGGGGAAGCATTTTACATGCGTGCGCGCGTGCGCACGGGGCCGCGAGCACACATGTGCCGCAAACGGGGCGGGGCTAGTGCCTGTGTGATACTAGCCCCGCCCCATTCTTGCATGGCGCAGTGACTTGTTTCCGCACTCTGCGGTGCGGCGGCAGCCGTTTTTGTGCCTTGCAGCACGGCGGCTGCCTGTTTTTGAGCCACCGTGGCGCAGCAGCACCGTTTTTGCGCCTTGCAGCACGGCGTCGGCATCCCGTTTTTGCACCCCGAGGTGCGTCGGCATCCCGTTTTCGTGCCCTGAGGTGCGGCGGTGGCCCATTTTCGCTGCCGAGGCGCGGCAGCGGTGTCCCATTTTCGAGACGGCGGCGGCCCGTTTTCGTGCCCCGTGGCCACAGCACTAGCACAAGTGAGGGGGTGTGCACGGCCCGGTGGCCAGGAGGCCACGGCCCACTACCGGGCCGCGGCCCACAGGTTGGGGACCCCTGGATTAGTACATAAATTGGGGGTCCTCCTAGACTCTTGCTTGAAGAGCAGGTGGCAACAGTGGCCAGAAAGGCTTTTGCACAGATGCCTCTTCTATCTACCTTTTCCTGGAATGAGAGTTCCTACTCACACATGCCTTAATCTGCTTGTGGTTATTCTGTTACAATGAGCTCTACGTTGAATTGTTCTTGAGGACCACTCAGAAGGTATAGCTGTTCCACAGTGTGATTGTATGAGTGGTTACAAGTACACCTTGAGTCACTCAGGTAACACCTTTGGTTTCTGAGCTACACTCTACAGATGATAATAGAACCTAACTAAAGACTTTATGGCCTCAGGGCCTGGTTATCTTCAGAATCCCTTCTCTCCAGTTACATTTGCTTATCCTATAAAATCATGTTCCAGCTCCCATCGTTCAAATTATCTTGTGGAACCTTGGAAATGTGCCTTCTCTGTGGCCACCATGCCCTGCAAGATGGTATCTCTCCCCAAGAGTTGTAGAGTTGCTTGGACAATTGAAGGGGCTTATAAATTAAAGGAAGAAAGGAGGGACGGATGAGACTGTTTATATACAAATATGTATGTTAACACTGAACTCTGCTAATATTCAGGTTCATAACACAGCACTCTTCTTAAAGGATTCTTCACTCCTTTTTATCCCTTCTTCCTTGGACAGGTATAGAATGTGAAAAAAAATCACAGTAGGACTTAATCCATTTAAAAAATTACTCAAGTTTATTTTTTATTTCTCTGGTCCAAGGCAGCAGCTTATTAACTTGACATTTGTGTTTAATTCATTTGCATGTGTATTCTGATCAAAGATGTTTTTCTCTGCCCTTATAGTACTGTTCACAGGGTAGAATCAGACAGACTAGTATAGCTATGTGAGATGTGTTTAAGTGCCTGAAGATTGCATGCTAGCAAAGATTTTTCTGGTGAAAAGATCATGCAATCAAAGGACATTCTTGCTATAGCATTCATCCATCTTTGAAATAATGATCACCTCTCCAGTGATTATAAGTCTAAAATAGTATTTGTTGATTGAGGATGGGCTGTAACTCTAAAACCTTTTTTGTGCATGTTATAGGCTGCTATTGTAAGGATTATGAAGATGAGAAAAGTCCTTAAGCATCAGCAGTTGCTTGGAGAAGTACTTACCCAGCTGTCATCAAGATTCAAACCACGAGTCCCAGTAATAAAGGTTTGTCTGTAGAACCATCTAGTAGTGGCTGGAAGGTAGAAGTCTTTCTTAGCTTGGCAAATGCTGATGTACTCATTTCCAAGAAGGCTGCTTAACAAGAATTTTTTTTTCCATATTGGAAAATATGTGGTATCACAACAGTTTAAGCTATTCAGAGAAAGCCAGGGACAATTTAACAGTTTCAATAAAAATGTTTAAGCCTTACAGAATTGTAGTTGTTTTGTAATCAAACTCAACAACTTTTAGTCCATATTTGTACTTCTATTCCCCTTTTGGAACTCCCCCCTCCATTGTTCTTATTAGCTGATAAAATCAATCCTTTATTTTGGCAGGTGCAATATGTGCACTTTATGAAACTTTTGGTCTTCAAGATTTTTGATACTAACAGGACTATGTACAGTAGTTGCCATTTTTTCCAGCCTCTCTCCCTATAGCTCCCTGTGTCAAATCGTTCTTTATGTCAGGTTAAGTGAAGTTTTGTTACTTGTTTCATGTGTCTTATAGTTACATTGCTGTTAAAGCTTGTTAAACACTTCCACTAAAATGAGTCACGGTGAAAGTGGTTGAAAATATGTCTGGATAATTGTTTTTCTTTCCATTTTCAGAAGTGCATTGATATTCTAATAGAGAAGGAATACTTGGAGCGTGTGGATGGTGAAAAGGACACGTATAGTTATTTGGCTTAACAGTTTTTTTCAGCTGTCTGTGTCACCCTTAAATAGTAACAAGTTTGAAAGAGAATGGAACTTGTTGGTCTGCTGCCTTCTGGATCTCTGTTTTTATAACTAAGACCAGGGCTACCATCTGCCTGTCCTGGAATTACGTCAGACCTGCTCAGGATTGATACATTTCAAGTTTGTAAACATGACCACCAAAGCCATCTAATCTAAGAACAGAATGGAATCTGAAACCTTCTCCACTGGAGGGTGCATGCTACTACATTTAAATCAATAAATTGGCTATACAAAGAAAAGCTGTTGCCCCAGGCAGCACATACATGTTGGCAGCACTTTGAGAGACTCTGATTTGGGCACATGTGAAATATGCTATGAAAAATCATATGTATAGTGTGTTTCATTTTTTAATGTGTGATAAAAAAAATAAAATTTCTGTACAAGTTGCATTTGGTTTTATTGTTAAGTTACATGATTTTATCTTTCTTAAATTTAAATAAAAGGAACAATGATTATGAAAACCAGATGAACCGGGCACTGTTTTGCTTTCAGTATTACCTCTAGTACTACCAAGCAAGACTTTATAACACTCAGATCAGTCTTGATCCTTTTCCTTTGATATTAAGTGCAGTGTGAAGGAAAAATTAAATATTCAACATGTAAGAATACTTCAACTAAACTGATCCTTTATTGCTATATAATACTCTTAGTGGCAGGAAATCATGTGTCCCTATATTTAACAACTAGAATTGTGGAAATACTTGTTCTAACATGGGGTAAGCTGCAGGCCAAAGTGATTAGTAGATTTTATCTATACATTTAGCCAAGCCTTTGTTTAAAGATGGTAACAAACAATATGAATTCAAAGTTCAAGTATCCTTTATTCAAGGTTCACAAAGTATACCACACTACATTATTGCAAAAGTTCAATGGTAAAAACATGTCGCAGCTGGTGAAAAGGCAATAAAAAGTTAATTTTTAAAATCTGTCACTATAAATTACAGGTACAGTACTTTGCAAATTTTGCATTCCAAATTGCATTCAGTTTTTTTAAAATAAAATTGCCCACAGTACTAGAAACTCTTGAAGATAAGGCAGCTGTTTTATAGGTGAGGTAGTTGGTATCAAGGGATTTCCATTTCTCTTTCAATGCCTACATACTTGAGGGCATCAGCCTGACTGTATCTAGAATACAAAGGAAAATCATTTGCATTTGACTTTAAGACAAAGTGACTCAAGAATTCTGTTTAATAAAATTTTATTAAAAATGTTAATAATAACTAATACAAACTAAAATAGAATGGAAAAGGGGGGAAAGCTAAAAGTGCAAAAAAAGTGGAAGTAGAAATATAAAGTGGGTTCTGATATTCTTTACAGCAGTTACAAGTACAATTATAGTTTAACCTCTCTTAAGGTTACGTAATGACTTTCTATAATCTGTCATGTCTAATCATCAAAACCATAAATTATAAGTTCATTTTTTCTTTTTTACACAAAAAGTCGTCACCCCAAGAATTCTACTGCACAAAAAGGCACTATAGAAATGAAATTAGTTATCCCTACATCCAAACATTTATGACGCTTACAATGTAATAATCCTGAGTACAGATATTTTTTGCAATCAATTATTAATAGCTAGTAAAAGTATACTCATTACCTAAATACTGGAATGTATTGTTACCCCAACTTAGGTTTTAGCATTATTAGCCCTACCTGTAATCAAAAAACAGCTCTTCACCAGTCTGAATAGCTCTCTTAGCAAATATGCCTATCCTGTGATCTCCATTAACCATCATAACTGTAAAAGAAAAAGTGAAGTTGAAGAAAGGCTTTACAAATACCTTCTGCTTAAAAAGTATGTGAGAATTAGTTGCTCATTATACTCCTGCTGTATTAATATTCACCTTTTGCATAGCAGTTGGGATTGACTGAATGGTTTGCAAATCTTATTTTGTTACCCTTCCGTGTTGCATCAACCACAAAATCTAAATAAAAACAATAGACAAATTCACAACTGACAAGTGTAGGAAATATAGTAATATTCTTAGAAAATGCTGTCTTATTCTGCAAGAAAAGCTTTGCAGCTATCTGCCACTTGAATTATACTTTAATTGCTGATTTGGCATACAAACGTCTTCTGCATTATAATAACTCATGACAAGTACATATTTGTATCCCATCACATATCTTACATAATGTTTGAATGCTTCCTTTCAAACATTTTGGGTATTTTTGTCAATTAACACTTGTCCAGTTTTCATAATGTGCCATCTTTGCTGATCACACCACCTATAAAAGAATGTTTTTTTTCACAATTGTGTACAGTATTAGGTCTTCAATTCTTGATAAAATTGAACATTGAAATAATTTGTTACTTCCACCATGAAGATTGAACTTCAAACTTAAAATCTTAGCAATTCTAATGAGGTGACTGGAAGCAGCATTAGTATTATATCCAGTATTTAAGAAATGTGAATAAAATAGAGGAAGTTTAAGGACAATACACATACCGTTATTCAAATTGAATAGAAAGCTGCACATGTATTTATCATAGACTTTCCCTCTTCTGTCTGCTTCGTCCTGAGAAATAATCTGAAAATAATATTTAAAAGATGGCTCTGATAACATGCAGAACCTATTTTCCATTGGAAATAAACTGTTCTCCTAATGTACAACTAATGTACAACCTTTTGCCTATGGCAGGGCTTCTCAAACTGATACCACAACCTCCCTCAAAACTATAAGATTTTCTGCATCTCCTCTCTAAATAAAGTCGTCTAATTTAATTGGAATCAAGGTTGGGCAAAAATAGTTACTGAGCTTCACTAACATGCTACATTTCCACAGATAGTCCAGATATCAACAAGAAACCATCTGCCAATCTCAATGCTTTAAATAGTGAATGGTTTTGACAAAGGGATAGAGAGATCCATGAGTTTGGCCATACCTCAAAGCTTGCTCTGAGCTTTCCTCTTTGCTTGCTCAGGCAAAACACAAGCAACTATTGAAAGTGCTCCTGATTTATATGATCAACTTTAAGGGGGAAAAACATCCCCACAACCTCTATAAATTGCTTGTGACCCTAGGAAGATGGACCCACAGTTTGAGAACTGCTGATATTTGGTCTTGGGTGGCTTAGCCGCTGGTGCTGAATCCATCTTTCAGACATTGAAAGTTGTCTATCAAAATACAAGGAAAGCATTCTTTATCTTATACGGCCTAAGAGGTAGTTTTGAATTTTGTTCTGCATGTTAAGCAAGTTGTAGCTACTCTCTTCAAAAGACTGCCTTGAATATGGCAAGTTACAAAATGCTCATTTACTAGAAAGCAAACTGTTGAAGCCATTCCTGCCTCCAGTCCCTCCTCCATTCCAGTATGCTTCCCCTACAACCTCAGCTTAGTATTCCCCCCCCCCAAAAGCGGGTCCTCAGAACAGTGGTCTGGAATTACCTTACCATTTGTTTTAATGTCAATGGGTACCAAAGGCTTTCTTGCAAATAAACATGGTACTGCACACTGCACTTCAGTGCTGCCTGCCACCTTCTCATTTTAATTCAAGTAAAAATTAAAGATTGAAATTTCCACATCTGTTTACAGTTAATAGGACCCAAAATATTTGTAGATTAAGAGGTGCATTACTGTCACACTATTTTCCCACTTAGCAAGTTAAATAAGCAGCATTTCTATATATTTGGATGGGGGAGAGGAATATTCCATTGGAAAAGCTGTTGGAAGAAGTTGGACTCCTTAACTCCACTGATTTTCAGAAGGAAAGTTCCCATCTACCCAAATCAATTGAGCAAGATGTTTATTTAACTTGAAATGTGAGGGGGTGGGGAGGAATCCTACCAAAATCAATAGGAAGGGGTAGAGTCCTACCTTCTCCAATAATCTGTATATAAGGTTATGCAGAGAAAGGGGCTTCCAGTAATTTTTCTACAGAAGGCTTTTTACTCCAAGTCAATAAAATTATTTTTATCATCACTTGAATACTGAGGGGAGGTGAAGAAGAGGTGTCTCCCTCTGTGTGTCTATTCCTGCTTCTCTATTTGTGTCATCCTCGTGGACCTCTGTTTTGTGTCTGAGAGAAAAAAAAGGGCTGAAATGCTCCCAAACTTGACCTGGACCTATTATCTCTCCCACATTACTTATAAAGGATATACATTTGAAAAAAGATGTAGCTGTTTAGAAGAATTTTCAACAATTTTGGTGTAAACAAAGTATTTCACTCAAAATGGAATACAATATTATAAGAATACTAACTATACAAAACAGTTGTTCTTACCTCACCACAATATTCAGAGATGAATTCATTTTTCTGCACTGGATCCTTAATGAAAATCCCCCAGCCTGCCACATCAGAAGGTGCTAGCAGCAAATGCTAGCAGAATGAAAAAGCAGATGCTTTAAACAAACCAATAAAACTGAGAAGGTACTTAATTCTAACAAAATACATACTATGCAATATTAAAAGGAACAAAAACCAATCAAAGTAGTTGGCCAACTATCAATAAAGGTTTTTTTTTTTTGAGTGACTGCTCATGTAAATAGTGAAGTACTGGCATGCAGACTCATGGACATTTACAGCAGCATGCTCAGAAAAACACAAACGTTGCTTCTGTGATCTTCCATTGAATCCACACCAAAGTATTCTCCATCCCTCCCCAATTTTTCAATTAGTCTTTTGAAATGTTTACAGCAGCTGTAAAACCTCCAGAACTTCCTTCATTTTAAAAGTTGATATCTACATAATACTGTATGCAGTTATTTCAAAACTGCAACAGTATCAAATGGGGCATGTGTCAGTTAAAATTATACCTAGTATAGGAGCAGCATTTCACTCAAAGCTTATTGGTTTTGCATCACTGCTACTTTTTCATCTACAAGGAGGTTCTGTAGAAGTCCATTGACATGAATAGGATCTGGACACGTACTGTGCCATGAAAAGCCCCTACAGCAAGTTTTTAATTATGACATAAAAGCTAGTATGTGGCATTTCATTAAAATTCCACTGTACTTATAGAAACAAATATGATTATATTGTGTATTATCAGCATCTATTTTTTTTACATAAACTAAACATGGCAAGACCTTCCAGAAGCAACTGTTGTTACAGAATGTCCTGTTTTCTACCACTGGATTTATTCTACATTGCTTAATTTCTGTTAAAATAAAAGAAGCAACCTTAGATGTGCACATTTTTTGCTGGCTAAGATAAACTGTATGATCACTAAACAACAAGTTTCATGGGGTAGTCTAACATAAATCTAATATGTTTATGTGCCAACCCTAGTGTAGAACGGGTAGTTTTTCTGTTAGAGCAGTGTTACAGATGGCTGACCATGCAAGCATCAATATACAAGCATCTGATAACTTCACTTCCAATAGTGTGTGTTAACTGTCTACTGAGAAGCAATATACAAGTTCTGAAAATGCAGTTTCACACATCCTGTCACTGCAAACGTGGTAATAAAAACAAAATGGTTTGCAAATCTAATTTGATAATCAGCCTCCCCCCTCCCAAAAAACCCCACCCTCAGATGATTCCCAAATAAACTAAGTGGTATAAATCAGGGAGAAGGTTATGTAAAAACCATCTTCCCTTTTCTGTGTGAAGTATCCATGCTCTATAAACTCTGGGCACAATTATTAGGCAAGTTATATTTTGGAGGATTAATTTTCTTATTGAACAACTACAGTGCTCTTGGTCAATCCAAAATGTTAATAAACCTCAAACCTGAATATTTAAGAAAGTAAATGTGAGGTTTTGGCTTTCTTAGGAGAATATCTATGTGTGCACAATTACAGTGAGGGAAAAAATTATCTGATCCCCTGCTAATTTTGTACATTTGCCCACTGACAAAGAAATGATCAGTCTATAATTTTAATGGTAGGTTTATTTTAACAGTGAGAGACAGAATAACTACAAAAAAATCCAGAAAAATGCATTTCAAAAAAGTTATAAATTGATTTGCATTTTAATGAGTGAAATAAGTATTTGATCCCCTATCAATCAGCAAGATTTCTGGCTCCCAGGTGTCTTTTATACAGGTAACGAGCTGAGATTAGGCACACTCTCTTAAAGGGAGTTCTAATCTCAGCTTGTTACCTGTATAAAAGACACCTGTCCACAGAAGCAAATCAATCAATCAGATTCCAAACTCTCCACCATGGCCAAGACCAAAGAGCTGTCCAAGGATGTCGGGGACAAGATTGTAGACCTACACAAGGCTGGAATGGGCTACAAGACTATCGCCAAGCAGCTTGGTGAGAAGGTGACAACAGTTGGTGCGATTATTCGCAAATGGAAGAAACACAAAATAACTATCAATATCCCTCGGTCTGGGGCTCCATGCAAGATCTCACCTCGTGGAGTTTCAATGATCATGAGAACGGTGAGGAATCAGCCCAGAACTACATGAGAGGATCTTGTCAATGATGTATTCATTTCTAACCATATTCTTGACTTCAGTGTGCTTGATGTTGTCATCCTGAAGGATGCCCAGGTATTTATAGTGAACATCTTCATCCAGACTCTTGATGTTATTTCCATAGGGTATCTTGGTTCCCTCAATTTTCACTATTTTTCCCCGTTTGATGGCGAGAGTGGCAAATTTGTCCAGTCCAAACTCCACTGCAATATCTTGGTTTTATATAAGCCCCAATGTTGAGCAGTGATTCTATTTCAGATGGTGTTTTCCCATACAGTTTCAGATCATCCATGTAAAGGAGATGGGATAGCCTGGCAGATACAGTGAGGGGAAAAATTATTTGATCCCCTGCTGATTTTGTACGTTTGCCCACTGACAAAGAAATGATCAGTCTATAATTTTAATGGTAGGTTTATTTTAACAGTGAGAGACAGAATAATAACAAAAAAATCCAGAAAAACACATTTCAAAAAAGTTATAAATTGATTTGCATCAATCAGCAAGATTTCTGGCTCCCAGGTGTCTTTTATACAGGTAACGAGCTGTGATTAGCAGCACTCTCTTAAAGGGAGTGCTCCTAATCACAGCTTGTTACTTGTGTAAAAGACACCTGTCCACAGAAGCAATCAATCAATCAGATTCCAAACTCTCCACCATGGCCAAGACCAAAGAGCTGTCCAAGGATGTCAGGGACAAGACTGTAGACCTACATAAGGCTGAAATGGGCTACAAGACTATCGCCAAGCAGCTTGGTGAGAAGTTGGTGCGATTATTTGCAAATGGAAGAAACACAAAATAACTTGTCAATCTGGGTGTCATGGTTCCGACAGAGACGAATAAAGCAGAACTCCGAGGCTTGCAAATTCCTTAAAGAACATGTTTATTAGTTACAAAGTATCGGCACGTCAAAAGTGAAACCAAGTCTGGAGACACATGTAACAATTCCCCAATACAAAGTTAAGAAATCCCACCCCTAAGGCTATGCAAGCAACTACATTCCCCAATACATCTTCTTGGCGGGCTTTTTACGCAACGCCCAGCTTGCAGTCTCGGGAGCAGCCGATGACCTTAGTTCCCACGGGATAAAAGTTTATTTAGACTAGCAAAGCACCTGGCAAACACCCTCCCTCCATTCTATGTGTCAACCGAAAATGAATAGGGAAAATGGCCATAGCCATGCTCATTTTTAGAGTTGACAGTCGGCTCCTCTCAGAAAGAAAGAGTCTCCTGCAGGGGAAAGAAAAAGCAGGTTAAGCATTCTCTCGAGGCTTGTGAGGGTATTTATCGTAAAACTTTTTAATCAATCTATCCGCTTTCACATTTGTACATTTCACCCATGTAGCTTCTGAAAGGGGGTAACCTTTCCACTGAACAAGGTATTGTAACTTTCCTTTGTACAACCTAGAATCGAGAATACGTTTTATTTCATAATGCGTCTCCCCCTCTACCACCACTGGACCCGGTGGTTCTTTTGCAATAGTTCTTAAAGGGGATTCTGACACAGGTTTTAATAGACTGCAATGAAACACAGGGTGAACTTTTCCCAACAATCGTGGAAGTTTTAACTCCACTGTGACAGGGTTTATGATCTTAGTGATGGGAAAAGGACCAAGGAATTTTGGACCCAATTTTCTACTGGACAACTTTAATCGTAGATATTTCGTTGAAAGATAAACTAATTGTCCAACATAAAAAGGTTTCTGAGGGGAATGTCGTTTGTCTGCTTGCTCCTTGTAAACCTTGGTGGCCTTGGTCAATGCCTTCTTCACGTTTACCCAAACCCCCTGGAAAGATGTCACCCATTGGTCCAAAGTCTGGGAAGTAGGAGGCTCCTGTGGGAACTCAGGCATGGGCACAAAGTCCCAACCCGTCACTATTTTGAATGGGGTGAGACCAGTGCTACTGTGCACAGTATTATTGTAGGCTACCTCTGCAAAAGGCAAGAGGTCAGCCCAATTAGTCTGCTGGTAATTTACATAACATTTGAGGTACTGTTCCACCATTGTGTTAGCTTTCTCAGCAGCTCCATTAGTATTCGGATGAAAAGCTGATGATAGCCCTTGGGAGGACCCAATCAGTTTAACGAACTCCCTCCAGAACATAGCAGTAAACTGGACCCCTCTGTCAGAAATAATCCACTTTGGGGAACCATGGAGTTGGTATATGTGCTTCAAAAACAGTTTGGTTAGCTTCTGGGCAGAGGGAAGTCCTGAGCAAGCGATGAAATGTGCCTGTTTGGAAAATAGATATATCACAGTCCATATCACAGTGTTTCCCCTGCTCTCAGGTAATTCCACTATAAAATCCATTGCTATGTCCTCCCAAGGCTGAGAGGGATTGGCAACTTGTTGCAATAATCCTGGTGATTTTCGAGGATGCCTCTTCATGGTAGCACAAGTGGCACAACTCTTAACATAACTCTCAATGTCCTTTTTCATTCTTGGCCACCAGAATTGCCTCTGCACCAGATGCAATGTTTTTAAAAATCCAAAGTGACTCCGTTGCAATACCTGGAGTCTGAGGCCATCTGGGAGGTATAACTTAGAACCCTTCCAAGCTAGTCCTCCCCTTAAGGTTAATATAGATTTGTTATCTTTAAACCAGGCATCAGTCTCTAATTTCTCCTTCACTTCCTTTAGCGAGCTATCGTCAGGACCAGCAGGGGGTCTCTGCGTCTGCGATCTGGTTGTTATTTGAGAAGCGGATTGCGGCAGAGGAACAATGGAGTTAATTACTTCCTCTCGGTGGCTCTTGAACTGGGGCATTCTAGATAAGGCATCAGCCAAAAAGTTCTTACCACCAGGAAAGTATTTTAAAGTGAAATTAAAACGGTTGAAGTACTGAGCCCACCGAACATGTTTCGTAGATAATTTACGGGGGGTTTTCAGAGCCTCCAAATTTTTGTGATCAGTCCACACCTCAAAAGGTATTTCCCCCCTTCCACAAAATGACGCCATGTCAGCAATGCCCAACGAACTGCAAAAGCCTTTCTCCCAAACTGCCCACCTCCTCTCGATCTCAGTTAATTTCCGGGAAGTGTAAGCACAAGGTTGTAACTCCCCTCTGTGTTTTTTTTGTAAGAGAACGGTACCCATGGCCACATCACTTGCATCAGCTTGAATGCTGAATTGTTGTCCAGGGTCAGGGTGCTTAAGAACTGGTTCAGCTACAAAGAGTCTCTTTAGTTTTTTTAACGCTGCCTGGCACTCTAATGACCATAGCAATGGCTGAAAAGGTCGGGTTTTTCCCCTCCTTTTCCTGTTTTGAGTAAATCGGTGATTGGCATGGCTATCTTTGCGAAAGAGGGAATAAATTGACAATAAAAGTTAGCAAACCCCAGAAAACTTTGAAGCTGCTTGCAGGTGTGGGGGTTGCCATTCTAGTACTGCTTTTACTTTGGCAGGGTCCATTTCTACCCCCTCGTTTGAAATCCAATACCCCAGATAGTCAAGGCGCGTCTGGTGAAATTCACACTTTGACAGTTTTGCATACAGTTTGGCTTTTAACATTCTCTTTAACACCTCACGGACCAATTTGATCTGTTCATCCATGGTTTCGGTGTAAATAAGGATGTCATCAAGATAAACCAAAAAACCCTTGTATAAATGATCATGGAGCACTTGATTTATCAATTGCATAAACACAGCGGGGGGGCCCTGCAGTCCAAAAGGCATCACTTTAAATTGGAAGCTCCCCAACGGGCAATTAAAAGCTGTTTTCCACTCATCCCCCTCCCTAATCCGGATCCGGTAATAAGCCTCTTAAATCCAGCTTGGTAAAGATTTTTCCTTTAGCCAGGTGGGCTAACATGTCCTTCATCAGGGGGAGGGGGTACGTATTTTCCATGCTGACTGCGTTCAAAGATTTAAAATCTATGCATAATCTAAGAGACCCATCTTTCTTTTCCTTGAAGAGCACGGGAGCAGCCACGGGTGATTTGGCAGGCTGAATGAAAACCCGAGCTACGTTTTTATCGATGTACTCTCTCAGTTCCTTCATCTCTCTGGGTGTCATAGAGTACATTTTCAGTTTTGGGAGCTTGGCACTGGGCACAATTTCAATAGCACAGTCCGTATCCTGATGTGGGGGGAGGATGTCACATTCCTTCTCACTAAACGCTTCTGCCAAATCACGTTATTCTGTGGGGACCAGTTGAATCCCCGGCAGTTTTTCGGCTATAGTCTTTAGGTTCTCGCGGGGCTCCCCTTGAATCTCGCTGATGGCCAGTGTCGTTTTATCGTCAGTGTCAGGTGGGAGGGGTCCTGTCCTCAGTCTTAACTTCCGCATTCCCTCCTCCCACCAGATGTTAGGACACCATTTATCCAACCATGCTAGCCCCAAAATTACTGCTTCGGTCATCTTCGGAACCACCACAAAACGGATGATTTCCCAATGCCGACCCATTTCCAAACGCACAGGTTCGGTTAGGTGGGTGGCAGGGGCACCTCCGATGAGGGACCCGTCGGCCTGCTCAAACCTTATGGGCAGGGGCATAGCTTGGCTCGGATGCCCAGTTTGAGTACAGTGGGTAAGTTAATTAAGCACCGAGTGCACCCCGAGTCTATTAGGACGTTCAAATTCATGTGAGCCCGTTTTGGGCACTACCAGCCTGGCGGTAATGGCAAAAGAGGGAATGGGCTGACTCACCATGGGGTCCTCCTCGCCTTCCTTGTCACTGTCGTACGGTGCCAGCATCTGCTGTGGGTCGGATTGAGGTTTGGCTTTGAGCTCAGCAGGAGGGGAGGCTTCAACACCCAGGCCTTGATGTGCCCAGTTAGTTTTTTCTCTTCCCCCTCTGGGAGCTCTTCGCGGTTTTGCGGCAGCGACTGGCACGCTCCTGGGTTGAGGGTGAGGAGCTGAGCACTCCACAGCACAGTGACCCATCTGACCGCAGTGGTAGCACCTGATTGGAGCCCTGGCTGGTGCTTGGGAGACGTTGGTGGCTGCAGAGGCTTGGGGACGTCGGCCATAGAGGCGTTTTTCTTGGACGCGCGGCTGCTTGGGTTCGGGGGCGCTCGACTTTCCAGGGCGGTCCAGCTTGATGTCCAGCACCACCGCCATACGGTACCACTCACGCAATAGGTTAGGAAGACCTCGAATGATACAGGCTTGAAGCAAGTGGCAATCTAGCCCATTTGAAGTAATTGATCAGTGACCGCTCAGGCCACTGCCCTAGCCAGTTAGCAACTCTCCTGAATTCACAGACGTACTCCTTTGCAGGATGACCTCTTTGCTTCAGGCAGTGGATTTCTTTCTTGGACAGCAGGACTCGGGATTCGTCTTCAAACTGACCCCTCAGTTGCTCCATGAATAGATTGTCGTGCAATTCAGGAGGCCCTTCCTCATGGAGGTTGGTCACCCAGTCGGCTGCTTCCCCCTCTAAATTTGCCGCCACAGCATTCACCATCATAGCCACATCCAGGTAGGCATAAGCATAGCAATCTAAATGAGCCCACACCTGGTTTAAGAAGAAGGTCAGCTTCTCAGGATCCCCATCAAAGGTGGGCTTGATGGGAGGCGGTTCGAACCTGGGCGGGTGAAGCAGCACGGGCTCCGGCAGTTGGGTTGGAGCTCCAGCGAGGGGGGAGAAGAGATGGGTAGTTCTTGGTATTTCCCCCCATGGCACAAACCTCTTGGGCAACAGGAATCGTATCCTTCACCTCCAGCCGGCTGAACTTCTCCTTCAGCTGTTCGAGCGAGGGGCTGTGGACTGTGATCTCCACTCTCCGAAGTCGTCCCAACCCATCGACTCCTTTCCTTTCTTGCCATCCGCAGATGAAGAACCCTGGGACGGCAGAAATAAGAGCTCCTCTCCAGCGGTTACAGGAGTGTTCCTGCGCTGAGGGGCAGCCTCGGCTTGAAAGAGGTCCGCTAGGGCTGTAGCTCCTTAGTGTGGTGCAAGCTTCCCAGGTTGGATCAACCTGGCTTTCGGCCGAGCCCCTGCCAGTGACGCCTCCTCGGTGGCTGGAGCGCCACCCTGTGCTCAGACAGTCTGAGTCCCGTTGCGGCTAGCAGCGGTTTCAATTTTTTCCTCCATCTTGAGTCTTTGCCGAGTCTTTACCGCTCTCTCAAAAGTGAGTGGGTAGGCAGTCAGGGCCCAGCACCCCGGGAAAATGAAGTTTTAAGAGACTTGGTTTAATGTCATGGTTCCAACAGACAGAGACGAATAAAGCAGAACTTGGAGGCTTGCAAATTCCTCAGAGAACATGTTTATTAGTTACAAAGTATCGGCACGTCAAAAGTGAAATCAAGTCTGGAGACACATGTAACAATTCCCCAATACAAAGTTAAAAAATCCCACCCCTAAGGCTATGCAAGCAACTACGTTCCCCAATACATCTTCTTGAGATGATGGTTATGAGAATACTATAAGCTGAAAAAAATGTTATATATAGAGATTATTATTATTTGTATAAATATATAAAATGCCTATACCTAATCATTTATATATTGAAAATATTAAGAATCATATTTTGGCTAAGGTTGAAGAAGGAAAATACAAATGGGAGAAGGGAAGATCAAAGAAATGTATTATTAATTAATATATTAATTATGGAATTATCAAATTTAATCATTATTGACTGTTAATTAATTATTACTGTCCTTTTTTTTTTCTTGTTAAAATATAAACCAAGACAACACGCTGTACACCAGGCACTGAAGATTTTTATAGTTAAAAACCAATAAAATATCTATTAAAAAAAAGTGAAACCAGGTCTGGAGACACACGTAACAATTCCCCAATACAAAGTTAAAAATCCCACCCCTAAGGCTATGCAAGCAGCTACGTTCCCCAATACATCTTGGCGGGCTTTTTACGCAACGCCCAGCCTGCAGTCTCGGGAGCAGCCGATGACCTTGGTTCCCACGGGATAAAAGTTTATTTAGACTAGTGAAGCACCTGGCAAGCACCCTCCCTCCATTCCATGTGTCAACCGAAAATGAATAGGGAAAATGGCCACAGCCATGCTCATTTTTAGAGTTGACACTGGGGCTCCATGCAAGTTCTCACCTCGTGGAGTTTCAATGATCATGAGAACGGTGAGGAATCAGCCCAGAACTACACGGGAGGATCTTGTCAATGATCTCAAGGCAGCTGGGACCATAGTCACCAAGAAAACAATTGGTAACACACTATGCCCTGAAGGACTGAAATCCTGCAGCATCCGCAAGGTCCCCTTGCTCAAGAAAGCACATGTACAGGCCTGTCTGAAGTTTCCCAATGAACATCTGAATGATTCAGAGGAGAACTGGGTGGAAGTGTTGTGGTCAGATGAAACCAAAATCGAGCTCTTTGGCATCAACTCAACTCGCCGTGTTTGGAGGAGGAGGAGGAATGCTGCTTATGAACCCAAGAACACCTTCCCCATCGTCAAACACCATCAAATCTTGGGTGAGAACCTCCTTCCCTCAGCCAGGGCATTGAAAATGGGTCGTGGATGGGTATTCCAGCATGGCAATGACCCAAAACACACGGCCAAGGAAACAAAGGAGTGGCTCAAGAAGAAGCACATTAAGGTCCTCGAGTGGCCTAGCCAGTCTCCAGACCTCAATCCCGTAGAAAATCTGTAGAGGGAGCTGAAGGTTCGAGCTGCCAAACGTCAGCCTCGAAACCTTAATGACTTGGAGAGGATCTGCAAAGAGGAGTGGGACAAAATCCCTCCTGAGATATGTGCAAACCTGGTGACCAACTACAAGAAACGTCTGACCTCTGTGATTGCCAACAAGGGTTTTGCCACCAAGTACTAAGTCATGTTTTTCAAAGGGGTCAAATACTTCTTTCACTCATTAAAATGCAACTCAATTTATAACTTTTTTGAAATGCATTTTTCTGGATTTTTTTGTTGTTATTCTGTCTCTCACTGTTAAAATAAACCTACCATTAAAGTTATAGACTGATCATTTCTTTGTCAGTGGGCAAACATACAAAATCAGCAGGGGATCAAATAATTTTTCCCTCACTGTATTGGGCAACTATTAGTGTGTAGAATTATTATGTGACTAAATGGAAAATGAAAATTTGCCAATCTCACTCGTTTATTTGCATCTGTTAAAGTGAGAATAATAAACAAACAACTCAAAATGTACAAATGAAGATTTCTGACATTTCAAAAAAAAATCAGTGACCAATATAGCCACCCTTTTCTCTTTTTTAAATATGTTATTGATTTTTTAACATAAACACCTTGATATTTGGTAAACAGCGTGTTGTCTGGGTTTATGTTTACAAAGTAATCACTAACAGTTACTTTCTATATTCCAAAGTCCACATAATAGCTTTGCTTGATTTTCTTCCAATAATATTCTCTTTGGAACCTTAAATTAATACAATTCTTATTAATTTGATAGGTAACAATTAAATATAAAGATTTTTCTAAAATTTCTACCAATAATAATCACATCAATATCATGCTTCTTTTCTATCTGGTCATCTTGGTTGCCTCGTCATGAATCCTGTTTACAATTCTTATTTAAATTTATTTTCCCTACAAGGTTCAAAACATTTCTACTGGTTAAAATTTTCCCAGAGTTAATTACCTTAAAGTATTTAAATCTATTTTCATGTCTTAAAAAATAAGTAGGAAAAAGACACAAAAGAAAAACATAGAAAAAGAAAAGACGTGAGAGAAAAAAAGAAAAGAAAAAAAGGGGAGAAAAAAATAAGAAAATAATATACTACTTAAAATACATATCCCTCTTGAACTAGTATACACTTATTTCCAATTTTTTTCTGTTCTTTTTACCCATAATTAAACCTATGTTTAATCTTTAAATGTTCCATTTAATAAATCCAATCATCTAATTGTCATGGTTCCGACTAATGGAACACTTCAAAGAACTTCCAGGCATTGTTTATCCTAAAAAGTCTTTAATCATGTAAACAAAGTGTTGGCACGGCATGGAGGATGCCAAGATCTGAATTCCCCTCCCCTGCACATAACATTCCAGCCTATTCCCCTCCTCTATTTTGCAGTCATAAATCACGTTCTCCAATCAGCCCAAAGGGCAAAGGTTCACTTCCGTTCTGTAGCGTATTCTTTATCTTAATTACTCTCCACACACATTCTTTCTCCTCCCCTCCCAGCATCATCTAAGTTAACTCTAAAAATACCACAGTTCTGCATATTTTGTCAAAGCAAGAATATCCAATATTAGCAGCGTTGACACTAATCTTTTCACTCTATTCAAAAAAAATTCCCCTTTTTAGTTATCCATTGGAATTTTCTTAAAATCAATTACATTTAAATGTCTAAAACATTTCCTTTATATTGATCATCCCAAACATTTTTATATTTCTCATATCAAAAAACAAAATAAAAAAGAGAAAAGAAAAAATACTGTCTTACTTGGAGGGTTCATCCCTCTTAAACTAAAATATTTCTATTTCTTCAGCCATATTCAAACAAGTGTTTAATTTTTAAATATTCCCTCTGATACACCCCATCATCTAATTCCTCAATTCTCACTTTAGCCCTCTTCTTTTGCCAAGCATCTTTCCCAATCAATATATTCCGTTGAATCAAAGAGTCTTTCCATAATCTTACAAATGTTGTTGTGGATATAATAGGCAAATCAAACATCATGTCTTTGTAAAAAAAATTGCTCCTTCATATTCATTGAAGATTTCTCTCATCATCCCTTGTCTCCCCATTTCTTGTGGTACTCCCAACAGCTCAGCAGTCCATTTTGTCAAATCTTTTTTCTTATCCTCAAATTTACTTTGTGGTCTTAGAGTTCAAGTTATCTTTTCCATGTTCAATGTTTCTTGTAAGTCCTTCTCCACTTGAGTCTCCACTAGTTTATATTCAGTTGTCTGCTTTACATGATCTCTCTCTCTCTTTTTTGTTTTCTGATCATTTAATTATTGTGACGTTAAATTGAGAATGCATTCATTTAAATTTTCAAATTCATTTTTAATTTCCTCATGGTTTGAAGTTAATATCATTTGGATTTGTTGTAACAGAACATACATTTCCTCCTGGTAAGTATTTATTTTTTCTTGATATGTTCTTTCTGCAGATCTCTGATGCTCCATAATGACCAAAAATCCTTTCTCTGCCAATCACTTTAAAGTCACAATTTAAAAAATATTTATAATCCAGGAAGGTCATTTTTTTCTAAGTTTTATAGTTCTCACTTTGTAGATAGTCCACAATGTTTTCTTTTCTTTTGTTACAGCTGCTCTTTGTTTATTCAAAGCCCTGAAGGTCACGACAACAGGCTTTTCTTTCTGGGCTGTATATTTAGGGCAGTATTTTCATCCACCACTAGATGTCAGCACCAGTCCATCTTTCAATTTTCTGTATTTTTTTCCCCATAAACTTAATTTGCCGCTTCCGTTTAGAGGAGGGTGGAACAAAGACATCCCCCCTCTCACTTTCGGAGGATTTTTACTTCTGGGGTTTTTTCTTTTTTTCTCAGGAAATCAGTCAGGTAGGAGAGAGAAAATCAATATACTTACCCAGTTCACGCACACTGTTTACAATCACGCTTAGTTTAGTGCTTTTTGGCTTCGGATGCATGTAGCTTGGGCTAGAGTCACGAATGACGCTAGCCTTTCTTCTGTCGGTTTTTGGAGAGCTTTCCCCAGACGTCTGGATCGACCACCGTCTCCCCAGGATCGGCGGGGTTTCCCTCCTTCCTTGCCACCTCTCCGGGGTGGCTTTGGGCCCATTTAGGGTCCCCAAACAGAGAGAAATCAGCCGTAGGGCTCGGATCGTCTTGATCCCTCAGCTATGGCGCTAGCTGCGCAGAACCGGAAGCCATAGCCACCCTTCTTTTCAATAACAGTCATAAGCCTTCCATTTACGGAGTGTCAGTTTCTTGATCTGTTGATGATCAACGTTTTGTGCAGCAGCAACCACAGCCTCCCAGATTCTGTTCAGAGACATGTACTGTTTTCCTTCACCGTAAATCTCCCATTTAAGAAGGACCCACAAGTTCTCAATAGGGTTTAGGTCAGGTGAGGAAGGGGGCCATGTCATTATTCTTTCATCTTTAAGGCCTTTACTGGCTAGCCACGGGAGTACTTCGATGCATGTGATGGAGCATTGTCCTGCATAAAAATCCTTGTCTTCTTGAAAGATGCAGACTTTTTCCTGTACCACTGCTTCAACAAAGTGTCTTCTAAAAACTGGCAGTAGGTTTGGGACTTGATTTTGAGTCCATCTTCAACCCAAAAAGTTTCAACTAGCTGATCTTTAATAATACCAGCCCATACCAGTACCCCACCTCCACCTTGCTGGCGTCTGAGTCAAAATGGAGCTTTGTGCCCGTTACTGATCCAGCCACGGGCCCATCCATCTGGTTTCTGGTAGCTTCATGTTTGGTTCTTCTCAAATCTTTGGCAGTTAATGTGCGTCTTTTTTTCTCAACACATTTCTTGCAACCCTGTTGACTATTTGCAACAAAATGTTTGATGGTTCTGTGATCACGCCCCAACATCTTAGCAATTTCAAGAGTGCTGCATCCCTCTGAAAGACTTTTTATAATGTTTGACTTTTCAGAGTCAGTTAAATCTCATTTTGCCTGAGGAAAAGAAGCTGCCTAATAATTATGCACACCTTGATATAGGGTGTTGATCTCCTTAGGCCACACCCTCCCTCATTGCACAAATACACATCATCTGATATGCTTATATCCACTAAGCATTCAAGTTTATACAGCTTGGAGATGGAAAATATGCATGAAAATGATGATATGGTCAAAATACTCACTTGCCTAATAATTGTGCACACAGTGTATATTATGCAGAGCTATCTGGCATGAACAAAGATAAAATATGCCATCTGTTCATAAAAAGATGAACCACCTTTTTGGATCCTCGTTGAATGCTGCAGTTCTTGCAAGACACATTTTTGCTGTCCCAATGATCAGCTGCTCCACATGTCAAACAGAGATCTGGATCACACTCACGTACAGCTAAGTAGCAAGGACACTGCTTTGTATTGCATTGTGCTTTACAACGGCACCCAGGAAACCTGTTTTGGCCTTTAAACAAAAATGAAAGCTGAATCAACTTTTTTAACTCCTGTTACAGATCGCTGGATTGCCCAGAACTTTGTGCAGGTTAGAGTGCTGGGCAATGCAAGTACAGTCACCAAACTAAAGCAGAAACACAAAGGGTTTCAAATGGACCTTCGCATTGCATATCTGGATGTAAGTCCTGGGAGAAGTTCAGGTAGTAGCATGGTACCTGTATGTTAAAGCAGCTCATATATTTTAGATATGTGTTATTTTTTTAAAAAATGGCTATTCAAACTGCAGTGTTTTCAGTAAAGATTTAGGACAATCTCCTTTGATCATCCTCGATAAATCCTACATTTGTTGAAGAAACCCTATATGCTGCAGAAGATTTGGGGGCATGTAGCAGGGAACCCTTCAGAGCTACGTTCAACCTTTTGAAGGTTAAGGGCCACAACTGGCTTTTGAATGACATGTGGTTTGCGGACTAACTCCCTAAAGTGGGAGGTACAGGAAGCAGAACAAAGTAGGTGGCAATAACAAAAATGAAATCTGATTTAAATTGAATTCAAAATTTAATCATATACAATTAATATTATTACTCCCTTATATTAAAAAAATCCTTTCACCAAATTTCAGTTCAGAGGCAACTGTTGGAGGGACTGTAGAGGCCAGTCAAGGGCCTGAATCTGAATCCCTCTGTCTTCTATGAATTGAGGGCTGCACATGTGCATTTCCCTATAAGTACCTTCTCTAAAAGAATACCAAAAATATTAGGCAAGGTTCCCTTCTGGGATCTTATTTATTATTATTGATCTTCATGAAGAAACACAAGCTTCAAAGGAATGGCAATTATAGAAAAAATGACTGCACAGGGAAATGTTAATGGCTGATATGACTGTCACAATAACTGCATATTTTAATTAAGTTTTATTTACAATTTAAATAAGAAAACAATTAACTTATGCTGGCCTTTGACCATAATGAAGGTTGATTTTACATTTTACAATCTGACAATGAGTGGGTTTTTTTTAAAGTTTTTCAGTCTGAATGGCTACCTGCTTAGTCTCTTTCTCTGAAAGGACTAAACTTAATATCATCTGGTTTCAGATTACAGGGCTGTTGGTTTAAATAGCTCCAACACAGAACCAAAGGAAAGAATACATCTAACTAGACAGGGAGTATGGAATGAGGTAAAAGGGCTTTAGCAATTTGCTCCTACTATGCTCTCAATTAGGAAAGTGAAAGGAAAAAAATATCTTAATAATTCTTTCTGTATGAATCAAACATATTTCTTTATCTAATCAATTAAAATAAAGGCCTGTGCCTGACTGAGAAATATGTAGCAAAAGAGAGAACTATGTCCTTTGCAGTAGATGGTGAAAGATTGTGGTCGGCACACATTTCTTAATATAAGCAGAACAAGAAAGTATGAGAATAGAGGAACTGGGTCTTGCTGATGGGTGATCCTTTTGCAATGATACGTGTAGGAACAGTAGTGAGGAAAGTAGTGGTTAGAGCAAGGACAAGGAAGAACAGGAAACTGGCCCAGTAACCAGGGCAACAGAACAAGAATAGGGAACTAACTCGGTGGTCAGTTCCAAGAAAAGGAAACTAGCGAAGGTGCTGTTCCAGAAAGTCATGTGTTGATGGTTTTAACAAGAAAAGGGAAATGGAACGGCTATTGGGTGGTTCCAGAAGCCATGGGTGGGCACAGTGCTATAGTATAAAACCTGCCTTGGAGATGAGGGCGGTGCCACTTGCTGTATGACTGCTTGTCCAAATTGGCCTTCTTTGCAATGGGTTATTGAATGTAAGTACTGAATTTCTGTTTTAAATTTAAATAAACCTCTGGATCTTAAAGTGAGACTTTTGCTGTGTGTTGTCTCTTGTTTCATTTGAACAAGTTTTTTCCCTGACCGGAACCACTCCATCTTGAATGTTCTACCATTTTCTGCCCTTGGGAAAAAATGGCACCAAAAAGGCAAATTGTGAAACCCTCCTCTTCCTCCTCCTGCCACCTGACCAAAATTGTTTTAAAGTCAGCTATGCATGATGAGGAGCAGTGGTGGTGCAGTGGTTACAATGCAGTATTGCAGGCTAACTCTGCCCACAGCCAGGAGTTTGTTCCTGACCAGCTCAAGGTTGACTCAGCCTTCCATCCTTCCGAGGTCAGTAAAATGAGGACCCAGATTGTTGGGGGCAATATGCTGGCATTTGTAAACCGCTCAGAGAGTGCTGTAAAGCACTATGGAGTGGTATATAAGTCTAAGTGCTATTGCTGCTGCTATTGCTAAACATTGTTAAGGTTACCACAAGAACTTTAAAACTTCATCAGTAAGACAACTTATTGTTCAAATCATATTAAAAAATAAAATTTCTCCAACACTTACATTCTGAACTGCACTGACAGAACTTCTCACAGAAGTTCTGTGCAATGACACACGGACATGTGTTGTCACAAGGCTGGCGTGGGTGATCACATGGCTGGTAGTTGTAAACATGATTAGATGATCCATCTGAACAACAAATTTAGGCATTTTTAAGGACAGAAAAATCAATAAATCTTTTGAAGAGTATAAAAGGAGATCCTCATCCCTTTCACCCAAATAACTACATAAAAAAGCCCACACATCCCTTTATATCAAGAACTTAGGGAAAAGATAAGAGAAATAACCTAAATTCCATGCACTTCAACAGAATCTTTTATTACTCCTGTCTTTCCCTGCACTTGCCAAACGAAGAATATGGAAAATGAGGTACTTCTGGATGCCTCCTCCATGCAGGAAATATAAAGGCACACCATCATTGTCTACTATAAAAATTGCCAAAGAAGGTACTTATGCGTTCTGGAGGTGGATCAAGCCCAAAACCTTCCCAGTTCCCTGCTATATTTCTAGAAGTCAGAAAATACTATACTAAGCCTAGATCCACTGTAGTTTCTATTCCTCCCACTTAGGACATGCAAACCAAGGGGTAGCCCTCTGAGTTAAACTAAACCGGAATACCCTTAGAGGCAAAATGTCTTCATGTGCATACTAGAACCACTTGCTCATAAAGTTTACTGGATTGGATATGTTTGGATGTTATTATTTAAAAAAAAAACAAAAAACAGAATTTCAGGACATAAGTTGAATTTAAAGATGCTAACCTTTCTTCAGCTGTATCTTTCTGCAATGAGCAGCCCACAATCTGTAAAACGAAGAACATACAATATAGTTAAACAATTTTGTCCTGGAAAATGCACCTAACTCAAGCTGTATCTTAGAAGACAGATTTTACTATTTTGTATCACTTTCAGAAACAAAATAAGCAATGTCAAAATGTCACTTAAGACTACATCTTTTAAAATATTATCACACCAGAAATATTAATTTTGCACTGACATGTTTAAAGTCAAGCTGTAATTTTCTATAGGGATGTGTTATACAATTTAAGTGTGAATAATCTCTGAACTGACCTTGAAAACTGTGTTTTGACAGTATGTTTTGAGAACAGAACAAAACCAAAAATCATATTTTATTTTTGTACTCAGAACAAGACACAGCTGTTTCATGTGGGGCTATTGTAAGTGTTCTGTTCTTTTCCCAACAACGTGATTAGACAGTTGTGTTGCAACTAATGCTAAACTCTGGCTATAGTAAACAACAGTTACACAGCAGTACAGTCTTGTGAAAAAGAAAGTACACCCTCTTTGAGTTCTATGGTTTTACGTATCAGGACATAGTAAAAATCATCTGGTCCTTAGCAGTTCTTAAAAGTAGGTAAACACAGCCTCAGATGAACAACATATGACATATTGGATTGAGGACACAGAATTTTAAAATGAACTAAGTCAGGATTTACTGACAAAGTGAAGGGGGTCTGAATACTTTCTGAATGCACTGTATTAGCCCAGTTGTCATAGCTCATAACAGCAATTTATTGCTAGGACCCAAACACCAACCCTAACCCATATGGATCAATCAGAATGCACTGGCTCTGAGGCCAGTGGTGGGATTCAGCCGTTTCGCACCACTTTGGCAGAACCGGTAGCTAATTTTTTGTTGCCCAGGCCCAGAATGGACTTCCGGAAGCAGCATCCACACAGAGAACCGGTTGTTCACATATTTGAATCCCTCCACTGTCTGAGGCCATTGAGATAGTTCACTATATATACTGCTTGGATGTATTAGCAGAACACTGACTAGATAGAAATGCTCACAGCTTCATACAACTGGCCATCCACCCCAAAAATAAGTTATAACCAGAGCAATTAGATTTTACATGGGTGGGTTCACTAAAGAAGGCCAGTAAGTTGTGTTTATGTACAAGTATGCCTTATATACAAGTGCAGGAATACTGTGAAACTCTAAATTCACTGCTACCGTGTTTCCCTGAAAATAAGACCCGGTCTTTCTTTCTTTCTTTCTCTCTCTCTTTTATTTATTTATTTACCTCCAAAAGAGGCACCAGGTCTTATTTTCGGGGGGGGGGGGGGGGTGCCTTTTCCACAGTCTCACCTCGCGGCGATGGCACCGACAGCCCTACCCAGCTGGCCCACTTCTTTTGCAGCAGAAGGAAATGCCTTTACAGCTAAGAATGGAGCTCCGGCCTGCATTTCTGGAAAGGCCTCTGTAACCGAGAACCGATTGAATCCGTAGCTCTGTTCTCGGCTGCAGAAGCCTTTCCGGAAGGCTCCGGTCTTACTTTCAGGGAAACACGGTAGTACTGTATATGGGTGGTTTGTTGAGTGTGCTTGTGCATTGACTGTATGTTTTTGTGTCCTGCTATTGGTGAGCATCCTGGAAGACAGGGAACATAAATGATCCAATCTTGGCAATCTGAGAATTGAAAAGTCAGCAGATTAATGTTTTCTCATACCCACTAATTTGGCATTATAAAGATCCATATTCATTTCCCTTCACAAACATGCTGTTCAGCTGACTGATGAAGTTTAATAGTGATTTTAACAGTTTTTATGCTGCTTTAGCTGTTATTTATTTCTGGTTAGCCACCTTCAGTGATAGAAGAGCAGGATACATATCAAATAACAACTGGAAAAGGAATTCCCTATTATTTTACATCACCAGGAATCACGAGTGGTGAGCTGATGATATAGTGATGTCAACGAATTAGAGCTGTTCCCCCCCACCCCCTTTCCCCATATTGCCAATATTCTTCAATTGAGGCAAATTTTGGCAGTGGAATTATTTTAGGAAAAATGCTTTATAAATTGGTTATTTCAGGAAAATCTAAAGCAGATTTCCTATATTTCAGTGCAATCTTTATATGCAGAACATAAGTAATTGCATTTGAATTGTCCACTGCTTTGCACTCTATTCTTCCATTCAGACATTGAAAATTCTGATGACATCTCAGAACATATTTATTTAACAAAAAGTAAGAGTTTAGAATTTCTCTAGATCTTTGCTTGTGACATTCATTTTATTAATTTTTTTTTTTTTTAATCCCCACTTTAAAAATTTTGTGGGATGGCTGATATGCAGTTGGTTTACCTGTGTTTCCTCTTTTTCTTTCTTGGAGGAGTATCAACATCTTCAGCAGGTGCTGGAGCAATAATACTAGATTCCTTTACTCTAAACTCATATACCTGTAAGGAGATTAAACATCCTCTATGTTTCAGTGCAATGTTTTATTGATTAGAATTTGATGTATTAGCATTTTCCATAAAATCTAATACATTTGAAATTACTAAAAAATGAACGTTTGTACTGTTTCACTATTAATAGTTTTGAAAACATTCTCATCATTTCATGCTTACCTGTCTGCATGTTTTGGTCCCAATTAACCTGGCTATTGCACAGAAATTGTCATAGTAGGTACCAATGAGAACCCTGAACATAGAAGCTTCAGCACCAGTCCATTCAACATTTTCTGGAGGCTCTATATTTAGCTTCATCTTGATTGGTGTTTGACACCTAGAATTTGCTTCTGCAATACCAAAAGCAAACAGTTTCAATCCCCAGAAATAACAGCTATGGCCAAACAGAAAAAAAGCCTACTTTCAATAGGATACCATTTTAAATATAGCAGGCATAGGCAATGTGTACACTCTACAGCCAACAGCCTTGACTAAGGTCAATAGATTGTGGAAGCTGTAATCCAAAACATAAGGAGGACCTCAGATTGCTAATTCTGATATATAGCACTGTTATGATGTTATCAGACTTGACTTTTGACCCCTCACATTTCTGAAATGAGTCTTTATTCTTTAAGTTCAATTAATGGCACATCCTAACTTCTGGGTGAGAAATGGTGAGCTAACACATCTCTGAATGAGTGGAGATGACGTAGCAGTCACAAATAAAGGACTGGAGAGATCAGTCCCATGTAACCTCTCCGGATAAGGAGAGGATGGGAGATCACTCACTTATTCTCCAGATGACTGCTCCTTGCAAGGAGACCACAGGATAGTAGTTTTGCTGCAGGTTTGAATATCAGGAGACAAAGAGAAGCCATCACACTCTCAACTGCAGCAGAGCCTTTTAAAGGACAATGGGTATGGTAACCTCACTTTCTAATTGTTTTCCAATATTACCTATTTAACTATTTTAAGACTAACTATTTTAAGACTTAATAGAAATCTTCAAAAAGTCAACTGGTGAGTTCACCTTCATTCCAGAATAACAGTTAACTATAAGCTTGAGAATTTTAAAAAAAGAAATTGAAATAAATGGCAAAAAGCTAAATAAGACTTTAATTCAAGAAAGTTACAAACAAATTAAGGGACCAGACAAATTTGGAATGACTTTTGCTATTAGAGTTTGGAAATAATTATATAAACAAACAGCACCTCGGTGGAAACTAAATTGTTTAGTCTACCTTAAGTCACAGCAGAAATTCGAGACTTTATGATTTCATAAATTGGATACTAGAGGGGACTAAAGGTTCCAGGCATAAAAGAAAAAAAGACTTTAAAAACAGATAGGTTTGTCTTTTAGTTTTGGTCAGCACCGAGACAAAATGACAGAAAATAGTATGACACTTGAAATGCTCCAGGAGATATTTGAACAATGAGGACAGAAACTAGCAGCCAGAATGTCAGAAATGATGTCTGCTTCTATGGATAGACTATATCCAAAAATATATTAAAGAAGAAATGACAGATGTGATAGAGAATACCTCGGAATATCTACATCTTAAAGAGCTAAAATAAACTTCATCTGATACAGAAACATTAGAATATAAAAAAATTGTTGAAATAGTGGAAAATAAAAACAATTGTGGATTATAAGACAGAGATGATAGTTAAAGTGGAAATACAAATGATAAGCCAAGAGAATGACCTGGATCATGAGTTCTCACTGGATTTACAAAGGAGGTTTGCTGAAGCCTCGAAGTAGCCTCTGAGGTGGGAAAGAGAAAAAAATGAAGAGAAGCTCCTCACAATACCATCTGAATTAATTAAAGATCAAAATTTTGAGAAACATATTGAACGAGTACAAAGTTGGTTTGTTTGACCAAGGTTAAAATAAGACAAGTTTCTATAAAATCAATTAATGGCATATCCAGAGGAGCAATCAACAAAAATGTTGCTAATCATATCCTCAGAAAGGAAATTCCAAGGTATTCCTGTATCAGGTTTGACTGAAGCATTCATCTACTCTTATCACAGAAAGAAAACAAGACAACATGCTGGGGAGGGGGGGAGAGATAGACTGGAAGGATGTATGCCAACTCGTTTTATGGTATATAAGTAACCGATTTTACATGATACATGAGTGATTACAGCAGTATGCTCCAAAATAAAGTTGGAAAATTAATGTTTGAGCATCTTTGATTATGTACTGTAATGATTAATTCCAATTTGATGAGATAAAGGTATCAAATAATGGATTAATTCCTACTGTCAAGAAAAACATTCCTCAGATTTTTATCTAAGGTATAACTGAAGAGTATAGCACATGCTGGAGCACAAAGGAAAACAAATGTCACACACATATAAATTGGTTGAGTATTCCATCACATTAAATCAGAAGTAATGGTTCAATGTTCCATTTATTTACTTGACTGGTTCTTTTTAGCCAAAATGAGGCTGAGATCCAGAAGGTCTGTTTTGTTTTGTTGCTCACAACCTAGGTGAAAAACTGGAACAACTGGAAAAACTGCTAAAATGTTTAATTAAAAATAACAAGTCTTGTAGAGACATTGATGTCTGATTGTCAGAGACACTGAGCATCTTTAATCAGCAATTTGAAAAATGCAAGGTTTCATCTCTGGAATGTACTGTCCTGCAATAATCAGGAGCTATATTAATTCTAATTTGAGTAGAAAAAAGGGAAAATGGGGATAAAAATGCCAGAAAGACCCCACTCCCCAATATGTATGGAGAAGAATCTGGCTATTTATTTTATTTCTTAAAAATAAAAAACTCCTGGCTTCCGGTTCCGGATCGCGGCACACGCAGTCGCACGGAGAGCCTCGTCTCTCCACCGGCTGTTTTTCCCTCCGCCAGTAGACCCTTAATCGGGTCGAAAGTCGCCCTGGAGGGGCGACCACCGTTGAGGAGGCCCTCGTCGACGGGGGAAGGGCGGCAGCTCCTTCCTCGGTCCGAGCCAGCTCCTTAGGGCCGTCGGAGAAAAGATCGCCCAGTAAAATGGACGATCACTTCGCTGCGCCAGCCGAAAGCCAGAAGTACAGCTAAGCACAAAGAACCCCCATGGAGAATCCGGGTGAGACCTTTCCTTCCCCTTCTTTCCCTAATTACTCTCCTGTAAAAAGCTTTTGAATTTGAATTACTTCCCTGCTGTGAGAGAGCAGCGTTTTGGCACTCGGGAAAAACAGCTTTGGGAACTGAAAAAAATAAAACAGCTAATTTTTTATTGACTATTCAACTCTTGGAATACTGAGGGAGCCTGAAAATATTTCTACTTTTGATCATTACTATTATAACTACGCTATTTACTATCCTGGAGAGGCCTTTCTTTTTTATTTTTTTTAATGTGAAAAACAAAAAATCTATTAACTTGGAAAGAAAGACTTTATAGCCTACTGAGGACATCTTGTGACATCTTGTGTTACTGCAACTGTATATATATATATTTTTTTTGCTGGAGGATGGCTCTGACCTTCAAAGGATGATAAGGGTAAAGATAACTTGAAACAGCTGGGTGGTGATTTTGTCTACTAAGAATTAGAGGTGAATATTTGTTGACTTTTACTAAATATAGCCTTCACTAAAAGATTAAAAGATCCTTTCACCACTGAGATGGAGGTATTTTACACATAGCTTGATTATGAACTTATACTGGAAAAAATCTTGGAAGCTACGGAGTATACGAAATCTTACTCTCAAATTTTGACGGATCAAGTTATAGGCCGAAGAACAGTGGAGAAGGAGCAGAGTGGCTCCAAAGAGGCCTGTGAGCAATATATACAACCTAAAGAGAAACCATACTTACAACTCAACTATGAACTTATACCGGGAGAAATTGTGGAAACTATGGAACAAATCAACTTTATACAACCCCAAATACAATTTATGGAGAACCTTGATGATCAAAGAATAACTTTAACTGAGATGCCTGAATTGTCAAAACCAATAGAGACTGACACCCAGATACAGGTACGTGAATTCTGTAAGAGGATATCCTTTGTAATAATATTTTGTTTCAGATATGATAATTATTTGGAGGGGTAAACTTTACCTACTGGGCTAAAAAGACTTTTTATAGATATAGATTGATTGATAGAATATATATTTAAAATAGATAGAAATGTATCTTTTGGACTGATATTTTTATTTCAAATAATTATTTTGTAATAGAAGGAGAATAAGAGGGATTGGTGACAAGAGAAGAAATGGTATTAATGAATAAAACATAAGAACGTTATTGTGGGAATAATATATTCATTTCAGATATAATTATTATGTTAGGGAAAAGGGAACTAAGAGATACCCGAAGCGTTAATAATATGTTTATTTAAGGCTAATTGGAATATGGTAACTGTAAATTAGTAAAGCCTAAAAACAGGATTTGGATCTTTATAACTGAAACGTGATTGATGTTTGATAGGATTGTTTGAAGTCTATTTAGAAATGTATTAATTTGAATATGTAAGACTATATGAGGGAAATAGAGAGGGAATTTTTAATGAATTAATTTGAGCTATATATTTATGATTTTTCTTTTGGATGTTTGATGTACCCATCTCCACGTTGTTTCCTAAGCACCCTTAGGTAATGTATGATTTTCAAAATTGTACAAAAGGGGATCCACTCCAAGCAGGGGTGTGCCCATTTGGAACTTGCTTGTGGGTAATACTTTTATTTGCAAATAAAAGTTCTCTTTTCCTTTCTACCTATCTGGTGTGATTCATTGGGCTTGCATGCCAGGTAAAAGGACCACAGGTTTCTGTGACAACAATACCACCTTAAACCAAATACATACCTTCTCAGGATCAAGTGTAGAATCTTGGAGAAAACTATGGCTGCATTAAGGAACTGCAAATAAACACCCAATTTATGTCCCTATACATACACTTTTTGTCTTTAAAAATGAAGAAGTCCAAAACCCTAATAAAACATGTTTTGAGAAGTTTAAATAACTTCAGAGGGAAATTATTCTACAGTACATTTCCCAGGATCAATAAGGCCATCTCAGTATTGTCACCAAGTCACATGGCCTCCTAGTCCTAATGACAGCAGGAGATTTAAAGTAGTTGCAGTTCTGCTGTTCAACACAAATTCCTGAAGAGGAAATAACTATTGTGAAATTCCGGTGCCAGAAGAACCTAGAATTGACATATATGAGGTCTGAAAGATTCTTACATTGCTCATCCTATTGATAAAGCCCAAATGCCAGAAAAATAATTTTTGCCAGTAAGGGCTAACATGTGTAGGGTCTACTGAGAATAGCAGCATGGCTTTCTTAGAATGAATAAACATTATTATATTAACATTATTACTGTTGTGCTTTAAAGGGGTTTTCATTATTAGCCGGAGTAGACTGTATTTGGTTCCTCAAAATGTAGACCTTGAGTTGAATTTGTTGGCCTACTTTTTCTTTTTAGACTTAGTAAATAGTTTCAAAAGTATGTAGTATATAAAACTATGGCCCTTCAAGAAAACAAATGACGTGTAATCCAATACTTCCAGTCCCAGTATAAACATGCTTTACAAACACAGCAACATTCCACAATTGTCTCACCAGAGGAGCTTGAAGTTTCATCTTTTTTCTCTTCCTCATCTTTGTCATTATTTTCACCTCCAGTTTCAGTTCCAGCTTCTCTGTCACTGTCTGTATCCTTTGATTCCAGCACATTTATGGTTGGCGTGTTGGGCCTGCTGGTATTGTTCGGAATCCTTCCCCTTCGGCGACCTCCTGGGCGCTTTGGAGGAGTTTTTATTCTCTCATCAGTCAAAGCAGCTGCAAACTCTTTGGCTCCTTCCTAGAATGCACAGAAACATTTGCAGGATAGGGGAAAGTGCATACAGCAGTGGTCCCCAACCTTTTGGGAGCCAGGGAGAAAGCTGTTTCTGCGGACCGGAGGGAGCGTGGTTTTGCATGCTGCCTGCATCCCGCGGATGGGGCTTCGCTTGTTTGTGCAGCCTGGTTGCTGGCATGCCACGGACCGGTGCCAGTTCACAGACCAGGGGTTGGGAACCCCTGGCATACAAGGTAGAGCCTAGCTAAAAATTGGATTCAAATCATTGGCTAGAGCAAGTACTAAAAGTAAATTGTTATTGTGTTGTATCAGACACAAGTGAGAATGCAAATCATAAAAGTGAATATAATTAAATTATAACTAAAACTTAAAACACTGATTTACTCCAACTCAATTCCCTTGACGATTCAGAAGTCTCATGTATTTTTATTGCTAAAAAGAAAAAATGGGGCTTATGTACAGTGGATATAAAAAGTCTACACACCCCTGTTGAAATGACAGGTTTTTGAGATCTAAAAAAAATCAGACCAAGATAAATCACTTCAGAATTTATTCACCTTTAATATAACATATAAGCTGTACAATTCAACTGAAAAACAAACAAATCTTTTAGGGGGAAAAATAACAATTAAAAAAGGCACAATAACACAGTTACATAAGTGTGCACACCCTTAAACAAATACTTTGTTGAAGCACATTGTGATTTTATGACAGCATCCAGTCTTTTGAGGTAGAAGCCTATCAGCATGGCACATCTTGCCTTGGGAATCTTTGCCCACTCGTCCTTGCAAAATCGCTCCAAATCTGACAGATTGTGAGGGCATCTCAGACTTCCGGCAGATATAGTGGCCTGCTAGCAGCATTCCTTTTTTGGTCTGTTACTGATTCTCGATGGATTTGTACCTAGAGTTGTTTTCTAAGTCAGAAGAAACTTCCCTGGGAAAGGGGAAGTTCTGGAAATTAACCCTTTTGCTCCCCTGGATGGCTGGATGCTCTTAGAGAGCTTCTTGAAAAAGAAGAATTAATTACTGGGGGCGGGGCAACCAAGAAGCAAGTTCACCATGGAAGAACCAGCCGTTTAAAACGGAAAATTAAGTCTGCCACCATTTCTTAGACACTAGTGTTTTGCATATTTACCTTTCTCTTTAAAAGAGGCTCCCTCTGGCTGCAGCCTGCTTTTTCTTTTTTGTTGAAATATCGTCATTTCTGAAGCTTCGTGATTTTAAGATGGACAGAACGGGAGGACTTGGTGTATTCAAGCCAAAATAAAGAAGCTGGAAATTGCTGTGGAAACTATTTTAGAAATTTCTGGACTTAAATTATGCAAGCAAAAGCAATAGAACAAAGTCAAACTAGAGTCTTGGACTTTAAGAGTGCTAATTTCAACAAACTTAGAGAGAGCTTGGGAAGAATTCCATGGATGAGAATCCTCAAGGGGAAAACAACCCAAGAAGCTTGGGAAATTTTGAAAAGTGAGATTATAAAAGCCCAGTCTAACACAATACCAATGAAGAAGAAAAATAACAGCTCTCAAAAGAAACCAGCATGGCTGCATAAAGAACTCTCTGATAAATTGGAAGACAAAAAGGACAAGTATAAAAAGTGGAAAGAGGGGCACATAACTAAGGCAAACTATCAGCAAATAGCCTGAGCCTGCAAAGATGAAGTGAGGAAAGCTAAGGCTCAAAATGAACTAAAGCAGAGGTCCCCAACGTTTTGGGCACCAGGGACTGGTTCAGTGGAGAGAGGTTTTTCCGCGGACCGGAAGGGGAATGGTTTTGTGTGCTGCCTGCATCCCACGGATGGGGCTTTGCTTTTTTGTGTGGCCTAGTTGCTGGCATGCCGTGGCCCGGTACTGGTCCATGGACCGGGGGTTGGGGACCCCTAAACTAAAGCTTGAGACAAAAGTAAAAAATGACAAAAGAGCTTCTTTCAACATGTAAAAAACAAGAAAAAAGTCAAGGAAACGATTGGTCCATTAATGGGAGAAAGTGGCAAGAAGGTGACAAGCAACAGGGAGAAAGCAGAACTGCTTAACTCATTTTTTGCATGTCTTTACACAAAAGGGGAAAAAAAACAGTCCAACCTATCAAAAACAGTACCGTAAAAAACAGATTAGGAAAACAAGTTAAGATAGGCAAGAAAATGGTAAGTGAGCACCTGTCCACCCTAGACGAGTTCAAATCACCAGGACCAGATGGATTACACCCCAAACATCTGAAGGAACTGGCAGATGTGATTTCAGAACCACTGAACTATATCTTTCAAAGATCCTGGAGCACCGGGGAACTACCAGAGGACTGAAAAAGAGTTGATGTAGTTCCCATCTTCAAAAAAAGGGGGGGGGGGAAAGATCCAGGAAACTACAGACCTATCAGCCTGACCTCAATACCCGGGAAGATTCTGGAAAAGATAATCAGGCAACAAATCAGTGAACACTTAAGAGGCAAACAAAGTGATAACCAAAAGCCAACATGGGTTTGTCAAAAACAGATCATGCCAGACAAATCTTATTACATTCTTTTACAAAGTGACAAGATTACTGGACCAGAGAAATGCTGTGGATATAATTTACTTGGACTTCAGTAAGGCATTTGATAAAGTAGACCACAACCTACTACTTGATAAGATAGAAAAATGTGGGTTAGACAGCATCACCACCAGATGGATTTGTAACTGGCTGACCAACCACACTCAATGTGTCCTCAATGGTACTGCATCTACATGGAGGGAAGTATACATTGGGGTACCCCAAGGCTCTGTTTTAGGTCCAGTACTGTTCAACATCTTCACCAATGATTTGGATGAGGGAATAGATGGGGAACACATCAAAATTGCAGATGACACTAAGCTGGCAGGAATAGCCAACACTCCAGAAGATAGGCTTAAGATACAGAAGGATCTTGATAGACTTGAACATTGGGCGCTATCTAACAAAATGAAATTCAAAAGGTGAAAAAAGGAAGGTTCTACATTTAGGCAAGAAAAACCAAATGCACAGGCATAGAATAGGTGGTACCTGGCTCAATAGTAGTAACTATGAGAAGGATCTTGGAGTCCTAGTGAACAATCACTTAAATATGAGCCAGCAGTGTGCTGCAGCTGCCAAAAAAGGCAACACAGTTCTAGGCTGCATTAACAGAGGGATAGAATCAAGATCACATGAAGTGTTAGTACTGCTTTACACTACACTGGTAAGACCACACTTGGAATACTGTATTCAGTTTTGGTCGCCACGATGTAAAAAAGATGTTAAGACTCTAGAAAGAGTGCAGAGAAGAGCAACAAAGATGATCCATGTCCTGTTTTTAAATTTTACCTAATTTTTAATTACAATATTCCAATTTAACCTTTAATATCCATAGTATTTAATTTTCGGGTAGTCCAAATTTCCTTTATTTCACTACATAAAAGTTATAATATCTAAAATACATATATTACTTACTTAAGTACAGTATATTCTTATCTTATTTCATAAACATTTTCTATTTCTCCTCCTAATGCATCACAACTTACTAATAGAGTATCCTTTATTGTCTCAAATCCATCATCGATATTATCTGGGCTAAACAATAGTTGAAAGTTAATTCCTAATAATTAATTTTCATTTCTCTTACAAATCTAAATCCTGGGTATTGAGCCAATTAATCCCTTATTTTTTTCATTTAACAACAATATTTAAATCTAGTAATCATATTTCCCTTCATCTAAAAATCTCCCTTTAGCCCATTAGTTGAGACTTTGGGATCCTCTATCATGAATAAAAAACCACCCCATTTTTTAAATCTAACTCTGGCTTTCTTTTTATGCCAACCAGGCTTCCATACCAATGCCTTTAGATCATCAGATACATCTCCCTTCATTCTTGCACATGTTACTTGAACCAAGGGAGACCATCTAGTTATCAATTTTCCAGAGAAGCTGGCCCATTTGTAATCGTCAAATTGTTGTCCTGGTGGCTCATTCATTCAGCTTGGTCTTCTTGTCCCTCAAGTTTCTGCTGGTTTAGGTAGAAAGTCATGTCCAGTTTTATGGTTGTTATTTGATTGTGTATGTTTTCAGTATACTGTACTTGTTGGTCTTTAACACCTTCCGTCTTGGTCTTGCTTTGTTCCGCTTCTGTTGCTTTTTGGGTTGTAGGTTCTTTAATTGCAATCAGGGTTTGTCTGTCAAAATTTTCAGTAGATTGTATTTGTTCATCTTTAAAGTCCTCTGTCTTGGTATTAATTTCTTCCGCTTCTATTGTTTTTTGGGTTGTAGGTTCTTTCATTGAGATCAAAGTTTCATTTTGTAGGTTTAAGCTAGCGCCTTTGTCTTTCAGTCTGGATTTAATTATCTCAGTAGCTTCAAGAATTTTTTCAAGTATAAGTTTATAATTAAGTTGTTGCTGGTTCTCCTCCATTTCTAACATAGTCATAGATGGTCCTTTAGTGAAGGCTATTTATTAGATGAAAGTCAGCAAATGTTCACCTCCACAGTTCCTAAAATCCAATTTTACTGTCCAGCTGTTCTCTCAGCTTTTTATCTCTTTTAGATAGTACCAAGGACAGATCTAGGCTGTAAGCAGGTCTCTTTGAGAAAAATATTCACTTGCTGTACCAAGCTTCGCCACAAGATGTCCCCGATAGCATTTAGAATCCTTTTCAACCTTTATTTTCCTTTTTTCACATTACATAAAAACAAAACAAAATACATTTATTTATTATTATTATTATTATTATTATTCCTTAACAGTACTGTGTCTTCTATTTTTACATTTATTTACAATTGTTACATAGTTTCTTACCCTTTTATTCTCTGATCTAACCAAACATAACATTGGTTCCATATCTCATAGTAATCTGTTGTCTCCTTATCTTTGATTTCTAACGTAAGCATATACATTTCAGCGCATTCTAATATTTTTTGAATGATCTTATCATTTGGTGGTAGGTTCTCCCGTTTCCAATATTGGGCATATACAATGCGTGCCGCTGTTATTATATGTACAATGATGTATCGAGTTCGTCTTTTCACCTTTGGATTCAATATGCCTAATAAAAATAGCTCTGGTTTCAAATCTACTCGTTCTTTAATTATCTCCTGTATCCACTCTTGTATCTGTTTCCAATAAACCTTTGCCTGTGGACATTGCCACCATACATGAAAAAAAGTTCCCTCTTTGTCTTTACATTTCCAGCAATTCGGGTTCATGTTTTTGTACATTTTTGCCAATCTCGCCGGTGCTAAATGCCATCTATGAAGCATTTTGTATTGATTCTCTTTATAGGCAGTTGACAGTGTTAATTTACAGTTTGTGTTCCATATTCTTTCCCATTCTTCTAGTTCAATGGATCGACCCACATTTTGAGCCCATGCTATCATGGAGCCTTTTACTATCTCTTCTTCCAATTCAACTTCCAGTAGGTATTTATAGAGTCTTGTTATAAATATTTCTCCTCTGCCTAACAATATTTTGTCCAATTGCTGTGGGACTCGGTTAATCCCATATTCTGCCATATCCTTACTATATTTTGATTGTATCTGATGATATGGCCACCAATCTAGTTATTCCCTGTTCTATTAATTCTTCCCTCGATTTGAGTTTCCCTTGGTTATCTAATAGTTCTTCATATCTTTCCATCTTTTTTTTATCTAATGTATTCGGGTGGATTACTGCCTCCATCAATCGGGAGGTCCTCTTCCCCGCTCGTCGCCCCTCCAGGGCGACTTTCGACCCCCGGCGGGAGAAAACCGGACGGCGGAGGGAGCGATCGCCCCGCACGTCCACCAGCGCCGTGAGCACAAACCGGAAGCCCAACACTGGAAGTTTTTAAAAAGAGACTGGACAACCATTTGTCTGACATGGTATAGGTTTTCCTGCTTAAGCAGGGGGTTGGACTAGAAGACCTCCAAGGTCCCGTCCAACTATGCTATTCCAACCTTTGCTACTATGAGAAAACTACCAAGGGATGTCTTAGTCCATTTTGTAAGAACAAGAGACCACATTTTGGACTGCCACTTCAAATCTAAACTAAGAATGGAAAACGTGGATATAATTGTTTTGAAGCAAATCCTTGTCAGAATTTTGAGAAAAAGGAAAGCTTATTCCTTCCTTACTGATATCATGAAGAAGAGAAAGATTTCCTTCCACTGGGACAAACTTCAAGGAGTGATATTCACTTATCAAGAGCAAAGATTCAGACTGAATTCTATAGAAAAGGTCAAGGACTTCTTGATCAAATATAAACTAATTTTGGACCCAGCTGAAGAAATGGATACAGACAAGCAAACTAGAAGTAGATCAACCTCAAAAAGTTGATACTGAAGAAGATGTGGCTGAGATGTCCGTACAGGAACTTACTATTTTATCCAAGGATGGAGATTAAGTTTATAACATGGAATATTAATGGGGCAAATGCCCCATCTAAGCGTAAAAAAATATTTCACTACTTAAGGAACCTTAATGTTGATATAATTTGTTTTCAAGAAACACATATTAAGAAACAAGACAAGAAGTATTTAACAAATATAAGATTAGGGGAGGAATTTATATCTGCTGGTGTAAAAAAATAATAATGGAGTTGTTCTATATATACTGTAAAACCCCAATTTAAACCTAAGTTACTTTTATCAGATGAACATGGTAGATTTGCAGCAGTGGAAATGGAACATAATGGAATAAAATCAATAGTTGGACTTTATGTGTGACATGATGATAAAAGTAAATTTTTTGAATATCTTATGGATCAATTACTACCTTTCTCGTATGAAAATTGGCTTATTTTGGGGGATTGCAATGGAATGACTTCCCCAGTTTTGGATAGAACATCTACTAAAGGGATTAAATCCTCCCAGGGTAAACTACCAAAGACTTTTTTTTGAGATGATGAATAATTCAGCACTAATAGACACGTGGAGGCAAAGAAATGGCTCTGCTAAAGAATATACTTTCTTTTCAGAATGACATAAATCTTTTTCAATGATTGACATGATATGGACTTCTAAAAATCTTGCAAATAAAATTCTAAAAGTTGATCTTTCTCTGATCATAATCCAGTTCTTCTGGTACTTAGAAAAAAGAGTTTGAGTTATAGATGGAGATTAAACAAAACTATTTTACAAAAGGAGATGTTTGTAAAGGACTGTAAAAAGAAACTGATGAATACTTTGATAATAATTTGGGCAAACGGACAAATTTAATGACTGTGTGGGATGTTAGCAAAGCAGTTATGAGGAGTTATTTTATACAATACAATCGCCTAGAGAAGAAAAAATCCCAGGAAAAGATGCAAAAGATATTGGATGAAATTAAACAGAAAGAAATTGAATTGCAAAAGACACCTACGGACTCTAAAATCTTACTTCAAATTAAATTGTTACGTCAACAATTGTCTATGTTAACAGTTCAAGAAATAGAAACAAAATTGAAGTATGTGATGCAAAGACATTTTGAGTTTGCAAAAAAACCAGGAAGATGGTTGGCATATAAACTAAGAAAGGAAAGGGAAAAGAGAATGATAGAGAAAATTTGTGAAGGTAATAATATAATAACAGATGATGATTTTATCAAAAAGTCTTTCCATAATTTTTATTCTAACTTTTACAAAAAGCAGGAGCTAGATGTGTCTAAAATAGATGAATATTTGTTAAGACAACGGTTACCTAAACTCTCACAAACTCAGAGACAACTTATGAATGATTTAATAACTACATTTGAAATATCAGAAGCTATCAAAAAAATGAAATCAGGCAAAGCTCCAGGTCCAGATGGTCTTACAAGCCAATATTATAAATGCTTTGAAGATGAACTTCTTTAGCCACTAAAGAATATAATGAATGATATATTACAGGGGGGAAAGATACCTCAAACTTGGAAAGAAGCTAATATTGCGTTATTACCAAAGGAAGCCCAAGACATCATGAGGATAAAGAATTATAGACCAATTTCATTACTAAAAATGACTATAAACTTTTTGCTGCAATTTTGGCAGAAAGATTAAAGGTTTTACAAGCATATATTCATGAAGATCAATCTGGCTTTCTGTCAAAAAGACAGTTAAGGGATAATGTGAGGAATGTTTTGAACATTATTGAATATTTACAATATCATAATGAGAAACAGGCAGCTTTAGTTTTGGAAGATATGGACTTTGGGGAGAATTTTATTCAAGGGCTTAAAGCAGTTTATATGTCACAGCAAGCAAAGATTATTATTAACAGAGATTTAACCAATTCATGCAAAACTCAAAAAGGTACGAGACAAAGATGCCCCTCATCTCCCTTGCTGTTTATATTGGTGTTGGAAGTCTTGAACAGAGATATTAGGCAAGATGAGAAAATAGCAGGTATAAATATCAAAAAGGAAGTTTATAAATTGAGGGCATTTGCTGATGACCTGGTTATATTTTTGCAAGACCCCCAAAATAATATAGAATATTTGATGAGGAAATTAAATGAGTTTGGGGTTTTAGCAGGTTTTAAAATAAACAAACAGAAAACAACAATGCTTATTAAGAATATGACCTCTCAGGCTTCCAGTTTTGCACCGTAGCGGAAGTAACCGAGGGATTGCGGGGCTCCACACCCTACGGCCGATTCTTTTCTGTTTGGGGACCCTAAATGGGCCTAAAGTCGCCCCAGAGAGGCGACAAAGAAGGAGGGAAGCCCCGCCGACCGTGGAGAGACGGTGGTCAATCCGGTCGTTCAGGGAAAGCCCTACAGAAACCAGCAGAAGAAAGGCTAGCTTCACTCCAGAGTCTAGCCCAAGCTACAAGCAGCCGAAGCCAAAAAGCACTAATTTAAGCTTGATCGTAAACAACGTGTTTGGAACTGGGTAAGAATATCGATTTTCTCTCTTCTACTTGATATTTGATTTCCTGGGGGGAAAAAACCCCAAGAAGCAAAAATCCTCCGAAAGTGAGAAGGAGGGGGATTCTTGCCCCACCCTCCCACAGAAGGAAGCGGCAAATTAAACTTTCATGGGGGGACAGAAATATATTGAAATGAAATGAATATAAGGCTTAAATCTGGATAAGTCTGTAATTGGTGGAATTTGTTAAGATTTTCTTTTTAAAAGATTATTGATGAAAACAGAAGAAAATAATTGTTTTTTTTGAAAACTGAAAAAACGAACTGGTGCTGACATCTAGTGGTGGATGAAAATATACAACTGTAGTTGCTCTAATACAGGAACTGACAGAAAGCGCAGTAAAAGATAACTTGTTTTTGTGACCTTCAATGTCTTAACTAAACAGAGAACAGCTGCAACAAAAAGAAAACATTTTAGGCTATTTACAAGGCAAGAACTATAAACTTTAGGGCAAAAAATGACTTTCCTGGATTATAAATACTTATAGAATTGTGACTCTAAAGCTGTTTGCACAGAAAGGAAAACTTTGATTTTTGGCTATCATGGAACATCAGAGACCTGCAGAAAGAACATATCAAGAAAGAACAAATACTTTCCAGGAGGAAATGTAAGCTATGTTGCAACTAATTCAAACGACAATTATTTCAAACCACGAGGAAATTAAAAACAACTTTGAAAATTTAAATGAACACATCTTCAATTTAACCTTACAACAAAATCTCTCAGAAAATAAAAACAGAGAGCGATCAGCTAAAGCAGACAACTGAACACAAACCAGAGGAAAGAAATTTAAAGATGGAACCCAACAATGGCCAGGCGGAGAAAAACTTGCAGGAAATATTGGATACAGAAAAGATAATCTACACTTCAAGACTGCAAAATAAGACTGAGGACAAGAAAAAAGATTTGACAAAATGGATTATAGAGCTGTCAGGAGAACTATGAGAACTTGAGAGACAAAAAAATGATAAGAGAAATTAAGAGAGAAAGAAAGAAAAAAAATTCAATGAATACGAAGGGGCAAAACCCTCCCACAAAAACATTTTACTGGATTTGTCTCCTGTACCTACGACAACATCTACAAGTCTATGGGAAGACTTTTTGGTCCAGCGGAGCATACTGATTAGGAAAGATGTTTGACAAAAAAAAAAAAAGGCTAAAGTTAGAATTAAGAAATTGGATGATGGGACCTATCAGATGGAATATTTTAAGACTAAACATTTGTTTAAATATGGTTAAAAAAATAGAAAAATTCTGGATATAAATGTATTTTAGTTTAAGAGGGATAGGCCCCTCAAGTAACATAGTATTCTTTTTTTTTCTTTTTTATGATATGAGAAATATAAAAATGTTGGGATGGTTTATATGAGGGAAAGGTTTTAGATATTTAAGTGTAATTGATCTTGAGAAAATCTCAACTGACAAGAATGTTCTGAATAGACTCAAAAGATTAGATGATTGAATGTATTAGATGGAATATTTAAAGATTAAACTTTTGTTTGAATATGGTTAAAAAGAATAGAAAAATTCTGGATATAAATGTATTTTAGCTTAAGAGGGATATGTTTTTTAAGTAGTATATTATTTCCTTCTTTTTTTCTTTTCTTTTTCTTTTAAAGATATGAGAAACGTAAAACTGTTGGAATGGCTTGTATGAGGAAAAAGATGTAATACTTAAGTGTATTTAACTCTGAGAAAATCTTAACTGGTAAGAATGTTTTGAACATTGCGGGGAAAACAAATCTAAATAAGAACTTTGAAAACAGGGCTTATGACGAGGTAATTAAGATGATCACTTAGAAAAGAAGCTTTATATTGATGTGGTTGTTAAATACTCGAAAATTTTTTATATTCATTTGTTATCTATCAAAATATTAAGAAATGTACTAATTTAAGGTTGGTAAAAGAGAATATTACTGGAAGAAGAGAAAATCAAAGAAAGCTATGTGGATTATGGAATTATAGAAATTAATTGTTATGGATTGTTTTTAAATGTAAATCCAGACAACACACTGTTTACCAAATATTAAGGTGATTATGTTAAAAAAATCAATAAAATATATTAAAAAAAAGAATATAATCTCTCTTTTTAATATTGATTAAAAAGTCTTGTTTTAAGGTTGAGAAAAAGGTGAAATACTTGGGGGTTATATTGACAAATACAAATGCAAAACTGTTTCAAAATAAGTATGCACCTCTTTGGAATGATATCAAAAAGGATTTACTAAGATGGGATAAACCGCATTCGTCATTTTTGGGTAGAATTTCTGTAATTAAGATGAATGTTTTACCAAAGATGCCTTTTTTGTTTCAGACGTTACCAATACTTGCAACTGATACTCCATTTAAACAATAGCAGAAGGATATTTCCAAGTTTATATGGCAAGGGAAAAAACCAAGAATTAGATATAAACTTTTGCAAGATGCTAAGGAAAGAGGAGGTTTGGGTTTACCAGATTTGAAATTGTATTTCGATGCTTGCTGTTTGGTCTGGCTAAAAGAGTGGGTGAACCTCCAAAATAAGAGGTTACTTGATTTAGAGGATCATGAATTAAGATTTGGATGGTATACAATGATTATCTATGGTATAACAAGGTTAAAATAAATGTTGATTTTAATAACCATTTTGTTAGGCATGCCATCCTAAGAGTTTGGAATAAATATAAAACAAGGTTTTCTGTAAAGATGCCTCTTTGGGTGTCGCCCCAGGAACCTTTTTTTTAAAAAAAGAAATGGTGGCAAAGCCAGACTGGTGGATTTATGGTCAAATAATATCTTTTAACTTTGGTTATCCTATCCTTAAGTCTAAGTTGGAGTTAGAATCAGAGGGGCGTGTCTGCCGTTGGTTTACATATTTACAATTGAAAGAAATATTTAAATCAGACAAAAAGAGTTATGGTTTGATTTTGTGAAAAATGAATTGGAAATCCTACTGTGTGGTAGTGATGGACATATTATTGCTAAGGTCTATAAATTGTTATTGAATTTGAATTTGGAAAATGAATATGTAAAGCACTGCATGATTCAGTGGGCAAGGAACTTTGGATATAAAGTAATGCTTGAACAATGGGAGAATATGTGGACAAAAGGTTTAAAATTTACACTAAATTTTAATTTAAAAGAAAATGTCTATAAGATGATGTATCGTTGGTATTTAACACCAGATAAGTTGTCAAGGATGTATAAAGGTATTTCAAATGAATGTTGGAAATGCAAAAGTGAAGAAGGGACCTTTTATCACTTATACTGTAGTGGACATGTGATAAAGCAAAGAAATATTGGAATAGGATTCACATCCTAATACAGAAGATTCTCAAAGTAAATATAAAGATAAAACCAGAAACTTTTCTTTTGGGTTTAATGGAAAAAGACTAGGAAAAAAAATTAGAACTTTGATGCTATATATGTTGACAGCAGCAAGACTACTTTAGGCACAAAAATGGAAGGACAGTTTGATTCCCACAATGGATGAATGGGTGCAAACATTAATGGAGTTAGCAGAGATGGCTAAACTGACTGCTTTGATTAAAGAAAATAATACAATTACTTTTGTTTACACTTGGAAACCGCTTCTGGACTTTGTGCTCGAGGTGGAAAAAAATTAAACTTTGATTTTGGGTTTTACTGATTAGATAAGTTTGTTGTTGCAGAAATGGCTAGTTTATACTATTATGTAAAAGTAAAAAGTTGAGGTTTGATGTTATCTTATTCTACTGCACCAAAGGGAGTTGGAAGTCAATGCATTTTCTTTCTTTTCCCCCTTTTTCCTACACTTTTCCCTTCCCTTTTCCCTCTCCTATCTTTCCTACTATTTTCTTTTGCATTTTTGTATTTTATATTATTAATAAAAAATAATAAAAACAATTGCGAGGCATCTCTTGTGCACAGCCCTCTTCAGGTCACCCTGTAGATTTTCAATTCATCCCAAAACTTTGATCTTCTTCTGGTGAAGCCATTCTTTTGTCGATTTCAAGGTATGCTTTGGGTCTTTGTCATGTTGAAAGGTGAAATTCCTCTTCATCTTCAGCATTTTAGCAGAGGCCTGAAGGTTTTGTGGCCAAATTGACTGATATTTGGAACTGTTCATAATTGCCTCCACCTTGACTAAAGCCCCAGTTCCAGCTGAAGTAAAGCAGCCCCAAAGTATAATGCTGCCACCACCACGCTTCACTGTGCATATGTTGTACTTTTGGTGATGCACAGTGTTGTTTTTGTACCAAACATACTTTTTGGAATTATGGCCAAAAAGTTCAACCTTGGTCTTATTAGACTATAACACATTTTCCCGCATGCTTTTGTCAGACTTGATGTAGATTTTTACAAAATGTAGCCAGGCTTAGAAGTTTTTCTTTGTAGAAAAAGGGTTCTGTCTTGACACCCTACTCCACAGCCCAAACATATGAAGAATATGAAAGATTGTTGTCACATGTAGTATACAACCAATACTTGCCAGAAATTCCTTCAGCTCCTTTAATGTTTCTGTAGGCCCCTTGGCAGCCTCTCAGACCAGTTTTCTTCTTGTTTTTTTCATCAATTTTGGATGGACATCCAGTTCTAGGTAATGTCACTATTGTGCCATATTTTCTCCACTTTCTCCATATTTTCTCCACGACTGTCTTCACTGTGTTCCATGGTACATTCAATGCCTTGGAATTTTTTTTCATCCTTCTCTTGATTGGTACCTTCCAACAATGAGAGATCCCTTTGATGCTTTGTAAACTCTTTCCAGACCATGGCTTTTGCTATAAAAGGCAACTTAGTAAATGTCATAAAAAAACTACTAGAAAAGCTGAACTTTATATGGGCTTGATCAGAGTCACTTTAATTGATGGCAGGTGTGCACTACGATTTATCGTCAGTTTGAATGTGACTGGTTAATTCTGAAGACAGCCACATCCTTACTTATACTTATATACTTATACTTATGCAACCACATTAGTTATTTTTTATTGTTATTTTCCCCCCTAAAGGATTTCAGTTTGTTTTTCAATTGAATTGTACACCTTATATGTTATATTAAAGGTGGAAAGAATTCTGAAGTGATTTATCTCGGTCTGATTATTTTACATCTCAAAAAACTGGCATTTGAACAGGGATGTGTACACTTTTTATATCCACTGTATGTCATGTTGTAGATTCTATCAGCTATAAAAAAAACCTAATATAAAATTTGTCTGTGTGGCTTGGCAGATTTTTAATTAAAGGTCAATCAGAGGGGTCTAGGACAACTCACTGCAGCCAACTCGCTGTGGGACAACTTGCTATGGCCAACTTGCCATGGGACAACTCTCCGCGGGACAAGAGTTACACCAATATCGAAGAAATGGTGGAATAGAATCATTAAAGAAAGCATGCCAAAGGAGGGACAAAATGAAAGGTGAATGCCAAAAATTAAAATAATTTTTAAATTATTTTAAATAATTAAATTGAATTCTTGAATTGTCCCACGGTGAGTTGTCCTGCAGCAAGTTGGCTGTGGCGAGTTGGCCGCGAGTTGTCCCATTCTGCAATCAGAGTAGATCAGTATCAGAGTAGAACTTGCAGTGCCAAAAAACCTGTTTGATTGATTCAACATTCTTTTTCAGAAGGATGTCTAGGATGTGGAGGTCTAGGATCTTATATCTACCCTCTAAAACTGCCAAGGAAAGGGCATTAAAACAGGTTCCAGAAAACGCCCAGTGATAAATGAGTGAACTTAAATAGTTTAAAGGAAAGGGTCTTTAAAAATCTCTTAAGGGTCAGTAAATCCTAACTTAGTTCATTTTACAATTCTATGTCCCCAGTCCACTGTTTCATAACTTCTATGGCTTTTGAAGACCAGATACTAAAGTAATAGGTCATTTCTTACTCTGTTTTCATACCATTTATATCTACAGTTACCAGTTATTTTTATGGGAAGTATCCCATATGTGACCAAGTTACTATGCCTTAGTCAAGCAAATAAGACTGTTTTAACATATTTTTGGTTCAATTCTGATGGGACCACTCTTGAATCTCAAGGCCACATTGAGAATGCATCTAGGTGTTTACAAATTAAGATGTCAAAAATCCTAACTACATTTTCATAGAGACAAAGATTAAAATAAGGGCTCAACTGCACCACTCCAAAAAGTTAAGCAATTGATGGCTGTATTTAAAGAACTATAATAGGTATGCTCCAATGGACTCAGGGGATGTTGCTTTTTGCTTCTTTTAAGAAAATTCCCATTCAAGCCATTTTTAAAAATTCTTTGTATCTTTCCTCCAAAAAATATTACTGTCAACGCTGCTAATATAGGATATTATTGCTTTGACAAGATATGCAGAACTGTCTGGTATTTTTAGAGTTAATTCAGATGACAATAGAAAGGGAGGAGATTTATAAGGAAAGCGCGGGATAAGGAACGGAAGTGAATCTTTGCCCTTCAGGCTAATTGGAAGATGTGACTTATGACTGCAAAATAGCGGAGGTGTTTAGCCAGAAAAGTCAGACGCAAGTAAGAGAAATTCAGATTTTGGCATCCATTCAATATGTGCCGACATTGTGTTCATGATTAAAGACTTTTCAGAATAAACAATGCCTGGAAATTCTTTGAAGTGCTCCATTAGTCGGAACCCTGACAATTACATTGCAAGTAATCAAAATTTAAATCTCTGTTGGGCATACACTTCTACCTCTTTGATCCCTTTCTGTTCAATTACTACTAAAGGTAGTCCTCAATTTATGACCGTTTGATTTAATGACTGTTTGAAGTAGCAACACACTCTTAAAAAGCTGTTTACGACCCATCCTTAAAGTTACAACTACTGCCCCACCCCCACTGTCACATGATTGCATTTTGGGCACTTGGCAACCTATTCACACTTCTGACCAGTTGCTAAGCACCCAGCAATCATGTGATCACCATTTGTAATCTTCTCTGCTGGTTTATGCAGAAAGTCAATGAAGAACCTGGCAGGGAAGGTTGCAACCTGCTGCGGCCTGCCAAAAGATTTTCCCTCCCCTACATGCATGGTGGGGGAGGGAACTCCTGTGGTGGGCTGGAGAAAATAAGCTTGGATCTTTGTGGTCCAAGTTTCCTTTCTCCAACCTACCACTGGAGTTCCCTTCTGCACATGGAGGGGTGGGGAACTCCTGCAGTGGGCTGGAGAAAAGAAGCTCAGATCTTTGTGATCCAAGCTTTCTTTCTCCAACCTGCTGGAGTTCCCTTGCACGCATAGAGTTGAGGTGAACTCCTGCAGCAGGCTGGGAAAAAAAAGCTCAGATAATCATGATTGGAGCTTCCCTTATCCAGCCCGCCACTGGAGTTTCTTCTGCACACAGGGAGCTGCCTGTCCTCCTTTGGCAGGCATCCCTTTTGCTCCATCTACTTAATAAACGGTGTGATCACTTAACAACTGCAACTGGGAGAGCTGGAATTGCCATCATTGAACAAAGCAGTCACGTGGGCATCTTGCTTAATGACTCCAATGACTTTTGGGTTCAATATTTGTCGTAAGTCAAGGAGTACTTGTATGTTTAAAGATAGTGCAATAATCTAATAAATAAAAATTAAATTAGTAATTTGTCTAGCTAAACTCCAACAGGATTTTTGTCATTTTTTTCTAAGTAAGAAGTCTATGTGATCAAAAATTATTTGCTTCTTTTGAGTTTTATTTCAGCAAATCCAGCTTCAGTTTCTCACTAGTAAGAATCTGAGTTATTTTTCTTGAAAATAAAACTTGAGTATATAAGCCAGCCTTATAAACAGTAGCAGAGAATTTTCTGCAACACCTATTATCATAACACAACATTTTGAGGTAGGTGTTTTTCTAAGAGCAGCCAAGCCAACCACAGACAAATATCCTATTGGGATTCTACAAAGCTGTTACGCCAGTTCTATTCCAAAGACCATTGGGAGGTTGATTTTTTAAATTTTTACTTATATGATTTTATGATGACCAGACTTTATTTTGTTTGATGTTGAGTAGGATATAATCTTTATTACATTTTGATTACTTGTTCTATGCTTTTAACCCTGTTGTAAACCATTTGAAACCTCAAAAGTAGGCACCTAAATTTATATAAGTTATTTTCTTTTACAGTAGTACCTCTCAAATGTCAACACAGATTAATGTTACTTTTCTCTATTTTAACAATCTACTGGAATAGTAGAGTTTTTTCAATGTGATTTGGCAGATTAGGGTACATTCAAGAAAGATTTCTTGTACATTTTTTTCTTCTAAAGGCTACTAGGTGACTTTACTTAACAGAAGGAATAAAGCACAACAGTCTTCCAAAGAGATGAGATTCTGTGTCATCAATGCATAATAATTAATAGCTGAAAGAGGAAATATTCATATCAATGAATTAGGATTGCTTTAACAGGAAAGTATGAAAACCACCTCATATTTCTACTGCCTGACATGATGTCTGCGAAAACTGTTCTTTTCTTCTCTATGAGGAACAAAGTAGCTTTGGTAGTATGCACATAAAATATATTAGACAGCTTTAAACTAAATAGGCCCACGAGGTATACAGATCACCCTGAAGAAAGGTGATAATTAGAAAGTATCACCAAGCAAGAATTTAATTTATACTCTGTGGAAACCTTTATAAGGTTTAATGTATTATGGCCTTTGGGATTTAACGAAGCAAAAAAATGACTTCTGCTGATCAAATTATAAGCTGGAGTGAGACTGCAAAGTTACTAGACTTGATCAATGGTGGGATTCAGCCGGTTTGCACCACTTCGGCAGAACTGGTAGCTAATTTTTTGTTGCCCAGGCCCAGAATGGACTTCCGGAAGCGGCATCCACACAGAGAACCGGTTGTTCACATATTTGAATCCCACCACTGGACTTGATCAGTTTTATGCATATTTCCAACACATTTGTAGACTTCTGAAAAATAAAAAAAAAGCTTACAGAAAGCTTACAGTAGATGTTAGACTTATATGCACTACTTTTTCCAAGTGTTTTTTTTTAATTTTTAATTTCAATATTCACTCCAATCCTTTATTAGGCCCAACTGCAAAAACAAAATGTGCAAATTACAGTAAAATCACCTGAATTTACACTTTTAAAAACTACCAGGCAACTTTTAAAACAGAATTAACAAATGAGCTTGCAAAGAGCAGCAATGATATAATAATCAGGAAAGCTGCTAGTTTGTTTATTTTTATTTTATTTAGAAAATTTATATTGCTGCCTATTCGCACATGGCGACTCAAGGTGGCTTACAGGACATAAAAACACAATATAAAAGAAATAAAAAATAAAACAAATAAAAAATAATAAAATAATAACCCCCCACCCCAGCAACAACACACATTCATACCAGGCATTTAATGGGCTCCATCCTGCTCTGGGCTCCCCAGGCCTGCTGCCAGAACCACGTCTTCGGGGCCTTCCAAAAGAGTGTTAGAGTGGGGGCCAGTCTAATTTCCGGAGGTGCTATGTTCCAGAGGGAGGGAGCCACCACGGAGAAGGCCCTTCTTCTGGGTCCTGCCAGATGTATCTCCTTAGGGGACGGGACCCGCAACATTCCTTGCCTCCCCGCTCTAGTGGGTCGGGTAGATGTGACTGGCAAAAGACGGTCCCTCAGATAACCTGGTCCCAAGCCATGAAAGGCTTTAAAGGAGACAACCAGCACCTTGAATTGCACCTGGAAGCAAACTGGCAACCAATGCAGCTCCCACAGGAGAGGTGATACATGTGCACACTGAGGTCTGCACAAAACCATGCGGGCTGCTGCATTTTGCACCAACTGGAGCTTCCGGATGCTTTTCAAAGGCAGCAGAGTTTAGTCCCAGCATCAGCTGAAACAAGCAAACTACAGAGCTAAAGCTACCAGACAATACTCAAGTTTGTTATTTAGGACAAGAGGTAGCTTCTCAGTAGGGATATGCAACATGTTCCATCCATTAACAGTTTCATGCATGGAACAGCTTGAGTGGTCCTGACACTATTTTTGGTATTTTGGTCTGTGCATATGACAAAATTGGGCTATTTTGTGTTGGGGCACTGACAAGGACTACAGGGAAGCAAGGAGAGAAGGTTTGTGGAAGTTTGGAGGGAGCTGACTGGCTAGTAGGATATCAATAATGGCAGCTGAGGAAAGAAAATGTAATGTTATTGTCCTTGGGAGATTGGGGGGGGGGGTTGCTGCCAAGGGAATGGTCAGATAAGAGAGACCATAGCCCACAGCTGCATAATGGGCAGAGAAATAGTCTCAGAAGTGACACCCCTAAGTTCTCAGGCTGTAAAGGAGATGGTGGGAGATTTGTACTTTCAGACTTGCAAGATTCTGTTAATGTAAACTTACAATAAAGTAGAATTGGCTCATCTGGTTGTGTTTCCCGGAATGGGATGTTTAGGCGCCCACCATTGGCTGTGCCCCTTTCGCCCCCAGCCACCCACCTCAGCCGATTTACAGCCAGCTTTCCTCCTCCACTAGCCCTCTCCTGGACATTCTCCATGGCCAATGGCCCCCTGGCCCTGGCCCTTTGTCCCTGCCCATTCGCCCAGACACCGTTTGACCCGGGCCTTTGGCTGCACGGGACAAGAAGCCATCAGCCAATGGGGGCAGTCGGCAGAGAGCAATCGGCGGCAGGCTCTGGGGGTGGGGGCTGTCAGGAGGGTGCGCCAGGCAATTGGCAGGGGTGGTGTGCAGAAGCTATCCGGGGGGGCGTGGGGGGGGTTGCCAGGCAACTGGTGGCGGTGGCATGCAGAAGGGATTGCGGGTGGAGGGCCATTGAGGGGTGCGACAGGCTACTGGTGCTGGTGGCGATTGCGGGTGGGGGAACAGTGGGGGGGTGCACCAGGCAACGGGTGGCAGTGGCGGTGGTGTGCAGAAGCAATTGCGGGAGGGGAAGTTGGAAGCTTTAGATTCAGCTCTGGTCTTGTGGGAAACCCTGCGCAATGGGTCCTTTCGCAGAGGTATAAAATCCGGATGGCAGGGACAGGACAGGAGCAAAGAGGTCCCTTGCTCCACGGTAGCTGTCCACTCCAAGATCAACTCCCCGTGTCTACTTCCAGTCAGCTCTTCTGCGCCCAGGAAAGTTTCTCCGGGATGTTCCTCTAGTCCAGCGGGACAAACGGCTGTGAGGAGGGAGGGACATGTCTGCCTCCCCCTCCCTGCCATCCGGATTTTATACAGGACAGGCTTGCAGCTCCGTGCTTCCCTGGAGCAGAAAAGCAGCTGCATTTTACTCCCTCTGTGATCCATGCGAGTGGTGTGGTGGAAGGCGATCTAAATGAAGCCTCTGAATTATTTCTGGGCAGAAAATTAGGCCGAAGCCTGCCCTGCCTACCTGCCGCTTTGCTCTCCCTCAGCAGCACGGGCGCCACACAGATCCCCAAATGCAGCAGCAAAGGCTTGCCCCATTTTAATGGTAGGAAAGTTCTCCTCAGTTTTGTCTCCAGAATACAAGCCCCCCACTGCCCCCCTACCCGCAATTGCTTCTGCACACCACTGCCGCCAGTTGCCTGGCGCAGCACCCCATGCCCCCCGGGATCGCTTCGGCACACCACCACTGCCAGTTGCCTGGCGCACCCTCCCGATGGCCCCCTCGATGGCATGCTTCCCCCCACCCCCATGGCCTTCCACCGATCACTCGCTGTCACCTGCCCCCATTGGCTGGCAGCTTCTTGTCCTGTTCAGTCAAAGGCCCGGGTCAAACAGTGTCTGGGCAAATGGGCAGGGACAAAGGTCGAGGGGCGTAGGGCCAGGGGGCCATTGGCCGTGGATAATGGCTGGGAGAAAGCCAGTGGAGGAGGAAAGCTGGCTGTAAATCAGCTGAGGCGGATGGCTGTGGGCGAAGGGGTCGCAGCCAATGGTGGATGCCTAAACCTCCTAAACCCGTGTTTCCTGTGTGGTCTACCTGGGAAGACTGAAATCTTGCAAATCTGAAAGTACAAATCTGCCATCTCCTTTACGGCCTGAGAAGTGGGGGTGGGAGGGTAGGTCGATTATGTAGCTGCAGGCTATGCTCTCTCTTATCTGTTTCCTAGGCAGCATCTCTTCTCACCCACCCACCCCAGTCTCCCAAGGTCATATCCCAAGGTCATTACCGTATACCATTACAGAAAAGAGGAAAGATTCTGAGATGATTGTGGTGAGGAACAGCCTAGCCAGCCAAAACACAAACCTAATTTGAGTTAATTAATTACATTTAAATAGAATCAAAATTATACATTAAGTATAGTTAATACGATTTCCTGTATAGTTTACAAAATTCTCCTTCTCAGTTTAGAAATTAAAACACTGACAATTTTTGTAAGCGCTCTGAGCTCACACCCAAGGCTTTTGAAGACTGCATGTAGTCCTTTGGCTTCAAGTTGTGCAGCTCTGAGTAAAAGTGTAGATATTATAGTGTTACATATCATGTACCAGAGTTAGACCATAATTTACTCAGTATTTCTAGCTTGGATAAAATGGGATATGAAGTAATGTTTGCAAAGGGTCAACACACCATAAGGAAAGGTGGGAGGATTTGTGCACAGGGTGTTAAACAGGATAATTTGTATGTACTAAAAAAGCAGCAGGATGGTTGTGCACGAAGACTCACAAACTCTCCCAAGCATGATAACTGTGTACATTTATTACACAGAAGGTGCTGCAGAGGATGCCAGACCTAGCTGAGGGACTTAAAATTAAGCAATGCAACACATACTTAGATTGTGCTATTTGCAAGGAGTCGAAGTCTAGTGTGTATCCTGTAAGTAAGAAAAGCACGAGGCAAACTAACAGGGTTTTACAGTTAGTGCACGCTGATTTAATTGGTCCTATGGCACCCTCTCTTGGAGGAGCTACGTAAAAGCATTTGGTTTAACAGCTGTTTAGCTTTAAATGGGAGGAGTGTCAGGATAATAATTTAACAGCTAAACAGCTTATGTAAAGATGTAATGTAATGTGGATGATGCAATGACAGGATGATGCAATATTAGGAATGACTCAGCAGGGTCTGTGTCTGTGCCTTTAAGAGGCTGAGTACAAAAGGGGAGTTTTTTTACTGGAGTTTTTCTCTCTCATCCGTTTGACTGCTGTAATTGCTGTGTATTGGAGTTTGCTGAATTATCACAAGTATTTTATTTCTAGTGTATATTTGTAGATAGTGTATGATAAACCACATTTAATTACAAACCACTGTTTACTGTATTTACTCCTGGGTTACCTCAGCGCAATAAGACGGTGCATGCTATGACACAAAATGTTCCATCCATTAACAATTTCATGCATGGAACAGCTTGAGTGGTCCTGACACTATTTTTGGTATTTTGGTCTGTGCATATGACAAAATTGGGCTATTTTGTGTTGGGGCACTGACAAGGACTACAGGGAAGCAAGGAGAGAAGGTTTGTGGAAGTTTGGAGGGAGCTGACTGGCTAGTAGGATATCAATAATGGCAGCTGAGGAAAGAAAATGTAATGTTATTGTCCTTGGGAGATTGGGGGGGGGGGTTGCTGCCAAGGGAATGGTCAGATAAGAGAGACCATAGCCCACAGCTGCATAATGGGCAGAGAAATAGGCTCAGAAGTGACACCCCTAAGTTCTCAGGCTGTAAAGGAGATGGTGGGAGATTTGTACTTTCAGACTTGCAAGTTTCTGTTAATGTAAACTTACAATAAAGTAGAATTGGCTCATCTAGTTATGTTTTCTATTTGGTCTACCTGGGAAGACTGAAATCTTGCAAGTCTGAAAGTGCAAATCTCCTGCTGTCTCCTTTACGTCCTGAGAACTTGGGCGGGGGAGGTCCATTATGTAGCTGCAGGCTATGCCCTCTCTTATCTGTTTCCTAGGCAGCATCTCTTCTCACCCACCCACCCCAATCTCCCAAGGTCATTACCACATACCATTACAGAAGAGAGGAAAGATTCTGAGATGATTGTGGTGAGGAACAGCCTAGCCAGCCAAAACACAAACCTAATTTGAGTTAATTACATTTAAATAGAACCAAATTATACATTAAGTATAGTTAATACGATTTCCTGTATAGTTTACAAAATTCTCCTTCTCAGTTTAGAAATTAAAACACTGACAATTTTTGTAAGTGCTCTGAGCTCACACTCAAGGCTTTTGGAGACTGCATGTAGTCCTTTGGCTTCAAGTTGTGCAGCTCTGAGTAAAAGTGTAGATATTATAGTGTTACATATCATTTTGGCATTCAGCAAACCACTACTCTCACTTAACTTTTCTTGGAACAGCAATTTTATTAATATATCTATTTTTCTTTCAGTTCAAAGAGTTTAAAAAATGAAGCCAAGGAAAGAAAATAATCTTACCAGATGTTGATAACAGTGTGGCCCACAAGGTTTATTATCTATTGTAGTTTCTGTATTTTTCCGTTTGTAAGTGTTAGGAGTTGCATGGAATGCTACAGAGAATTTTAAAAGAAGCAAAATAAAACTGGCAAGTTTATCTAAGAGTGTCTTTGAAGTATAATAATGAGCCTTCACTTAATCGTCTTCTAAGGAGCATGAAACTATCTTAATGTAATAAATCATCAATACTCATGATGGAGCTACTTAGCAATATTGAAATAATACAGTGTGATGACTGCAAATTTCAGGTACAAATTCCTCCACTATGACTTTATTGTATTCCATTGTACAACAATTCTCTTTAATACCATGTTTCCCTGAAAATAAGACCTATCCCAAAAATAAGCCCTAGCCCAATTTGTGTTCCTAATATAAGTCCTACCTTAAAAATAAGCCCTAGTTAAGACCTTGCCCTCTGGTTGCAAGAGGTGGGGCAAGGCGCACACATAAAAATCAAGCTAGGGCAGGGGTGGGGGGTGGAGCTGCCCCATGTGCCCCGCACCCGCTTGCCTCCTAAGCCGGACTGCCATGCTACGGAGAATGGGCCTTACCCGGTCCCCCTCCACCGTTTCGGAGCCAGGGGGGAGTGATGGTGGTGGAGTAAGCAGCCTGAGGAAGAGGCAGAGGTGGAAAACTGCTGCAGGGTGCTCATTTTTACCCACCACCACCCAGGAACAAAACTTCTCAAGCGGCCCTGAAGAGCCTCGGTCGCCAGGGTCGCACTCGCTTGCACGAAGCAGCAGCCCATGTGGGCTGCCTCCGTCCAAGTCGGGAAAGGGAGAAAGGCGGCTTACGGTAACTTCCTTCGCCTCCCCGGGTGTCCTTAAGTCTTTTTTCCTTCTTTCCTTCCTTCCATCCTTCCTCCGCGCAGCGATCGCTTTTCTGCACTTTCTTGCCGCCCTGCATCGGCCCGCATCTCCCTTCTCCATTCTGGAAATGGCAGCCCTGTTTTCTGCCGCTTTCCTCCTGGCAGAAGGGAGGAAAGGAAGGACGTTTCATATGGAAGGATGCTAAGCTCCGGGAAAACTACGCCAGCTGGAGCTGGGAGAGGAAGGCCAGGCTCCCCTTCCCCGATGGTTCTGCAAAGCCCCTGAGGAATGGATCGGGGAAGGGGAGCCTGGCCTTCCTCGCCCAGCTTCATCTGGCGTAGTTTTCCCAGAGCTTAGCGTCCTTCCATACGAAACTTCCTTCCTTTCCTACCTTCTGCCAGGAGGAAAGCGGCAGAAAACGGGGCTGCCATTTCCAGAATGGAGAAGGGAGATGCGGGCCGATGCAGGGCGGCAAGAAAGTGCGGCAAGAAATTGCAGTGGCGGCGATGGAGGGCTGGTGGAGGGATACCAAGGCTGGTGGAGGGAGACGGCAGGGGAGTCTTGCGCTCCTGGTCACGGTGCAAGCCATGGGAAAGTTGGAGGTGGTGATGGCTGCTGCCGGGCAGGTGATCTGCGGGGTGAAGCGGGGACGGTGGGCACTGAAGAAAGCCCCTCCAGCAGCAGACGTGGCTATTGCGCAGCGGCGGCAGAGCCTTTTGCCGTCACTCCGTAGCATGGCAGTCCGGCTCGGGAGGGGAGTGAAAGGGAAGAGGCAGGGGGAGGTCACCGAGCAGGGAGTGGCCTGGGTGCGGGGGCCCTGAGGTAAGCGGGTGCGGGGCACGTGGGGCAGCTCCACCCCCCAAAAAATAAGATATTCCTCGAAAATAAGCCCTAATGCACTTTTTGGTCCCAAAAAAAATATAAGACCGGGTCTTATTTTTGGGGAAACACAGTAGTTGTACTACACTGACCTAATCTTTGCACAAAAATTCCACATATTTTATAATAGGACAGCATTGGATATCTGTCTTTTTGTGAATTGAAGCTATACTTCATGATTATTAACTGAGAAATCAGCTAAACTAGTTTGGAGGTGATATTAAAATTTGAACATCAACACTATTATCTTTCTAGACTGCCTTTCTAGAACAGTGGCATAGTTTTCTGATTATTTTGATCCATTCTGAATAATGTGAAAAAAATACGCTGCTGGAGAACTAGTCTTTTAACTTCTATGCTCATTAAGAAATCCTGTAAGTTGAAATACTGTGTCATGTAGATGACACTCAATTTTGTCTTTCTTTTTACTTCAATTCCAAGTTGCTAAAGACACACTGGCAACTGTGATGAACAGGACACAGCTAATCAACTACACAATTTGCTGGTTCCTCTGAGTTAGCTTTGCTTTTGTTTAAACTTCCTCAACCTGGCATCCTTCAGGTGTATGGTCTTTGATTTCTCATTATGCACTATTTTGTAGGCTTTTTTACTTACAAGAAGCACACAAAAAATAGCAATAGCAATAGCACTTAGACTTATATACTGCTTCATAGTGCTTTACAGCCCTCTCTAAGTGGTTTACAGAGTCAGCATATTGCCCCCAACAATCTGGGTTCTCATTTTACCGACCTTGGAAGGATGGAAGGCTGAGTCAACCTTGAGCCGGTCAGGATCAAACTCCTGGCAGTCGGTGGAATTAGCCTACAATACTGCATTCATACATGTTTCATACATAGCAAAAATGAGATAATTGAAAAATGAAACTGAACACCAATCAAGTGGTCACCAACAAATAAATTGGCCACACAGATCAAAGAAGAAAGAGCATGAAAGTGAAAAACAAAAATCCATTATTTGGACTCTAGTGGTCATGCATATAAAGGTGTAAACCAGCCAGATTGGAATATTTTAACTTTTTTCTGCTAATAAAGATATTTAAAACTGTTTTTGCACTTACGATGTAAGAAGCAATCATATTTGAAACACCGTCTACAAAAGAGAGTATGAAAGGAATGTAGACTCTGCTCCCTCTGAACAGATTTGGCATTTGGTCCATCTATGTTTGGTGTGCACTCAAGAGGAAGAGCTCCTGGAAGCTGTTGTTCAGTAAGTTCCTTGTATCTAGAGAAAAAGTAAAAATTACTGCTATTTTATGTGATTAAAAAGTGGGTTTCGAGACTTCCGGATCCGGTTCCAGCGCCAGCGGACGTGCAGAGAACTTGTTCTCTCTGCCGTCCGGTTTCTCCCCGCCGGTAGACCTGGACAGGGTCGAAATCGCCCTGGAGGGGCGACCACCGTAGAGAGGGCACTCGTCGATCGCGGAGGGAGCGGCAGCTCCCTCTGCGGTCCGAGAAATCACCTTTGGGCCGACGGGGAAAAGATCGGCCAGTAACATGGCCGATCACTTAGCTGCTCCAGCCGAAAGTCACAGCAACATCTAAGCATAAAGAACCACCGTGGAAGATCCGGGTGAGACCTTTCCTTCCCTCTTGTTATTTTTTACTTCCCTATGAAAAGCTTCTAGAAACTATTCCCTCCCTTGAAAAAGCAGCGTTTGAATACTTGGGAAAAAAGTAACTAATCTTTATTGTGTATTTGAACTGCTGGAATTCGGGGGATCCTGAAAAAAAAAGAAAAAGAAAAGAAAAAAAGCCTTACTGTGACTCTTTCTCGCTGTTTGCTTGTTTTCAGTTAAGTGGAAATTTTTAGGGAGGGGGTGGAGTGTTTTCTTTCCTCCCCCCCTTCTGAACATTTTTATCCACTTTAAAAAGAAAAAAAAACCTCTGGCTACTGGGTGGAGTTATGTGGATTGGAGGGTTACAATGTATCCAGGAAATTGGCGTGAAGCCCAGAAAGCCTTATCGTAACATTGTAACCATGGTAGGAACTGCTGAACTTGGCGCTACGCCCAGACATTGCTGTACTTTTTATAGAAAAAAAAAAGAGAGAGAAGAATGGAAGCCTATCCACAGCTTAATTATGGACTCATACTAGCAAAAATCTTGGAAATGAGAGAAGAATTAAGAGAACATTTCAGGACACTTAGGAATGAGGATGGTTCAGAGTTAAAAATTGAATTTCAAACTCCAACTGATCATGATACACAATTGGATTTACAACTTAATGAGATGGAGGATTTATATCTACAATTTACTGAAGAGGAAGATGTTACACCTTATATACAAAGGACGGAGATTTCTGAGGACCAAAGGCAGAATTAATTGAAACATCTATAGATTTAAAACAACAGAAATGGACTCTCTAATACGAGACATTAAAAATGCTGACAATACATACAAACAACGAATAATCACCATACTGACTAAGACTGATTACATAGTGCAGACAATATTGGGAAAAAGAGAAGAAGACTATGATCAGACGCAACTGTGGGAAAATGTGTATAATCAAATATTAAGATGGGAGGAGCTAAAGGCCCTATTGTGGAAACCTGCTTGGCATAAAAAGAAAGCTAGAATTAGGTTTAAAAATGAGTGTTAAAACTTTATTTGACGGGGTAAAATGGTTTTTAGAGACTTCAAGTGAGCTAATATTTTTGAGATTTTTAAGGTTTAAGATTTTAGTCTGATTAATATTGATCTGAATTATGGATTTGATTATGGTTGGAATGGCAACTATGGAAAACTGGAAAAGTTAAAACTAAAGGAGTTGTATTGAGATTGGTGAAATATTAATGATATTTTACTTGCAATGATTGAAGAATGGATTGACTTATAAAAATGTTTGATAGAGTATAGGAAATAGAATATAGTGGAGAAATTTTAAAATATACATATATATAATAGCTATATGTTTAGCTTAGAAATAATTAGAAATAACTTTAATGTAAAATGGTTTAAAAACGTAAAGTTATTCGTTTATAAAATATGTATGTGAAATAGAATAAGAGATAGAATTTAATTGAGAAATATAAAGTGAATATTTGGAGTAATATGGTCTGTATTATATGGATACCCGAATTGTATACTATATGTCTATGTAATGCCAATTGGAATATGTTAATAGTTAATTAAGCTCGAAATGGGTGGAAATATATTGATAGTTTTTTTTTTTTTTTTTTTTTTGATTGATAAAATAGAGAGGGAAATTTTAAAAAGTAACCTAAATTGTTTATGTATGATTATATGTTCTATTTTGTTTTATGGAGTGCCCTATCTCCACGATGAGTCCTAAGCACTTGGCTGTAAAATTTAAAAAATCAATAAAACTTGTTATATAAAAAAGTGGGTTTTATGGTACTTTTAGGAAATAGAGAGCATACCATCTCTTAATGCACACTAACATTACCAAGAAGCCACATTTTCAATATTTAATCTAGATAAAACCAACAGGTTTTGTAGGACATTACCAAAATTACTGAATTTGTGATGTTATACAAAAAGTAAGACATTACTTGATAATATGTCAGCATTGGCTATGAGCTTTTCCTACTGATAATAGGACAGTGACAATGAATTGTAAATTGATTTAAACTTTGTCATTGCAGGAATTTGTTGTTATTTTTCCTAAAACAAGTATGTTGAATTTAATTTCAAGATTTTCCCTTGGTTTAATTTCACTACTAATGTCTTTAAGCTTTAAAAACATTAAACATTTTAAAAATTTAAAAGCAAGGGTTTGCTTTTAAATTAAAAGCAAGCTGGTTTCAAGCTTAAGCTGTAAATTCTCCTTGAAGGCTCTTTCTCAATGAAATAAGACAGCATTTATTATGTATTTCTTGGGTTTATAGCCAACCTTTCCCCAAGAGTTCAAAGGAGCTCCATGGGAATCTCAATTTTATTCCAACAGCAATCCTATGAAGACATTAGGTTAAGAGAGAATGTTTTCACTCTTAAGTCTCCCAGTGAGTTTCAATAGCTAAGAATAGAACTGAAGTCTTAATATTATCATTACAGGTAGTCCTTGACTTATGGACCATTCATTAGTGACTATTCAATTACAACAGCACTGAAATGTGCCTTACGACCAGTCCTTGCATTACAAATGTTGCAGGTGGCCCAGTCATGTTATTTCATCTGGGTGCTTGCAACCAGCTCACACTTACAATCATTGCAGCACACCTACAGTCAGGTGGATTGCCATCTGTGACCATCCCAGTCAGCTTCCGTCAAGCAAAAGTCAATGGGGAAGCCAGCAGGGAAGGTTGCAAGTAGCGTCATGTGATGCCTGACTTAATGACGACACTACTTAATAACAAATTTCCAGTCCAATTGCGGTCATAGGCGAGGACTACTTGTACACTAAACTGGCTCTGATTTTATAAAGAGACAAAATCTCAAACAACATATCGAAAAAGTAGCCACTTTCACAAAGTCAATAGTATGTTCTTCAAACATCTGTTCAATATCAATAGGCTCAGACAACTTGGAACACCAATCTAAAGTTTACAATTTAACCATCACATTTAAACACTTTTGTTAAGCTTCTCACATCCTACAATTTGTTAGACGTCACATCTACTACGTCACTTCTCCAGAAATGGAGATACTGTTTGATATAACTTAAGAAAAACACATCTTACTTTTCTTTTCAATCTTCTGCTGTACCCTATCAGGAAACATTGAAGAAATGGCTTCAATATTTATCAGAAGGAAACTCCGTGGCGGATGGCACTCTTTTTCTGTAAGAACAAAGAGAAATATGTAAAGATGCAGCTCTTTAGCTGGTGTCCAAAAGGAAATTATCTTGTTTGAATTTTAATTGCTTTTATCTTTTGCATTCTGCACTTTTTCCTGCAAAAAAAATGTGCAACTTACAGTAAAATCACCTAAATTTACACTTTTAAAAACTACCAGGCAACTTTTAACACAGAATTAACAAATGAGCTTACAAAGAGCAGCAATGTATAAACATCAGGAAAGCTGCCAGTTTATTTGTATTGAGTCGCCTACTCACACATGCGACTCAAGGTGGCTTTGTTAGATAGTAACCTTTATTGTCATTTTTTACTGTGGGCACAACGGCACACATCAAAATTGTTAGTTGCGAAGTCGTGTCCGACCCATCGCGACCCCATGGACAACGTTCCTCCAGGCCTTCCTGTCCTCTACCATCTTCTGGTCCATTTAAGCTCACGCCTACTGCTTCAGTGACTCCATCCAGCCACCTCATTCTCTGTCGTCCCCTTCTTCTATTGCCCTCAATCTTTCCCAGCATTAGGCTCTTCTCCAGTGAGTCCTTCCTTCTCATTAGGTGGCCAAAGTACTTGAGTTTCAACTTCAGGATCTGGCCTTCTAAGGAGCAGTCAGGGTTGATCTCCTCTAGGACTGACCGGTTTGATCGCCTTGCAGTCCAAGGGACTCGCAGGAGTCTTCTCCAGCACCATAGTTCAAAGGCCTCAATTCTTTTGCGTTCAGCCTTTCTTATGGTCCAACTTTCACAGCCATACATTGCAACTGGGAAAACCATGGCCTTGACTATACGTACTTTTGTTGGCAGGGTGATGTCTCTGCTTTTTAGTATGCTGTCTAAATTTGCCATAGCTTTCCTCCCCAGGAGCAAGCGTCTTTTAATTTCTTGGCTGCAGTCCCATCTGTGGTGATCTTAGAGCCCAGGAAGATAAAATCTGTCACTACCTCCATTTCTTCCCCATCTATTTGCCAGGAATTGAGAGGGCCGGATGCCATGATTTTGGTTTCTTAATGTTGAGTTTCAAGCCAACTTTTGCACTCTCCTTCTTCACCCGCATCAAGAGGCTCTTTAGTTCCTCTTCACTTTCTGCCATTAGAGTGGTATCATCTGCATATCTTAGGTTGTTGATATTTCTCCCGGCAATCTTAATTCCAACTTTTGATTCATCTAGCCCTGCCTTTCTCATGATGTGCTCTGCATATAAGTTAAATAGGCAGGGCGACAGAATACAGCCTTGCCGGACTCCTTTCCCAATTTGAACCAATCAGTGGTTCCGTGTCCAGTTCTCACTGTTGCTTCTTGACCCGCATATAGGTTTCTCAAGAGACAAATAAGATGGTCTGGTACTCCCATCTCTTTAAGAACTTGCCAAATTTGTTGTGATCCACACAATCAAAGGCTTTAGCATAGTCAATGAAGCAGAAGTAGATGTTTTTCTGGAACTCCCTAGCTTTCTCCATGATCCAGCGTATGTTGGCAATTTGATCTCTAGTTCCTCTGCCTCTTCGAAATCCTGCCTGTACTTCTGGAAGTTCTCGATCCACATACTGCTGGAGTCTAGCTTGTAGGATTTTAAGCATAACTTTACTTGCATGTGAAATGAGTGCAATGGTGCGATAGTTTGAACATTCTTTGGCATTGCCTTTCTTTGGAATTGGAATGTAAACTGACCTTTTCCAATCCTGTGGCCACTGTTGAGTTTTCCAAATTTGCTGGCAAATTGAGTGTAGCACTTTTACTGCATCGTCTTTTAAGATTTTGAATAGCTCAGCTGGAATACTGTCACCTCCACTAGCTTTGTTGTTGCTCAGCTTTCCTAAGGCCCATTTCACTTCACATTCTAGGATGTCTGGCTCGAGGTCAGTGACCACCCCATCGTGGTTATCAGGGATGCTAAGCTCGTTCTTGTATAGTTCTTCTGTGTAATTTTGCCACCTCTTCTTAATCTCTTCTGCCTCTGTTAGGTCCCTGCCATTTTGGTCCTTTATCATGCCCATCTTTGCATGAAACGTTCCCTTCATATCTCCAATTTTCTTGAAGAGATCTCTGGTTCTCCCTATTCTATTGTTCTCTTCTATTTCTTTGCACTGTTCATTTAAAGAGGGCATTCTTATCTCTTCTAGCTATTCTCTGGAATTCTCCATTTAATTGGGTGTATCTTTCTCTTTCTCCCTTGCCTTCCACTTCTCTTCTTTCCTCACCTATTTGCAAAGCTTCCTCTGACAGCCATTTTGCTTTCTTGCATTTCTTTTTCTTTTGGATGGTTTTAGTTGCTACCTCTTGTACAATGTTGCGAACCTCCATCCATAGTTCTTCAGGCACTCTGTCTATCAGATCTAATTCCTTAAATCTATTTGTCACCTCTACTGTATATTCATCAGGGATATGATTTAGTTCATACTTGAGTGGCCTAGTGTTTTTTCCTACTTTCTTCAATTTAAGCCTAAATTTTGCAACGAGAAGCTCATGATCTGAGCCACAGTCAGCTCCTGGTCTTGTTTTTACTGACTGTATAGAGCTTCTCCATCTTTGGCTGCAGAGCACATAGTCAATCTGATTTCTGTGTTGACCATCTGGTGATGTCCATGTGTAGAGCCGTCTCTTGGGTTGTTGGAAAAGAGTGTTTGCTATGACCATCGTATTCTCTTGACAAAATTCTATCAGCCTATGCCCTGCTTCATTTTGTACTCCAAGGCCAAACTTGCCTGTTATTCCATTTATCTTTTGGCTTCCTACTTTAGCATTCCAATAAGGACATCATTTTTTGGTGTTGATTCTATAAGGTGCTGTAGGGCTTCATAGAACCGGTCAATTTCATCCTCTTCAACACCAGTGGTTGGGGCATAGACTTGGACTACTGTGATATTGAATGGTTTGCCTTGGATTCGCACTGAGATCATTCTGTCATTTTGGGGGTTGTATCCCAGTATTGCTTTTCCTACTCTTTTATTGACTATGAAGGCTACTCCATTTCTTCTGAGGGATTCTTGCCTGCAGTAGTATACCTGATGGTCCTCTGAATTAAATTCACCCATTCCTGTCCATTTTAGTTCGCTGATTCCTAAGATGTCGATGTTCAGTCTTGTCATCTCTTGTTTGACCACGTCTAGCTTGCCTTGATTCATGGATCTTACATTCCAGGTTCCTATGGAGAAAAGATCTTTACAGCATCGGACTTTCCTTTCACCACCAGATGCATCCACAGCTGAGTGTCCTTTCAGCTTTGGCCCAGTCGCTTCACTCTTTCTGGCGCTACTAGTACTAGTCCTCTGCTCTTCCCCAGTAGCATATTGGACACCTTCCAACCTGAGGGGCTCATCTTCCAGCGTCATATCTTTTTGCCTTTTGGTACTGTCCATGGGGTTTTCATGGCAAAGATACTGGAGTGGGTTGCCATTTCCTTCTCCAGTGGATCACATTTTGTCAGAACTCTCTGCTGTCCGTCTTGGGTGGCCCTGCACGGCATAGCTCATAGCTTGAGTTATGCAAGCCCCTTCGCCACGACAAGGCAGTAATCCATGAAGGAGCAAGGTAGCTTACAGGACATAAAAACACAATATAAAAGAAATTAATAATAATAATAATAATAATAACCCCCCACCCCAGCAACCACACACATTCATACCACCACTGGACTTGATCAGTTTTATGCATATTTCCAACACATTTGTAGACTTCTGAAAAATAAAAAAAAAGCTTACAGAAAGCTTACAGTAGATGTTAGACTTATATGCACTACTTTTTCCAAGTGTTTTTTTTTAATTTTTAATTTCAATATTCACTCCAATCCTTTATTAGGCCCAACTGCAAAAACAAAATGTGCAAATTACAGTAAAATCACCTGAATTTACACTTTTAAAAACTACCAGGCAACTTTTAAAACAGAATTAACAAATGAGCTTGCAAAGAGCAGCAATGATATAATAATCAGGAAAGCTGCTAGTTTGTTTATTTTTATTTTATTTAGAAAATTTATATTGCTGCCTATTCGCACATGGCGACTCAAGGTGGCTTACAGGACATAAAAACACAATATAAAAGAAATAAAAAATAAAACAAATAAAAAATAATAAAATAATAACCCCCCACCCCAGCAACAACACACATTCATACCAGGCATTTAATGGGCTCCATCCTGCTCTGGGCTCCCCAGGCCTGCTGCCAGAACCACGTCTTCGGGGCCTTCCAAAAGAGTGTTAGAGTGGGGGCCAGTCTAATTTCCGGAGGTGCTATGTTCCAGAGGGAGGGAGCCACCACGGAGAAGGCCCTTCTTCTGGGTCCTGCCAGATGTATCTCCTTAGGGGACGGGACCCGCAACATTCCTTGCCTCCCCGCTCTAGTGGGTCGGGTAGATGTGACTGGCAAAAGACGGTCCCTCAGATAACCTGGTCCCAAGCCATGAAAGGCTTTAAAGGAGACAACCAGCACCTTGAATTGCACCTGGAAGCAAACTGGCAACCAATGCAGCTCCCACAGGAGAGGTGATACATGTGCACACTGAGGTCTGCACAAAACCATGCGGGCTGCTGCATTTTGCACCAACTGGAGCTTCCGGATGCTTTTCAAAGGCAGCAGAGTTTAGTCCCAGCATCAGCTGAAACAAGCAAACTACAGAGCTAAAGCTACCAGACAATACTCAAGTTTGTTATTTAGGACAAGAGGTAGCTTCTCAGTAGGGATATGCAACATGTTCCATCCATTAACAGTTTCATGCATGGAACAGCTTGAGTGGTCCTGACACTATTTTTGGTATTTTGGTCTGTGCATATGACAAAATTGGGCTATTTTGTGTTGGGGCACTGACAAGGACTACAGGGAAGCAAGGAGAGAAGGTTTGTGGAAGTTTGGAGGGAGCTGACTGGCTAGTAGGATATCAATAATGGCAGCTGAGGAAAGAAAATGTAATGTTATTGTCCTTGGGAGATTGGGGGGGGGGGTTGCTGCCAAGGGAATGGTCAGATAAGAGAGACCATAGCCCACAGCTGCATAATGGGCAGAGAAATAGTCTCAGAAGTGACACCCCTAAGTTCTCAGGCTGTAAAGGAGATGGTGGGAGATTTGTACTTTCAGACTTGCAAGATTCTGTTAATGTAAACTTACAATAAAGTAGAATTGGCTCATCTGGTTGTGTTTCCCGGAATGGGATGTTTAGGCGCCCACCATTGGCTGTGCCCCTTTCGCCCCCAGCCACCCACCTCAGCCGATTTACAGCCAGCTTTCCTCCTCCACTAGCCCTCTCCTGGACATTCTCCATGGCCAATGGCCCCCTGGCCCTGGCCCTTTGTCCCTGCCCATTCGCCCAGACACCGTTTGACCCGGGCCTTTGGCTGCACGGGACAAGAAGCCATCAGCCAATGGGGGCAGTCGGCAGAGAGCAATCGGCGGCAGGCTCTGGGGGTGGGGGCTGTCAGGAGGGTGCGCCAGGCAATTGGCAGGGGTGGTGTGCAGAAGCTATCCGGGGGGGCGTGGGGGGGGTTGCCAGGCAACTGGTGGCGGTGGCATGCAGAAGGGATTGCGGGTGGAGGGCCATTGAGGGGTGCGACAGGCTACTGGTGCTGGTGGCGATTGCGGGTGGGGGAACAGTGGGGGGGTGCACCAGGCAACGGGTGGCAGTGGCGGTGGTGTGCAGAAGCAATTGCGGGAGGGGAAGTTGGAAGCTTTAGATTCAGCTCTGGTCTTGTGGGAAACCCTGCGCAATGGGTCCTTTCGCAGAGGTATAAAATCCGGATGGCAGGGACAGGACAGGAGCAAAGAGGTCCCTTGCTCCACGGTAGCTGTCCACTCCAAGATCAACTCCCCGTGTCTACTTCCAGTCAGCTCTTCTGCGCCCAGGAAAGTTTCTCCGGGATGTTCCTCTAGTCCAGCGGGACAAACGGCTGTGAGGAGGGAGGGACATGTCTGCCTCCCCCTCCCTGCCATCCGGATTTTATACAGGACAGGCTTGCAGCTCCGTGCTTCCCTGGAGCAGAAAAGCAGCTGCATTTTACTCCCTCTGTGATCCATGCGAGTGGTGTGGTGGAAGGCGATCTAAATGAAGCCTCTGAATTATTTCTGGGCAGAAAATTAGGCCGAAGCCTGCCCTGCCTACCTGCCGCTTTGCTCTCCCTCAGCAGCACGGGCGCCACACAGATCCCCAAATGCAGCAGCAAAGGCTTGCCCCATTTTAATGGTAGGAAAGTTCTCCTCAGTTTTGTCTCCAGAATACAAGCCCCCCACTGCCCCCCTACCCGCAATTGCTTCTGCACACCACTGCCGCCAGTTGCCTGGCGCAGCACCCCATGCCCCCCGGGATCGCTTCGGCACACCACCACTGCCAGTTGCCTGGCGCACCCTCCCGATGGCCCCCTCGATGGCATGCTTCCCCCCACCCCCATGGCCTTCCACCGATCACTCGCTGTCACCTGCCCCCATTGGCTGGCAGCTTCTTGTCCTGTTCAGTCAAAGGCCCGGGTCAAACAGTGTCTGGGCAAATGGGCAGGGACAAAGGTCGAGGGGCGTAGGGCCAGGGGGCCATTGGCCGTGGATAATGGCTGGGAGAAAGCCAGTGGAGGAGGAAAGCTGGCTGTAAATCAGCTGAGGCGGATGGCTGTGGGCGAAGGGGTCGCAGCCAATGGTGGATGCCTAAACCTCCTAAACCCGTGTTTCCTGTGTGGTCTACCTGGGAAGACTGAAATCTTGCAAATCTGAAAGTACAAATCTGCCATCTCCTTTACGGCCTGAGAAGTGGGGGTGGGAGGGTAGGTCGATTATGTAGCTGCAGGCTATGCTCTCTCTTATCTGTTTCCTAGGCAGCATCTCTTCTCACCCACCCACCCCAGTCTCCCAAGGTCATATCCCAAGGTCATTACCGTATACCATTACAGAAAAGAGGAAAGATTCTGAGATGATTGTGGTGAGGAACAGCCTAGCCAGCCAAAACACAAACCTAATTTGAGTTAATTAATTACATTTAAATAGAATCAAAATTATACATTAAGTATAGTTAATACGATTTCCTGTATAGTTTACAAAATTCTCCTTCTCAGTTTAGAAATTAAAACACTGACAATTTTTGTAAGCGCTCTGAGCTCACACCCAAGGCTTTTGAAGACTGCATGTAGTCCTTTGGCTTCAAGTTGTGCAGCTCTGAGTAAAAGTGTAGATATTATAGTGTTACATATCATGTACCAGAGTTAGACCATAATTTACTCAGTATTTCTAGCTTGGATAAAATGGGATATGAAGTAATGTTTGCAAAGGGTCAACACACCATAAGGAAAGGTGGGAGGATTTGTGCACAGGGTGTTAAACAGGATAATTTGTATGTACTAAAAAAGCAGCAGGATGGTTGTGCACGAAGACTCACAAACTCTCCCAAGCATGATAACTGTGTACATTTATTACACAGAAGGTGCTGCAGAGGATGCCAGACCTAGCTGAGGGACTTAAAATTAAGCAATGCAACACATACTTAGATTGTGCTATTTGCAAGGAGTCGAAGTCTAGTGTGTATCCTGTAAGTAAGAAAAGCACGAGGCAAACTAACAGGGTTTTACAGTTAGTGCACGCTGATTTAATTGGTCCTATGGCACCCTCTCTTGGAGGAGCTACGTAAAAGCATTTGGTTTAACAGCTGTTTAGCTTTAAATGGGAGGAGTGTCAGGATAATAATTTAACAGCTAAACAGCTTATGTAAAGATGTAATGTAATGTGGATGATGCAATGACAGGATGATGCAATATTAGGAATGACTCAGCAGGGTCTGTGTCTGTGCCTTTAAGAGGCTGAGTACAAAAGGGGAGTTTTTTTACTGGAGTTTTTCTCTCTCATCCGTTTGACTGCTGTAATTGCTGTGTATTGGAGTTTGCTGAATTATCACAAGTATTTTATTTCTAGTGTATATTTGTAGATAGTGTATGATAAACCACATTTAATTACAAACCACTGTTTACTGTATTTACTCCTGGGTTACCTCAGCGCAATAAGACGGTGCATGCTATGACACAAAATGTTCCATCCATTAACAATTTCATGCATGGAACAGCTTGAGTGGTCCTGACACTATTTTTGGTATTTTGGTCTGTGCATATGACAAAATTGGGCTATTTTGTGTTGGGGCACTGACAAGGACTACAGGGAAGCAAGGAGAGAAGGTTTGTGGAAGTTTGGAGGGAGCTGACTGGCTAGTAGGATATCAATAATGGCAGCTGAGGAAAGAAAATGTAATGTTATTGTCCTTGGGAGATTGGGGGGGGGGGTTGCTGCCAAGGGAATGGTCAGATAAGAGAGACCATAGCCCACAGCTGCATAATGGGCAGAGAAATAGGCTCAGAAGTGACACCCCTAAGTTCTCAGGCTGTAAAGGAGATGGTGGGAGATTTGTACTTTCAGACTTGCAAGTTTCTGTTAATGTAAACTTACAATAAAGTAGAATTGGCTCATCTAGTTATGTTTTCTATTTGGTCTACCTGGGAAGACTGAAATCTTGCAAGTCTGAAAGTGCAAATCTCCTGCTGTCTCCTTTACGTCCTGAGAACTTGGGCGGGGGAGGTCCATTATGTAGCTGCAGGCTATGCCCTCTCTTATCTGTTTCCTAGGCAGCATCTCTTCTCACCCACCCACCCCAATCTCCCAAGGTCATTACCACATACCATTACAGAAGAGAGGAAAGATTCTGAGATGATTGTGGTGAGGAACAGCCTAGCCAGCCAAAACACAAACCTAATTTGAGTTAATTACATTTAAATAGAACCAAATTATACATTAAGTATAGTTAATACGATTTCCTGTATAGTTTACAAAATTCTCCTTCTCAGTTTAGAAATTAAAACACTGACAATTTTTGTAAGTGCTCTGAGCTCACACTCAAGGCTTTTGGAGACTGCATGTAGTCCTTTGGCTTCAAGTTGTGCAGCTCTGAGTAAAAGTGTAGATATTATAGTGTTACATATCATTTTGGCATTCAGCAAACCACTACTCTCACTTAACTTTTCTTGGAACAGCAATTTTATTAATATATCTATTTTTCTTTCAGTTCAAAGAGTTTAAAAAATGAAGCCAAGGAAAGAAAATAATCTTACCAGATGTTGATAACAGTGTGGCCCACAAGGTTTATTATCTATTGTAGTTTCTGTATTTTTCCGTTTGTAAGTGTTAGGAGTTGCATGGAATGCTACAGAGAATTTTAAAAGAAGCAAAATAAAACTGGCAAGTTTATCTAAGAGCGTCTTTGAAGTATAATGAGCCTTGGAAGTCCCAGTGATGGGAGAAAGTCTTGTTTTGGGGTCACTCTAGCTACTATGTCAGAAGGAAAGTGCTGCCCAGTAACTGCTGGTTAGACTCTGGAAGAGGATAGCCTTTCTGGGTATTAATAAGTGAGTGCCCAGTGGTTTGGGGAATTTCAACATGTGAGAAAATGTTAGGAATTTGGGTTGGTGAATGGGATACTGTATATAGATGGCTAGCTGGAGTGGATTGTCAGATTGCCAGCCACCTAAAATATGATTCATATGACTATTCATACAGAAGTATAGTGTAGTGGTTGAGAGCTTATTTCAGGAGAGTAAGCAGACCAATGTAAATTGTGACCACCATAACAGGGGTGGATGCAGGATGAATCCAGCTATGATAGAGCAAACAAGCTATTGTGTGGAACACCATGTGGCCATTACAGAAGAAAGAACTGTTTTTATCTCTTGCAGAAAGCTCAACACCAAAGGTTATGCCCCCAGAGGTGGGGGAGGCATAACATTGATCCTAAGGGACCAGACATCCTGCTCTTTTGAGTGGCAGGGTGTGAATCCCTATGTTATCAACCTGTCACAGTCTTAATCTGTAAAGCAGGTCAAAAGAAAGATTGTACAAATTATTGCCCAGACATGTGAATAGTAAGCAAAACATGTGTCGAACACTTATATTAGAAATTCTATGACTGTATAGAAGATAATATTTTAGTAGAGGAACAGGCAGGGTTTAAGCAAGGTAGATCTACTGTGGATCAAAGAATGGTTTTTACATCACTTTCTGGGAAAATATATCCATGTCTTTAAAATTCTAAATGTCTATGGAGATTCTCAGTCATCAAGGTCATGGTTGTCCCAAAGGTGCTTTTTCAGGAGGGAACTGGACTTAGTTTTTCTTTGAAGACGTTTCACTTCTCATCCAAGAAGCTTCTTCAGCTCTCACTAGATCAGGGGTGTCAAACTCGCAACGTTATGTGACGTGTTGCGACGTATCGTGACTTTTTTTCCATTGCCGGCAATGGGGTGGGCGTGGTTTCGGCATGACACATCCGGCCTGCGGGCCGGCAGTTTGACACCCCTGGACTAGATGGTGGGGAATGGAAGGATTTATATTCCTTGCAGACAGCTGGTCATTTGCATTCGTTTAGAGAGTCGTTGGGGCCATTTGGGTCACCCGAGTAGTGCAAATGGGTGTGGAGCCTTCTTGGCTGCAGGATGTTTTCTGCCCTGTGTCCCTTCACTGTTGAAAACAGGCGCAGGCTGTTGGGGATGAGTCTGTGTTCTCTGCATCTCAAAATGAAGCACAAATGGTTCCTGTAGTCTGCAATGTCTAGTCAGAGCTGAAGCTTCTTGGATTAGAAGCGAAACATCTTCAAAGAAAAACAAGTCCAGTTGCCTCTTGAAAAAGCACCTTTGGATCTTTAAAATTCCATTTCATGTAGCCTTTGAAGACCTAAAATTGGCCTTTGATTCAATCTCCTGAGACTTTCTATGAAGGAAACTAATGGCCACTATCACAGACAAAAGATTATTGCTATTGACATATAAACTTCCTAGTAACACTAGCATGAGAGTTAGATGGGCTTCCCATAGCAAATTACCTGATCCAATTTCTATAACATGGGGAATAAAAAAGAGATGTCTCCTTGCTCTGTTATTATTCAGGTTCTATAGAAATAAAATTGTATTACATCTTAATAAAAAATAGTTCCAATCCCACTAAACTAGCTGAGAGGCACATTTGGATACTTTTGTATGGCAATGATAATAGCCATTCTATCATGTTTGACTATAGGCCTAAAAGCATTAATAGCTCTTGTGCAGTATTGTGAAGATCAGAAAACAAAGGTTTGGGGGGTTTGTTTTGTGGTAGGTGTTCACTATATAACCATAGAGTTTTTAGAACTTGTTGAATGACTCTTGTCACAAGATTCACCGAACTATAATAAAGGGGGGGGGGAGTGAAAAAAAACATAATTGGACTATTAATAGCAATTGAGCAGGTCATTTCAGGTCATTTTTTAAAATTTCTTAGGGAAAATGCTCCATTCATCTGGAAGACAAATGCCTACTTTTCACACATGGTAGAGAGAGATGCTACAGCTATTTTAACCTCTCTATATCACAGGAAAGCAATTCAATCCTACTTCACTGATATCCTTTGAGGCAAAAGTAACAATGCAGATGAGTCCCTGCTCCAACTTTGTTTCAGCAGATGGTGCAATCAAAATGTTTTGAGACCAAATTTGCAAGTCCTCAAATGTGTTTCTAATGTAACTCTAAGATTAGAACTAGGAGTTTCAAGAATTGGGAGTTGAGAGTGGAGAGGTAGATCTGGAATTTTAGTAACTGGCCTGGTTGCCTTAGAACAGGGGTGTCGAACTGCCGGCCCACGGGCCGGATGCATCATGGCGAAACTGCGCCCACCCCATTGCCAGCAATGGAAAAAAAGTTGCGATACGTCGCGACACATCACGTGACGTTGCGAGTTTGGCACCCCTGCCTTAGAACATAGAACTGGTTGTTGCCTTGGGAAGATGCAACAAGATAAGCCTCTAAAACTTGGGTTGTCTCTTTCCCCTCCTTCATCCTGACAATGTAGGGCGCAGACAAAGCCTAAAGTGCACAGCTTCTCTATTCCTGCAGTTTTAGAAGTGCTGCAGCAAAGAAAGCTTCATGTTACAAGCATATGCTAGTGCCTTGGGAAGGCAGGCAAACTTGTTTCTCTACAACATACAATAGAATAATAGTTGGAAGGGACCTCGGAGGTCTTCTAGCCCAACCCCCTGCGCAAGCAGGAGACCCTATACCAGTGATGGCGAACCTTTTAGAGACCGAGTGCCCAAACTGCAACCCAAAACCCACTTATTTATCGCAAAGTGCCAGGGCTGCATCAGCATTGTGGTGCCCTCAGCGGGGGCGGGGGGCATAGCAGACTGGGTGAGCGTGGCCGGGGCCAGTCCCTCGCCATCTCTGGGGCTTCCCGGGGGGGGGGGGGGAACGCTGCTTGCTCGCTCACTTCCTGCCCTGTCGCTTCCAAACGCCACCTGCTCGCTACTCTGGTGAACTCTGCTGGGGCAACGGTGCGTGTGCCCACAGAAAGGGCTCTGAGTGCCACCTCTGGCACGCGTGCCATAGGTTCACCACCACTGCCCTATACCATTTCAGACAAATGGTTGTCCAGTCTTTTTTTTAAAGTCTCCAGTGATGGAGCACCCACAACTTCTGAAGGCAAGCTATTCCATTGGTTGATTGCTCTGTTAGGAAATTTCTTCTTGGTTCTAGGTTGCTTCTCTCATTGGTTAGTTTCCAGCCATTGTTTGTCTTGCCTTTTGGTGCTTTGGAAAATAGTTTGACCACCTCAAATATTGGTACAGTGCTATCATGTCACACCTAGTCCTTCTTTTCATTAGACTACACATACCCAATTCCTGTAACCATTCTTCGTATCTTTTAGCCTCCAGCCCCCTAATCATTTTTGTTGCTCTTCTCTGTACTCTTTCCAGAGTCTCAACATCTTTTTTATATTGTGGTGACCAGAACTGGATGCAGTATTCCAAGTGTGGTCTTACTAAGGCCTTGTAAAGTGGTACTAGAACTTCACATGCTCTTGATTCTATCCCTCTATTAATGCAGCCTAGGATTGCATTGGCTATTTTGGCTGCTACCACACACTGTTGGCTCATATTTAAGTGATTGTCCACTAGGACTCCAAGATCTCTCACAATTACTGGCATTAAGCCAGGTTTCACCTAGTCTATACCTATACAGTTGGTTTTTCTTGCCTAAGTGTAAAACCTTACTTTTATCTACATTGAATTTAATTTTGTTACATAGGGCCCAGTGTTCAAGTCTGTCAACATCTTTTTGGATCTTGAGCTTGTCTTCTGGGGTGTTGGCTATTCCTGCCAGCTTAGTGCCATCTGCACGGCGCCCCCCCCCAGCCTCCATTTCGCCATCAGAGACCTTCAGGAAAGGCCTCTGCAGCCAAGAACCGAGCTCTGGATTGACGCAGGCAGCAGCCCCCAGCCTCCAGGGAGCACCGCACGTGTCAATCTGGAGCTTGGTTCTCCCCTGCGGAGGTCTTTCCTGAAAACCTCTGATGGCAAAATGGAGGCCGGGGTTGACGCGCACATGCGAGTGGCAGCGAGCAGCCACAGAAGAGGCAGGTGTCGGGGCATGGGAGGCATGGCTGCAATGGTAAGCGGTTGCAGGGCGAGTGGGGTAGCTCCACCCCCCCACCCCAGCTTGATTTTTAGGCATGCGCCTTGCCCCAAAAGTAGGGCTTATTTTTGGGGTAGGGCTTATATTAGGCCCACCCCCAAAAATCAAGCTAGGGCTTATTTTCGGGGAAACACGGTAGGTTGTGGTCTACTTTATCAAATGCTTTACTGAAATCTAAGTATACTATGTCCACAGCATTTCACTGATCTACTAATTTGGTTGTCAAGCCTCGTGGGCTTGACATTGATGGGAGGTGGGAGGGAGACGACGATACCTGGGAGGAGGCCAGCGACGTCGCCAAACGGCTGAGCGGTTCCTCGGCTGGGCCGCCAGACAGCTGTTCGGCACAGGAAGGCCTTAGGGAGGAGAACAGCGGCAAGGACGACCGCCAGGAGGAAGCCGGCGGGGAGGCATTAGGGAGGAGGAAGCCGGCGGGGAGGCATTAGGGAGGAGGCCAGCGGCAAGGACGACACCTGGGAAGAAGCCAGGGGCATTGGACTGTTACCGAATGTGGAGCCGCTGAACAGCTGAGCAGACGCGCGTCCGACGAGCAGCCGATCGGTGCAGGAGCGTCACCCGGTAATGTGGACCGAACAGCCGAACAGGCAGGCAGGCAGACAAGAAAAGGAAGCCCCAAAAGCCTTTTCGGGTGGGGGATATGGTATACCTGTCAACTAAGTACCTACACCCGAGGCTGCCCAACAAAAAGCTAGGGCCAAAATTCATAGGGCCGTTCCGGATTACACAGGTTATTAACCCGGTAGTTGTGTGACTACAGCTACCCCGGCTTCTGGGGAAGATACACCCGGTTTTCCATTGCAGCCTACTGAAACCAGTGGAGGGGACCTCCTTGAGGTCCGTGAAAAGGATACCGGGCCCTGTCACAGGGGACCATTATGAGATTCAGGAGGTATTGGACTCCCGTATCCGACGGGGTCGGTTGCAGTACCTGGTACGGTGGAAGGGGTACCCTGTTACGGAGGTGTCCTGGGTGGGGGAAGCGGACATCCAAGCCCCCCGGTTGTTGCGGAAGTTCCACCAGCAGTGCCCCAGTAAGTCAGGAGGGGGGGTCGACCGAACCGTCCGCCACGGCATATGATTAATCACACGTTTCTCCTTGCCTTCCAGGTGGAGCCCTGGTAGAGGGGACCGCCTGTCAAGCCCCGTGGGCTCAACATTGACGGGAGGGGGGAGGGAGACGATTTGTTTGGCATGATCCGTTTTTGATGAACCCATGTTGATTTCTGGTTATAACATTGTTTGCTTCTAGATGTTCGCAGATTTGTTGCTTATCTTTTCCAAGATCTTCCCGGGTATTGATGTCAGGGTGATAGGTCCGTGATTTCCTGGATCTGTTTTTTTTCCCCCTTTTTTGAAGATGGGGACCACATCAGTTCTTTTCCAGTTCTCAGGTAGTTCCCTGGTGATCCAAGGACTTTGAAAGATACGTTTCAATGGTTCTGAAATCACGTCTGCCAGTTTCTTCAGAACTCTGGGATGTAGTCCATCAGGACCCGGTGATTTGAATTCATTTAGAGCTGACAGGTGTTCTCTTACCTTATTTTTGCATATTTTAATTTGCATTCCTAACCTGTCATTTATGGTTCTGTTTTTGGTAAGTTGAGTAGTGTTTTCTTTTTGCTTGAAGACAGATGTGAAGTATGAATTAAGCAGTTCTGCTTTCTCTATACTGCCCATTACTTTGCCATCTTCTCGCATTAGTGGACCGATTGTTTCTTTGACTTTAATAAGAGACAGTTTCTGCTCTTCATGGAAGACAGGTGTTAAGAGATAAAATGGGTCTTAACGGTCTTTCCTGATATGCTCTGCAATTGTAGGAGATGAGCAAGATGAAAAGGTGCTGAAACAAAAGATTCTGGATATAGAATGACTGCAGGTGACTAGTATGGGCCCAAGATGACTTAAATAGTGAGGTACCCTTGGAGTACCAGGCCAGGTGACCACCTCCAGTCTAACAAGCATCAACATCACAGAACATTTTCTCCAGTCAGTCTTGACATACTATCTTCAGGTGTTACTGATTACAATATTCCGAATGCTTTTCCCCTTGTATTTGTCATGTAAAAGGTAATAGATCACATTTTTCTATACTGCAATTTCTATGGGGACATATGAACCACCTTAGTCATGTCTCTTCTGAAAAACCTATCAGGTAGAGAACATGAGGTATATAGCTTATTATTTCTGGAAGACTGACAAACCATCATTATATGAATGAGACACGGGTGGACGGATTGGGTGAGTCTGCCCCCCCAGGTGGCCAGTGAGAGGGACCAGCTTAGGAGGAAGGACATTGGGGGGAGTAGAGTGGTGGGAGCCATGTTGGCACTGAGAGCTTGAGCTATAGTGCCGTGGGGGTTCCATTCCTCATCCATCTCCCCAGGTTGTCTGAGGTAGTGAATGAGAGTGACTGGAAGGGGACAGCAGAGTCCTTTGCTCTAAGAGGAGGGATATCAGGACGAGAAGGGGAAGATCACCTTGGGGGACCTGGGGCAGGACAACACATCAAGGTGGTAATGGACATGGGATTGCTATGGGAGCCAGAGGGCAGGCCATTGCAGGGGAAGATGCCCCTGATGTGCAGTACCCATGGCATGTTCCGGCCCACTGAGCTCACTCTCAGCCCCTGGACAGCATACCCTTGGAGGCCCAGTGGTGAATACCAAGTTGGTCAATAATAAGACTCCCCTTATCCAAGACCTTATCAATGAGGAGCAAGTAGAACCTGACATGCATCACCCAAACCTGGCTGAGTCCAGAAGGGGGAGTTCCCGACTCGGAGATGTGCCCAGCCGGGTTTGGGGTTTGGCACCAGCCAAAACCCCAGGGCAGGCAGGTGGGATGGCAGTGACTGTTGTTACAGAACCAGCCTCCCTGCTGCGTAGCAACTTCCTACCTGAGCTGCTGGAGGCCATCTCAGGGTTGGCAGTGGAGTTTCCCAGGCTTATGATCCTGGGGGTTTTCAATCTGCCATTCCTGGGTTTGGCCTTGGAAGTGGCCTAGGTGTTCATGGCCACCAGGGTGGCCATGGGCCTATCCAAGATCATCTCAGGCCCAACTTGGGACAATGCTCACACCGGATACGATTTTCTTGTTGGAGCAGTGGCAATGTGATCTGGTGGGGGATCTGTCATTATCCCCCGTCATGGTCAGATCATGCCCTGGTGTCCTTGAGATTCTCTTATGCTGCCCCCCTCTGCAGGGAGGTCAGACCCATTTGAACGGTCCACCCCTGGCGACTGATGGACCCAAATGTGTTTCAGAGGGAGCTAGCGGATATCCTGGGGACCTTGCTGAACGGTCCTGTTGAAGCTCTGGTTACATACTGGAACCAAAGGGTGACCGAGGCTATGGACAAGATTGCACCTGTGCGGCCTCTCTTCACCCATTGCTCCTGACACTCCCCACGGTTGACGTAGGCGCTGCAGGATCTGAAAAGGGCTAGCAGACGCCTAGCGCACTGTTGGAGGAAAACAACAGATGGATCCAACTGGGTATGACTTAGAGCTGCTATTAAGGCCTACCTCATGGTGGTAAGAGCGGCGAAATATCATTATTTCTCAGCTCTTATTACATCCGCAGTGTTGCCCAATGGCCCTGTTCAGGATCACCTGGTCCCTCCTGGGACAGGAAGGCTTGGGTGATCATCTTCAGGGCTGTGCAGAGGAATTTGTGGAGCACTTGATGGACAAAGTCACACAGATTCATTCCCAGTTGGAAGCTATGATTGGTGCAGGTCCATTAGAGATTCCTGGGGAAAGGTCTTACCTGGTTATCTGGGAACACTTCAATCCTGTTGGACCTGATGAAGTGGACAGATTCCTCAATGTTGTCAGTGCAACCGCCTGTCAATTAGATCCCTGTCCTTCTTGGCTGGTGAAAGCCTCCAGGATGGTGACTGCCAGGTGAGTTCAGGCAGTGTTAAATTCTTAACTGCAGGAGGGGATGTTTCCGGGACCTTTCAAGGAGGCCCTGGTTTGCTCCCTCCTTAAAGAAAATCTCTTGATCCCACCTGTTTGGACAATTATTGTCCAGCCTCCCACCTTCCCTTTTTAGGTAAGGTGGGAGGCTGGACAAAAACACATCCAAAGCCACCCTGATAAGACCGAGTGGCTTTGGATGCATGGAGCTTCTGGCTCTGGGACTTTAATATCTTTAGTGCTGGATGTGGTTGTACTACCTCAGACAGACCTGGTGCACAATCTGGGGGTTCTCCTGGACTCGCAACTCCTGCTTGATGAGCAGGTGGCAGTTATGGCTAAGGAAGTCTTTGCACAACTTCATGTTGTTTAACAGTTGCGCCCTTTCCTGGATCGGGAGTCCCTGCGTCAGTCACTCAAGCCCTGGTCATCTCACGGTTGGACTATTGCAATGTGCTCTACATGGGGTTACCCTTGAAAAGTATCCAGAAGCTTCAGCTAGTGAAGAAGCATCTGTGCAGGCAGTTCTTGGGGCCCCTAGGGTGACCCATGTTGCACCGCTGTTCCGCAAGCTGCACTGGTTGCCAGTTTGCTTCCAGGTCCAATTCAAGTTGTTGGTTTTTACCTTTAAAGTCCCTCATGGCGTGGGTCTAGTATATCTGAGGAACTGGCTCATGCCAATGGGATCAGCCCACCCCACCCATGCCGGTAGAGGAAGCATGTTGCAGACCTCGTTGGACAAGGAATTTCAGATGGTGGGGTCCAGGAGAAGAGTCTTTTCTGCTGTGGCAACCGTCCTCTGGAATAGTCTACCTCCTGAGATGAGATCTGCACTCATCCTTCTGGCCTTCTGAAAGAGCTTGAAGACCTGGCTCTGCCAGTTGGCCTGAAGCCCTAATGGGGGAGTGGCATCTTGGAGGTGGTCAATGGATTTGACAGACCCCACCTCCTCCCCATGCACAGTTTGTTCCCTTCCATCCATCTTGGTTAATTGAATTTTAACATAATTTTAATTGCATGGTTTTTATTTATTGTTTTAAGGTTTCATATTGTATTTTAATTATATGACTGTAAGCCATGTGGGTCTCTCTTGTGGATGGTTTTCCATTCTATGACTGCCTTGGTCCACCTGCCATCAGTTCTTCTTGCTATGTGACCAGCCCATTTTCATTGCAATTCTGTTACTCTCTGGATATCGTATACTTTCGTTTGTTCTCTAATCCATGTGCAGGTCTTGCTATCTTGTCTAGTAATGCTGAGCATATATCTTTCCATGGCACTTTGTGCCACTCTTAGCTTTTGTATCAATTGTGAGGTTAGTGTCCATGTTTCACTGGCATATGTTAGAGCAGGTAGCACACACTGATCGAAAACTTTTCTTTTCAGGCATAGGGGGAGGTTGTTCTTGAAAATTACACTTAGCTTGCCGAATGCCTGCCAACCACATTTAACACGCTATTCAATTTCCTTTATTTTATCACCACTTTCCATTGAGATCTGTTGGCCAAGGTATATGTAGTGGTCTATGTCATCTAGTTCTTCTCGAGATATAACAATTTTTCTTTCTTTGGTGAATTAATTAAACATGACCTGGCTCTTTTTCAGGTTTATTTTTAAGCCAAGTGGTTCTCCTGCTTCGTGCAGCCCTTGTATGTGTCTTTCTAGCTCTTCTGGGTCTTGTGAGAAGAGAACCATTGATTTTTATTCCATTTTTTGCCCAGTCTAGTTTGCGAAATATTTCTTCAAGGCAGGCTGATAAAAGGATAGGTGATAATGTATCGCCTTGTTGTACACCTATCTTGATTTCCATTTTAAGATCATTAAGGCAAATTATAGCCATTGTTTTTTTTCATATATTGATTATAGTAAGTTTATGTAAGCAGTGTCTATGCCTTGGTTGAGCAATGCCTTAATTATTGCTTGCTGGAATACTGAGTCAAACACCTTTTCGTAGTCAACGAAAGCCATGCACAGAGGCATGGTGTACTCATTGTGCCTTTCAATGACTTGCTGAACAACCTGGATGTGATCCATTGTGCTATAGCCACTTTTGAACCCTGCCTGCTCCTTTGGCTGTGCATCATTTAATGTTCTCAATATTCCTTTTGCTATTATCTTGGTGAAACCCTTGTACATAACTGAAAAGTTTATTGGGTGATAGTTCTTTAAATCATCTTGGGCACCTTTCTTGTGTAGAAGAATCACTTCAGCATTTTTCCATGCATTGGGTATTTTTTCTTCTCTGTGTCATCTCAAGTATACTTTTGCTAGTATCTTGTGTAAACTGTGACCACCAGCTTTCAGCATGTCTATCGTAACAGTCATTTCCTGAAGCTTTGCCATTTTTTATTGATTTTATGGCACTTGACACTTCCTCCACTAGGATATCTGGCATTTCCTCTTTCGTGGGTGTTGTTACTTTTGAGTGACCTTGATCTTTGTATAGCTCTGAATAGAATTTTCCAATTATTTCTAACATTTCCTGTCTTGTTCTAAACACAGAGCCATCTTCATGTTTTAAACAAAAACCTTCTTTCTTATATTTATAAGCTTGCATTTTGCTCTATCAATCACTTTGTTTTCTTCAATTACCTTTTTCACAAGCTTCATGTTAAACTGACGTGTTTCTTCTTGGATACATTTTCTTTTTTTTCTTTTTACAAGAGATTTTATTAATTTTCTATTATTACATTTGATTAGTGCTTAATAAACATCGTGTTGTCTGGGTTAATTTGTTTGCTTAATAACACAAGTTACATTCTTAGTCTCTACCCCTTTTTTCCAACCATTGATAAAATAAATCCCATGATTGAAAATATTCTGTATCTTCTTTCTCTTTGATCCTCAGTGTAAGTCTGTCCATTTCAGCACAGTCCAATATCTTCTTAATTATCTCTTCGTCTAGTGGTATTTCTTCATTCTTCCAGTGCTGAGCAAATACAATCCTCGCTGCTGTTAATAGATGCAATGTTAAATATACACTTTGCTTATCAAATTTTTCTGGTATTATACCTAATAAAAAGAGTTCAGGTTTAAAATCTACATGTTTTCCTAGCATCTTTTCTAGCCAAGTGTGTATTTTTGCCCAATTTGTTTTTGCTTTAACACAAGTCCACCACAGATGATAATATGTGCCAAGATTTTTGATTATATTTCCAACATTTACTAGACATATTTTAAACATTTTTGCTAATCTAGCAGGTGGTAAATGCCATCTGTAAAACATTTTATATAAGTTTTCTTTATATGAGGTTGCCATTGTCAATTTATAATTTCTTTCCCAAAGATTTTGCCATATCTCTAATTCTATATTATATCCAAAGTTTTTTACCCACTATATCATTGTTACTTTCACTTGTTCATCCTCCATTTTCAAATTTAATAGAAAATTATATAGTTTCTTAATCAGCCATCTAAAATTTACTCCTTTTTCATTTAGTTTTTTGGTTAAAAATTGGTATTGTTTCCAAGAATCTCTTATCCTCCAGGGGATCTGTTTCAGAACCACTTCAGCATTTTTCCTTGCATTGGGTATTTTTTCTTTTCTGAGGCATCTTGAGTATAGTTTTGCTAGTATCTTGTGTAAACTGCGACCACCAGCGTTCAGCATTTCAACCGTAACACAGTCATTTCCTGAAGCTTTGCCATTTTTCATTGATTTTATGGCACTTGATACTTCCTCCGCTAGGATATCTGGCATTTCCTCTTTCATGGGTGTTGTTACATTTGAGTGTCTTGATCTCTGTATAGCTCTGAACAGAATTTTCCAATTATTTCTAACATTTCCTCTCTTGTTCTACACACAGAGCCATTTTCACGTTTTAATGCAAAAACCTTCTTTCTTGTATTATAAGCTTGCATTTTGCTCTATTAATCCCTTTGTTTTCATTTGCCTTTTTCACAAGCTTCACGTTAAACTGATGTGTTTCTTCTTGGATATAGTTTCTTATGGTCTTACAAAGTTCAACATACTCCAGTTTATTAGTGAAACTTCCGGTATTCTTCATTGTCCGTCGTTTTTTCATTAAATCAATAGTTTCATCAGAGTTTTGACTGTACAAAGTGATTTTCTGATGGTGCTATAGATGTAGCAGATTCAAGGATGTTTTTTACTATTTGTTCATTTTGTTCTGTAATGTTCATCTCTTCCAAATCTTGCAATAGAGCAAAGCGATTTGATCGATTAATCTCAAAATCGCTGTTCTCCTCTAACAGCTTATCAGTCTTTATTTTTGTTTTTCGTGACGTCTTTATTATTTTCATACGTTCTTTTAGACAGTCTATCTTCACGTTAGCTCGTACCATTCTATGGTCACTTCCAATGTTAAATTGATTTGATGACAGTACAATTGCAGAATATGGTTTTATCACTAGACACGATGTAGACAATTTCGCTTCTGTACCCAGATAGACTCTTCCATGTCCATTTTCTGCTAGCTTTTTTCTTGTAAAATGAGTTCATGATATAAAGTTCCTGTACTTCAGCAAAATCTACTAGTCTGTTGCCTCTATTATCTCGTTCACCACTTCCATATGGGCCAGTCACTTTTTCTCCAGGTATTGTTCTTCCTATTCCTGCATTAAAGTCACCCATTAGTATTTTGTATCCACATTTTTCTTTGTCTTGAAGGTGGGCCACATCGTCGTAAAACTCATTAACCTCATCATCACTATAGCTTATTGTTGGTCCGTAACCTTGGATGGTTTGAAGCTTGTATTGTTTGTTCAATAGAATGATGCATTGGGCTACTCTGTCTGATATACTTTCAAATTTTACTACAGTGTCTTTTCAGCTTTTGGTTGATGAGAAAACCAACTCCGCAACATCGTCCATCTTCAGTACCTCTAGTGCAGAGTAAATGCCCAGTCCTATCAAGTTCAACTAAATTTTCGCCTTTTCGTCATGTTTCACATAATACAATGATATCCCAATGGATATTGTTGAGTTCAATCAGGAGTTCTTCTAGTTGAGCGTCTGTTTTCATTGTTCGAATGTTGACCATTCCAATGTCCAAAGTCCAGAGTCAGCCTGATTTAACCCAGTGATTCTTAGCACCCTCTGCCTTCGGGCAGGTCTTCCTGCTGCCGTGGGTAGTTGCCCTAGGGCCTCTGGGGAATGAGGGCCGTTTTTGAGGTTGTATTGGTATGTGGAAGGAATAGACCATAATCTGCCACGCTGGTCCAATGCGGGTTGGCAGATGTGATCGGTGTTAGTCTGGGCTATCTATCATGGCCTGTTCGCCTTGGGAGACCCTTCTGGACATATACATATAAAAGAAAGCTCAGGACCGTATTGGTTGGAAACATGCAGAAGAGGCTTTCATCCTGCCGTGGATAGGCAATGGCTAAAATGATGATGATGATTAGATTTGCCTTGGTGAGATGGGTGGCATAGAAGTTTAATAATAAAGAAAAAGAATATGCTCAGTAGCCAAATTTTGCTTAGTAACCCATGAGAGTATAATTTAGGTTCTACCCAGCTCAACTGCTTCCTGAGCTCATTCACCAAGGTATTGGCTTGGTGTCAGCATCTCATCTTTCTGGTGTTTGGTAACTTCAATTTCCATGTCCTGTTGTCTGAGTTGGATAAGGTGAGGGAATTATTAATTTTTATTTATTAGATTTGTGTGCTGCCTGTCTCATCTAGTTTGTGTTATTTATGGCAACTGTGGACTTCTCCCAAATAATCTCTGGTCTCACAAAGGCAGATGATCATATATTAGACCTTGTTTCTGTCTCTAAGCATTTGTGCTGTGACCTGGATATGGTGAACATTAAGTATAGTTTGCAATAGTGGTGAATTATCTGTAGCTCAGGTGTAGGATGAGGGTGAAGGTTCATTCTCTGAGCTTGTGGGTTGGTTTCCAAATGTTTCGTTACCAGGCTAGGTAACATCTCAGCGGAGTTTAGGGGATGTCAGTGTCAGTGTTCTGCTTATAAGGGCCTCAGGTGAGGGTGTGTCAACTGGTACTGTTTGGTGTTGGTGTAGGTAGAGATTAAGGATTTGGAATCGTGATGATTGACTGCCAGCCGGAGTTCGTGGATCCTGTTTTGGTTTGTTTTTTTTGTAAAATTTTTAATAATTTTTTCCATACAATTCAATAGTACTTATTCAACAATGTGTTGTCTGAGTTTATCATTCACTAATACAAATTTAATTCCTAATCCTTTATTCTTTTCTCCAGCCATTGATAAAACAAGTCCCAAGTCTGATAGTATTCTGTTTCTTCTTTTTCTTTCAACCTCATAGTAAGTCTATCCATTTCCGCACATTCTAATATTTTTTTAATTATTTCTTCCTCTGATGGTATTTCTTCCTTTTTCCAATATTGTGCAAATATGATTCTTGCCGCTGTTATCACATGTAAAATCAAGTATATACTTTGTTTATCAATCTTTTCTGGCATAATACCTAATAAAAAAAGTTCAGGTTTAAAATCTACATGTTTTCCCAACATCTTTTCTAGCCAAGTATGTATTTTTTTTCAGTACCTCTTTGCTTTAACACATGTTCACCATACATGATAATAAGTACCTGACTTATGTTTACACTTCCAACATCTATCTAACATATTTTTAAACATTTTTGCCAATCTTGCTGGTGGCAAGTGCCATCTATAAAACATTTTATATAAATCTTCTTTATAAGAAGCTGCCATTGTCAGTTTATAATTTCTTTCCCACAAGTTTTGCCATTTTTCTAATTCTATGTTATATCCGAAGTTCTTTGCCCATGTTATCATTGTTTAACTTGTTCATCTTCCATTTTCAAATTCAATAAAAATTTATAGATTTTCTTAGTTTCTCATCAGAGGTTAATAATATCTGATCAAACAAGGTCTGCTATTTATAAAATCCATACAATTTGACATCTTTATCATATCTACCTTGCATTAATAAGTATGTCCACCATGATAGATCTACACCCTGATTTTCCATCTCTTGCTTAGATTTTAAATTCCCTTCAGAATTTAGAATATCTCTATATATCCATATTTTCTCAAAGTTAACTAAATTTGGATGTATAAATGCTTCCATTGTTGAAAGCCATCCTGGAATTTTCAAATATATTTTACATTTTATTTTTCCCCATGTTAATAGTAATGCGTTTCTTATATAGTGGTTTTGAAAGTACTTATGCATTTTATTTTTCCCATACCATAAAAAAGTGTGCCAACCAAGTTGTAAATCATGTCCCTCCAAATATAACAACCTTTTGTTTCTGAGAGTTATCCATTCTTTTACCCATGTTAATACAGATGCTTGATAATATAAAACCCACTCTGGCAAGCCAAAACCTCCATTTTCCTTAGCTTCCTGTAATATTTTCAATTTAATTCTAGCTTTCTTTCCTTGCCAAATAAATTTCAAAATTAATGAATTTAAGTCTTCAAAAAAAAAATTCTTTTCTTCGTGATGATTGACTGCCAGCCGGTGTTCGTGGATCCTGGTTTTTAATTGATGTGATGTTTGTCCCACGTAGAATTGGTTGCAACGGTTACAGTTGATTTTGAAGATTACATTATTTCTTTCATCCTTCTGTATCTTGTCTTTGATAATTCCTGGCAGAGTGTGGCTGTGGGTTTGTGGGCTATTGCTATTCCTAGGGGTTGGAGAATTCTGGCTGTTATTTCCAACACCCCTTTTGTGTATGGTAGGGTTAGTTTTTGCGTGGTAGTTGGCTATGTGGTGTGGTGTGGTGTGGTTTGGGTGCTGTGTGTCGGAATACAAAGTTTTTTGGGTAGCCGTTATGGAGAAAGACATCAAGCAACCGTTTTTCTTCTGCTTTTCTTAGTGTTGTGGTGCTGCAGTGTGTTCCGGACCTTCTGAAGAGGGTCTGGGCACAGCTTCTTTTGTGTGCAGTGGGGTGGTTGCTTGCGAAGCTGAAGATCTTGTCTGTGTGCATGGGTTTGCGGTAGACGCGGGTTTCCAGTTCTCCGTTGTCTAGTCTCCTTATGTCAATGTCCAGGAATGGGAGTCTGTTGTCTGTTTCCTCTTCATGTGTGAATTTGATGCCAGGGAATATGTTATTGAGTAGCTGGTGTGCTTCTTCAATTTGGGAGCATCTGATGATGACAAAGGTGTCATCATGACTGCTTCTGCTATTAGGCCTGATATGGGTGATCCCGTCATGGTACCTTGTACTTGCTTGTAGATTTTCTGATTGAACTTGAAGTCTGTGTTGAGGCATAGATCCAGGAATTTCATGATGGCTTCTGTAGACATGGAGTGTTCTTAAGTGGCACCATCTTTGTGAGTATGGTGTTTAGTGAGTAGGTGGTGTATGGTTTGTTTAGCCAGGTTGAAGTTAATCGAGGTGAAGAGAGCGGTGACATCGAAGGAGACCACAATTTCTTCCATGTTAATCTTGGTGTGTTTGATGCATTGGAGAAATTGTTCTGGGGAATTTATTGAGTGGGTTGAGTCATTGACCAGGTGTCTGAGTTTGCTCTGCAGGGTTTTTGCTAGTTTGTACGTCGGTGTTCCAGGTAGACACACAATTGGGTGTAAGGGGATCCCATTCTTGTGTATTTTGGGGAGTACGTAGAACTTGGGTGTGGAGGAGACTGGTGGTTGCATGTGCTTTCTCTCTAGGGGTGTTAGCTGTTTTTCTTTTTCCATTTTTCTTAGGGTGTCTTTTATTTTGTTCTCTAGCTGTTTTGTAGGATCATTGTGGATTATTTGGTAGGTATTGGTGTCATTGAGATGGTTTTCGGCTTTGCTGATGTAGTCAGTTTTGTCCATTACTACCGACACTCTGCCTTTGTCTGCCGGTAAGATGATGATGCTTTCTTCTTGTTTCAGTGTCTTTAATGTTCTCTTCTCCTTTTGGCTGAGTGTTTCATTTTGTCTGTTGCGTTGCACGTTGGGGATGATTCTTTGTCTGATGTCTTCTTCTGTTTCTTGATCCAAGTGGTGCATTTTTAGAATGGATTCGAGATTGGTGAGGAATTCAATGAGGTCAGCATCTTTGTGGTTGAAATTGAGGCCGTGTGTGAGGACGGTCTTTTCGTCGTCAGATAGAGGTCTGCTGGATAGATTTCTGATCCATAGTTCTGAGTTGTTGTCTTGTGATTTTGGGGTGAAGGTATTGAGTTTCTCTTGTAGTGAGTTGCGTTTTTGGGTTTGTATTTTGTTGGCATTCCTGTGGACCACAAGACCCATCACAAGACCCTCACTTGACACACCCACACCTGAGGCCCTTATAAACAGAACAACACTGACACTGACATCCCCTAAACTCCACTGAGATGTTACCTAGCCTGGTAACGAAACATTTGGAAACCAACCCACAAGCTCAGAGAATGAACCTTCACCCTCATCCTATACCTGAGCTACAGATAATTCACCACTATTGCAAACTATACTTAATGTTCACCATATCCAGGTCACATCCCCTAAACTCTGCTGAAGATGTTAACTAGCCTGGTAACAAAACATTCAGAAACCAAGCCACAAGCTCGGAGAATGAACATTCACCCTCATTAAATATAGTCTTTTCCTGAAATCTCATCATTTCCTGTTCCCACTGAGATTGTTATCAGGGACCTCCACTAGGTGAGAGACATATTACAATGGTCCACCCCTGCCATCTGAAGAATCTGAAAGGTTTAAAGAATGAGCTTGAGGAATTTCCCAGCCACCCAAAAGACCATTCTGTTGTTTGCCTGGCTGACCTCAGGCATCAGAAGGTGACCTGACAAGATTGCTCCCTGTTGGGCTGATACAGGAATAGATGGATATGGGAGGTGGTCAGTATCTTGTTTTGATCAGAATAGAGCTGGAAGGGACCTTGGAGGTCTTCTAGTCCAACCCCCTGCTCAAGCAGGAGACCCTATACCATTTCAGACAAGTGAGTGTCCAGTCTCTTCTTAAAAACCTCCAGTGATAAAGCACCTACAACTTCTGAAGGCAAGCTGTTCCACTGGTTAATTGTCCTCACTGTTAGGAAGTTTCTCCTTAGTTCCAGGTTGCTTCTCTCCTTGATTAGTTTCCATCCATTGTTTTTTGTCCTGCCTACAGGTGCTTTGGTAAATAAGTTGACCCCTTCCTCTTTGTGGCAACCTCTCAAATACTGGAATACTGCTATCATGTCCCCCCAGTCCTTCTTTTCTCTAGACTGGCCATACCCAATTCCTGCAACCGTTCTTCATGTTTTAGTCTCCAGGCCTTTAATCATCTTAGTTCCTCTTCTTTGCACTTTTTCCAAAGTCTCAACATCTTTTTTGTAATGTGGTAACCAAAACTGGATGCAGTATTCCAGGTGTGGCCTTACTAAGGCTTTATAAAGCAGTACTGATACTTCACATGATTTTGATTCTATGCCTCTGTTTATACAACCAAGGATTGTATTAGCTTTTTTGGCTGCTGCCTCATACTACTGGCTCATATTTAAGTGATTGTCCACTAGGACTCCAAGGTCCCTCTCACAGTTACTGTTTTTGAGTCAGGTTTCGCCTAATCTGTACTTGTACCTTTGGTTTTTCCGGCCTAAGTGTAAAACCTTGCTTTTCTCTACATTAAATTTCATGTTGTTGGATAGGGCCCATTGTTCAAGTCTGTAAAGATCTTTTTGGATCCTGAGCTTGTCTTCTGGGGTGTTGGCTATTTCTGCCAGCTTAGTGTCATAAGCAAATTTGATGAGTTCCCCTTCTATTCCCTCATCTAAGTCATTTATGAAGATATTGAAGATATTATCTTTTACTTTTGTTCTAAGTCTTTGTTCATTCTGAGCCTTAGCTTTCTTGACTTCATTGCAGATGATATTGTGCTGGACTGGGCTTTTATGATCATATTTTTCAGTGTTTCCCACGCTTCTTGTTTGTTAAAATCAGCTCTTTTAAAGTTTAAGACACCGGCTGTATCATGTTCTATTGCTTGTGTTTGCATTATATTGAATTCCAATATGATGTGGTCACTCTCGCCTGAAGTTCCGACAATTTCAACTCCCTCTATCACTTCTTCTCTATTAGTAAGAATTAGGTCTAGTATAGCTTTTCCTCTAGTTCCCTCCTCTATCTTTTGGATGGCAAAGTTGTCAGCTAGGTTGGTTAGGAATCTGTTTGATCTCCCACTTACTGCATAGTTTGTCTCCCAGTTGATATCAGGGTAGTTAAAGTCTCCCATTACTACTGTGGTATGTTTCCTACATACATTTGTTAGTTGTTTAGCAAAAAGTTCATCTATTTCTTCTGCTTGTTTGGGTGGGCTGTAGTATACGCCTATAGCAATGTCATCCTTTTTTCCTTTTATATTGACCCGTATGGATTCTAGGTGGTTTTCATACTTGGTTTTGTGGATTTCTGTAGAGATGTAGTGCTCTTTTATATATAATGCAACTCCACCTCCTCTTTTGTTAGGTCTGTTTTGGGTATGGGAGATGTTAGCAGTTTTGATACACTCCATCCTCAAGAACCAACTCTCCCTCTGGGTATCTGGCTGCTTTTGACAACATTCTCCAGTGTCCTCTGAGTGGGTATGGGAATTCAGTTGCAGAGTACTCTAGAACAGGGGTGTCAACCTTGATTTCATTGAGGTACCCTCAGGTTACCCTCGCATCAGCATTGTGGTTACCCTCAGGAGGCCAGGTGGGCATGGCTGGGTGGGCGCGGCCAACTGGGTTCGCGTGGTCAGGTGGGCGTGGCTGGCTCAACATAGCTCACGTCGGGGGGGCACCTGTGGGGGGCCAGGCGGGGCTGTGGATGGATCTGGGGGTCTCCGGTGGAGGGGGGTGAGACTGGGGCAGGCGCCGGGGCATGGTCCATCGAGGGAGCCTTGCCGTCCCTCTCAGGCTGCGCGGGGGGACCATGGATGGTGGCACGGGCTGCCTGGAGCCCTGGGCAACAGAGGGCAAGCGCTCAGCCTGGCCCTTGAGCTCCCGGGGCACCGGGACCGCGCAGCCCAGTCCCACTTCCCCAAGGGGACACCCGGCTGCGCTTACCTCCTCGAGGCTGCTGTTGCTGTGCTTGCTCTCCTTGGCCAGGTTGCTCATGGTGGGTGCAGGAGGGCAAAGTGCGTGGGTCAGAGGGAGGCCCACTCCCTCTCTATGCAAGGAGACCCGGCTTTGTAACCAAAGCATCCTCAGCAATAGGATAGGAGACCACGAGGAGAGGCCAGGAGGAGGGGGCAAGGGAATGGCGAAAGGGCAGCAAGGCTGCTGGTGGCCAAGTGCTAAGGCAGGACTTCCCTCAGACCCTCCCTCCCTCTCATTCCAATCTCCCTCCTTCCTTCCTCGGGGGGCCGTTGCAGTGGGATGGTGGTTTTGCTTGGGAGGAACCTCACTTTGCTGCTGGCGCTCTTCAAGAAGAAGGGTGAGCTGGCTGCCTCCGCTGCCCTCCACAGCTGCTCCCCACAACCCGCCGCCCCCGAGTTACCAGCTCTGTTGTAGGAAATGCTCATGCGCTTCCCATGGTGTGCCACAAGAGAGCAAGCTGGCTTCACACCAGAAAGAAAGACACGTGGCTTTTCCTGCAGCATCTTCCAAGGCCCCCCTCTCTCCCCGGAGCCGCCTCGCAAACAGGCGCTGCACCCGGGAAGATTCAGAGCCAGCAGGAATCTGCCTGCACAGAGCACCAGCTCATTCTCTCCCCCCCCCCCCGAAGTGGTACCTATTTTATCTACTCGCATAGAACATGCTTTCGAACTGTTAGGTGGACAGAAGCTAAGGTAAGTGATGACCTCACCCTGACATGCAGTGCTAGGACTCGAACCGCTGGAGCAGAAACCATCTCCAGAGTCATTAAGCCACTGAGCCTCCACGCCTCTACTGGGATGTCACCATCTATTTATGCTGGTTGCTGTTTTTTCCATTTAAATTGTTATTCTATTGTTGGCTTTTCTGTTGTTAGCCACTAAGAGAACTTGGCAGTTAAATTGGTATATAAATTTAGCAAATAGATAAAATATGAAATGGGCATGAAAGCAAGCAGATTCGGAGGATAAAGCCCCACAATAACCCCAATCTATGAGGGTTATACAGCTATGACAGGCATACATCTTCCTTACTTGAACTCTCAACCTAAAGAAACAGAGCAGTCATTATGCATGCCCTTGTACTGGAGGTGCCAGCACCCCATTAAGCAGACTATTTCAGTATATATTCCTATTGTTTTTATACATTACTTGACCACCAAGCTGTGATATGTGTGAAAACCACAGATAGTTCATGTTTGTTTGTTTGTTCATTCAATTTCTATATTATTTATTATATACTGTATATATAGCCACCCATACAGGAGCATGGTGGCTCATGTGGTTAGGATGCTGGGCTGAAAATCGACAGGCTCACATTCGAGACCCAGTTGCTGCCACAAGACAGGGTGAGTTCCTGTCACACGCGCCAGCCCTGCCAACCCAGTAGTTTGAAAGCGGGCGACTGCGAGTAGATAGATGGGTACCACTTCGGTGGGCAACTTAATGGGGACATGAAAGGAGCCCCTAACTGGGCATTCCCTGGGTAACGGTGACGTCACCATTCAATCCTTTCAACATGGAAGCGCTTTGGTGCTCCCGACATGACTGTAGTAGTAGTACTAGCCACCCATCTCAATCCAATTGACTCCTTTCCCACCAACCTTGACTACAAAGGGATTATAACTTATAAAACTAAGTGCATTTTATAAAGCACTGAGTTTAATCCCCAGTAGAGTTTTGAACCACATAAAATCTATACTAATTACAATAACTGCATGTGTATGAAGAGTACCAATAATGAAACCAGTTGTATACTGCCTCCTGGTGGTCAAGTAATGCATAAACAAACAATAATCCCAGAATGTTTTCAGATCAAAGTTCTCTTTCATGAGTTTCAGAGATTGCTATGAATTCATTCTTATTAATCAATCTAAACTAGCATTAGTTTTTTCCTACCTTAGAAATTAGAGAAGGATGTTTTAGAAAGCTACACTTTTCTTTAAAAATCCAGAACAAAAAAGCTACTAGGAAGAAGCTGCTGGTTATTTGGTGTGTGTTAAGAGATGCATTGAGGAGAGTGGGAAACTGGAAACACCCTGAGAGTCAAAAAAGAAATAATAACCAATGGAGCTGATATGAAGGAAAGCTGTAACTGACCATTGCAGGGAAAGGAGAATCAGCTTTTTAGCTATAGTGTAAGGTAGCAAGTTGACAGTGATGATATCCCCTACCCAAACTAAAGTTCTTGCTTTTTAATGGTAAACGTTTCTGGTAAAGCATCTTTTACTCAGGATTTAACCATGGATTAAAGTGTTGATGTGGGATGTATCACAAAAGCCTGGCTGAGAGAAAACAATGACTCCGTATCACCCAGTAATGACTGCCGTGTTATACTGTATGGTGCAATAGGTTAGGTGGAGAGGTAAAGTGATTGTGGTCTATAGGAATTCCAACATGCTGACTTGCTAGATAAACACAATATTCAAACCCTTTTGCACCTCCCTCTCTTGCCTGCCCTATGAAAAAGGGTCCTCCAAATATAATACGTTTTATTATTTTTAGAAAGTTTCTTTTCAACATATTGAATCAAGGAGCTGTGGTGATGCAGTATTGCAGGCTAATTCTGCTCACTCCCAGGAGTGCAATCCTTACCAGCTCAAGGTTGACTCAGCCTTCCATCTTTCTGAGGTCGGTAAAATGAGGACCCTGATTGTTGGGGGCAATATGCTGACTCTGTAAACCACTTAGAGAGTGCTGTAAAGCAGCGTTCCTCATCTTTTCTGGGTTGGTGGTCTGGCATGGGGGGGAGGGGGGCAAGAGGGGATGGTCTTGTGTGAGGGGCAGGTACGCGTGCACGTGCACAGCTTTGTGTGAGTGGCAGGCGCACATGCCTGCAGCTCGTGCAAGTGGGGCGGCAAGCACCAGCGCCCGCCACTCATGCATGTTGGGCTATGAGTGCCAGTGCCTGCTGCTCATGAGGCCCGGTTGCAAATAGGCCACGGCCTGGTAGTGAGCCGTGGCCCACAGGTTGGGGACTCCTGCTGTAAAGCACTATGAAGCGGTATATAAGTCTAAGTGCTATTGCTATTGCTATAAAAAAATTATAGAAATATACAGTGAGGGGAAAAAATATTTGATCCCCTGCTGATTTTGTACATTTGCCCACTGACAAAAAATCAGTCTATAATTTTAATGGTAGGTTTATTTTAACTGTGAGAGACAGAATAACAACAAATAAATCCAGAAAAATGCATTTCGAAAAAGTTATAAATTGATTTGCATTTTAATGAGTGAAATAAGTATTTGACCCCTTCGCAAAACATGACTTAGTACTTGGTGGCAAAACCCTTGTTGGCAATCACAGAGGTCAGATGTTTCTTGTAGTTGGCCACCAGGTTTGCACACATCTCAGGAGGGATTTTGTCCCACTCCTCTTTGCAGATCCTCTCCAAGTCATTAAGGTTTCGAGGCTGTTTGGCAGCTCGAACCTTCAGCTCCCTCCACAGAGGTTCTCACGCAAGACTTGATGGTACATGGCCCCATCGTCCCTTTGATGCGGTGAAGTTGTCCTGTCCCCTTAAGCAGAAAAACACCCCCAAAACATGTTTCCACTTCCATGTTTGACGGTGGGGATGGTGTTCTTGGGTTCATAGGCAGCATTCCTCCTCCTCCAAACACGGGTGAGTTGAGTTGATGCCAAAGAGCTCGATTTTGGTCTCATCTGACCACAACACTTTCACCCAGTTCTCCTCTGAATCACTCAGATGTTCATTGGCAAACTTCAGACGGGCCTGTACATGTGCTTTCTTGAGCAGGGGGACCTTGCGGGCGCTGCAGGATTTCAGTCCTTCAAGGCGTAGTGTGTTACCAATTGTTTTCTTGGTGACCATGGTCCCAGCTGCCTTGAGATCATTGACAAGATCCTCCCATGTAGTTCTGGGCTGATTCCTCACCATTCCCATGATCATTGAAACTCCATGAGGTGAGATCTTGCATGGAGCCCCAGATTGACAGTTATTTTGTGTTTCTTCCATTTGCGAATAATCGCACCAACTTCTCACCAAGCTGCTTGGCGATAGTCTTGTAGCCCATTCCAGCCTTGTGTAGGTCTACATTCTTGTCCCTGACATACTTGGACAGCTCTTTGGTCTTGGCCATGGTGGAGAGTTTGGAATCTGATTGATTGATTGCTTCTGTGGACAGGTGTCTTTTATACAGGTAACAAACTGAGATTAGGAGCACTCCCTTTAAGACAGTGCTCCTAATCTCAGCTCGTTACCTGTATAAAAGACACCTGGGAGCCAGAAATCTGGCTGATTGATCAAATTGATCAAATACTTATTTCACTCATTAAAATGCAAATCAATTTATAACTTTTTTGAAATGCGTTTTTCTGGATTGTTTTGTTGTTATTCTGTCTCTCACTATTAAAATAAACCTACCATTAAAATTATAGACTGATCATTTCTTTGTCAGTGGGCAAACGTACAAAATCAGCAGGGGATCAAATAATTTTTCCCCTCACTGTAGATGCAGTAATACAAAGTTAGCATTATTTTCTTTAAGCAGGAGCTGGGAGCATGAACACACAGTAAATTTAAATTCAAAGATCACTACTAGAGAAATTAAATAATTACATTGAGATTACTAAACCTCCTACTTTTGGACTATGTCCACCTGCCCTTTGTTTTTCTAACAGCCAGACAGGCTATTATGTTGCTCTTTCATTGGCTATGAGAGTACCAACTCCCCCATTATTCCAGCTTGTACTGGCTACACACATGCATCATGGAACATATTCATTTGGATACTCCCTTCATGGAGACATGGTGATACTTCTGCTGATATCCATATAGCTTTCTTGGCAACAATACAGAAGTAGTTTATCATTAGCTTCTTGAGATTTGTTTTTCAATTTACCAGACTAGTTCTGACATACCCTGGGAATCTCCCATTCAAGTATTAAACAAGCTGTCCCCTGCTTAGCTTTCTGAGATCAGCCACGATCCCCACTGTACTGCTATGTATTGGTTTGTCCAGCTTTAAGTAGTTTTGAAATAATGATAACCATATAATAATATTGTGTTGTCCATGATTAATGTTTCACAAACATTAATCATCACTCAATGTTATAATAATCAAAAGGTGATGCTTGTTGGCATTCAGCTTTTAGTTTTTTAAAAAAACTCAAGATATTACGTAACTGAACGTATGTATTTTGATCATCAGACTTTGCTTGTGAGGCCAGCATACCACAAAGATCTCTAAATCCTACTAACATACCCATTTTGTTGGTCTCCCGAGTTTTCTGTTTTTCACTTCTCCCATCAAGATTGTCACCATCATCGTCATCATCATCATCTTCACTGTACTGGCCAAGTGCATTGACTAGCTCCACAAATATTTCATCATTGATAAATCCACACTCTGAAAATTAAGCATACACGAACACCAGATGAGGCACATATTTATTACAAGGCTGTGTATAACTAAGGAAATCTAGTCTACCATACAGTAAAGAGAAAGCACTTTCTTAAGCCTGAAGCAAAATAAAAACTTAAATAAGATTACGTGCCATGGAGCTTACAACACACAGATCTATAAATATCCATCTATAAATAAATTTATTAGTGAAGAAAAGAGAGTAATCCTCACCAGAACTTTTTCCATTTAGTAGTTACTACTTTTCAATTCTATTTATTTATTCTATTGTTTTATTTAGTTTATTGTTTTAGTTTATTGTTAAGTAGGAATTGAAAGATCTATGCAAGACTCAGGCCTAGACAACAGCCTAAAATCCTTTTTTATTAAGGAAACTTAAGGCTTATTTGAATTAGTTATGAACATAATATTCAGTACAATATCACTGCATTAAAGCTCAGTGTCAAAAAGTGGCATCAGTATAAGCAAGCAGATTTCCTGTATTGTGCAGAAAGAACTATACATCTGTAAAGAGAGGATACAAAAATGGAATCATGAACAATGGCAATTACATTATTTGATGCGAAGAATGTTTTCTCAGAAACAATGTATGATATTATAATGAGTGAGGAGTGAGAAGAGGTTGAGCCCTAGGTTCCTGCAGTGTGGGGTGTCTCAGGGCTTGAGTTTCTCACCTCTTCTTTCTACGATCTACCTGGAACTGCTGGGTGAGGGCATCCAATGGGGGGGTGTAACAGTATCCTCAGTACGCTGAGGGTACTGTTACATGCATGCTCCCAGATTCAGCTTATGGTCACTCACTCAGCCCTGGAAAATAGCCACACTCAAATCACTTTCAACCGAACACTGAGGCACAAACAGTTCTTTAGAATACACGGAGACCCGGTGAATTTAAAATAACAGCAAAACTTTACTGGTTAAAATATATATATTTGCTCTTTCTCACACATACCTGCATCCACACCCATCCACACTTAACCACGTCCTTCTCAACTAGGCTGGCAGGCACTAGCCAGAGGGGTGGAAATCGCCAAGTCTGGATCCAAAGATGACTCAAAGAGTGGGTGGTCTTCAGGACCCCTTTTATCCCCCAAAGTTCTTGCTTTGTTGATTCACAAGACTGGAAGCTATTCTTTCCTTGTTGATTTTCAACTCTGGTAGCTGTTGATAGGATTTGGGAGGGCTTTCCCATGTGCTCAGGCCCAACTTCATTTTTCTAGTTTAGGTGAAAATTTTCCTTTGTTTTCTTAACGACTTAGTACCTTCTTATCTATCTCCTGAAAGGATCTTTTAGACAAGATTCCTGGCTATCCACCTTGCTTACATGCCTGCTTCATCTTTAGGTATGGCAGCTTCAGTCTAGTCTCACAATACCTAACTATACATCTCTACCCCTGGCTGAGCAGGTGATGCTGGCAGCTGCAGCCGGCCAGCACAGAAGAGGAGGAATTGCCTCCTCCGCCTGATCTGAGAGTATGCAGAGCAGAGAAAAGCAGGAGCAATGGAGGTCAGCCTGGATACTCACAAGTCAGCAGCCTCGCCCCTCTGGATGGGCTGCACCGGGCAATGGCTATTTAGTGCAGCGAGAGGAAGGGAATGACGCTGGGAAGAACATGTCCATTTTGGTGCCTAGTGTTTGCCAGTTTCTTCGTTGATCTTCCTGACCCGGACTGTGGACTTAGACCTTGGATTCGTGCCGTGACTCTTGGACCTACTTTCGGATTTGCCTTGCCTTGGAATTTGACAGTGGACTTTGTATATGTGTGTGGGTGCCTTGCTTGCCTCTACTGTGTCCTTGTCATGTGGACTGCTCCAGCTTTGTGGATTCGTGCAGGAGTCATTTCAGAAATGAATTGGGACACTCATTGGGGGGTTGCCTTGTTGGTGGACTGGGATTCCCTGGGGAAGACTTTTGTAGGGTTTCAAAGCCTCAATAAACTCCTTGAATCCTCTGTGGTGTGTGTATGTGAGCAGGAGCAGGACAGTGGCTCTGGATTTTTGGCTCCCCAGGGTCTAGCCACTTCTCATCTTTGACTCTGGACAGAGTTGCACTCCCCCAGACTGAGCTGGTATACAATTTGGGGGGTCTTCCTGGACTCACAGCTCCTGCTTGATGAGCAGATGACAGCCATGGCTGGGGGGGGGGGGCTTTGCACAGTTCCATCTTGTGCACCAATTACACCCTTTCCTGGATGGGGAGCCCTTGCTCACAGTCACTCATAACTTAACCACCTCCCAGTTGGATTATTGCAATAGACTTTACATGGGGTTTCCCTTCAAGACCACTTGGAAGTTACAAGTGGTCCAGAATGCAATGGTGCGCACAGTATTGGGTGCCCATAGGTTTGCCCATGTTACACCTTTATTGTGCAAGCTGCACTGGCTCCCACTTTTCTTCCAGGTGCAATTCAAGGTGCTGGTTAACACCTTTAAACTCCTATATGACACAGGACCTGGTTATTTGTGGGACTGCCTTTCCCTAAGTGTATCTGTCTGTCCCACTAGATCAGATAGGGTGGGCACACTCCAGGTCCCCTCCCTGAAATCTTGCCGTCTAGTGGGACTTCGGAAATGTGCCTGTCAGTCCTGTCCCAACTTGGTTCCTTAAGCAAGAACAACCCTCGACTCCATTCGGTATGAAAGGTTTACTTTACTAAAGGCCAAATGGATTATAGTATAGCAAAGCCAGAACTGAGGTTCGCATGCCAAACTGTCCCAGTTAACTTTTCCCCCTTTGTCCCTTCCCATTGTTGATCTCTCATTGTCCAATCATATTCAAATAAAATGTTTTGGGAACAGATTCTTCAACTGTAGACTGGGCGGTGTGGAGGTGCATGCCTTTCCCAGCTGTCTGACCTTGAAGTTGTGTCTCTAGAACAGGGGTGTCAAATTGCCGGCCCATGGGCCGGATGCATCATAGCGAAACCGCGCCCACCCCATTGCCGGCAATGGCAAAAAAGTCACGATATGTTGCAACACGTCACGTGACGTTGCGAGTTTGACACCCCTGCTCTAGAAGGTATGATGAGTCGTTAGCCTTCCCCCCTCCCTTCCAGCTCCCTCCCCCCATAGTTCATGGCAGACTGGCAGCTTGAGAATGCAAAGTGCAGGCGTGAAATGGCAGTTCTGACAAGGTCTTTTCCACGGCTGCTCCTACCTTGTGGAACACCCTCCTACCAGTGATTCAACAGGCCCCCACCTTTCTATCCTTTTTGAAGGCCATTAAAACCTGGCTTCTTATGGAGGCACTGGGATAGGATTGTCTAGGTATAGTATGGAAGGAGGGCAACTGAGCCTGCTGTGGGACATCTCAAGGGGATGATTAAGGCACAGTTTTTGTTTTATTGTTTTACTTTTTTTACTTTCCTATAATGCTTTGGAGCGGCATTGTGGCCTAGTGGTGAACCTCCCACTCGGAAGGTTGAGAGTTCAATCCTAGGTAGCAGCAGATGTTTCTCTCCTAGGGCACAAAGAAAAAATGTCTGCTGCAAACTCCACGTGGCGTCAGAAAGGGCATCTGGCCAGTAAATGCTCAGCTCCATCCAGTCACCCTAAATTAAGGGATTACAGGATCATAAAAAGGAGGTTTTTTTTTACTGTCTTATGATTGTTTAATTAATTGGTTTTATTGTTGTTGTGAGCTACCTAGTGTTGCTTAAGATGGGCAGCCATATATACCTTTTAAATAAATAATAAATTATATTTATCAGCTAGACCATATCAACTACCTGAAGCAAATGCTTTAGAAAAAGGCACATAACTTACCTCTATCTCCATGTACCTTTCCATCATAATTTTTTATTAGTTCTTCAATAAATGTTCCATCCTGATCAAGCACTTCATCACCCATATAAGGAATGTTATGTAAAACTGTCTCATCCTCTACCTAAAAAAAATAGAAATATGACAAAGTAAAACATTTTGCTTCTGTGAACAAAGGTAAGAAGCTGTACATATTTCCACCCCTTACACAGCAGCACAAAGTCAAATAATAGGACAAACTACGGTGTCATTGATATCTCAGTTGGTCTGCAGAAAAATTGCATCACAAATTGAATGAAAGTCAAGTTACCAGGGGTTGGACAGATAAAAGGCAATGTACTACGGTCTTCTGATTAATCAGAGAACAAGGTTCAAAAAATGCTTTTAAACCAAAAGGCCAAGAAAAGGATATCAACTTGATCAGTATTAGATATAAATACTTTGGACTTCAGAATTAATTTTCCTCCTCCATCCTAAACTTTGCACTCAATTTCTTTTATGTGTATATTTTTAAATTGCTTGATGGCAAGACTTTTCTCTTTAACATTTCAGCTGCTCTGAGAGACAACTGTTGTTTGAAAAGCAAGATAAGTAAACAGCAAATAAATCATACACAAAAACCAAAATGATAACCTGTCCTACAAACTACTATTGACAACACAATGCAACATACTAATCCATATTTCTTATCAGTGTGGCAGCTGTCATATGCTCAAGGCTCTCTCTCTCTCTTCCTTTCTCTCTCAGAAAGGCTGTTACCTTAAAAACAAAAAGATTCAACATAATCCCCTATGTATTTATGACGGTTGCAGTGTCCCAGGGTCATGTGATCACCTTTTGTGACCTTCTGACAAGCAAAGTCAATGGGGAAGCCAGATTCACTTAACAACCATGTTACTAACTGCAGTGATTCACTTAACGGTGGCAAGAAAGGTTATAAAATGGGGCAAAACTCACTTAACTGTCTCACTTAGCAACAGAATTTTGGGGCTCAATTGTGGTCCTAAGTCAAGGACTACCTGTAATGGCTATTAGAAACTAAGATAAACCTGTGAATGTCACAGTTTTCTAAATTTATGCACTAACAACAGATGTATCCAAAGGACTAGAACAGTTCTATGTTGACATTTAAGAAGCCCCACAACAAACACTGAAAAGAGATATACCTCATGGGGGATTTCAATGGCAAAACTGGAGACAAAAAAGAAACAGAACTTGGCAGATTTGATTTAGGAGAAAAAAATGAAGCAGATGACCACTTGTACAGTTTCGTCAATAAAATCAGAAGAGGTTCACCAGTATACAGTTTATTCAATCCAAGCACCACTTGTATACATGGACATCTCCAAAAGGACTGTATGACAATCAAATAATTATATATTATTCAGCCAATTGTGTTTTCTTACGGAAGTCGCAGATACCTCTGTTAAAACTTTACCTGGTGCAGACTGTGGCTCAGATCATCAACTACTTGTAGTCAAGTAGTTGTAGCCAAGTCTATTTCGAATTCATATTCTGCAACATCAAAAAGAACACAGTAACCAGTAAATATCTCAACACAAGTTCATCTCTATATGTGTCAGAGCATGCACAGTCTTATTGTGCTGAGATAACCCAGGAGTAAACACAGTAAACAGTGGTCTATATTAAATGGTGGTTTATATTACACTATCTACAATATACGCTAGAAACAAAATACATACACGTGGTAATCGTGGTAATACAGCAAACTCCAATAGACAGCAGTTACAGCAGGAAACGGACAAGAGAAAGAGAGAACACAGCAGCAAAAGCCTTCCCTTTTATACTCAGGGTCTTAAAGGGATACAGACACCTGCTGAGTCATTCCTATCATTGCATCATCCACCTTACATTACATCAGCTGGTTAGTCTTTAAATCATTATCCTGACAATATGCAGTTGAAGTAACAGATTCAGATTACTTAACTTTGTAGAAAAGTAACCAAATGAATTATGGGGGGAAAATGGAAAACAACATAAACAAAACTCCACATAAAAAAGAACCACTGAAAACAAGCAAATGGTTGTCTGAAGACCCTATCCAAATAGCTGAATAGAGAAGGAAAGTTAAAGCTATGGGCAGCAAAGATGAAGTGAGGTGACTAAATGTGGGATTTCATTGTAAAGTTAGAAAAGAGAAATAAAATTACGAGAAAGAGCATTGCAAAGAAACAAAGGAAAGAAACCAAAAAGGACAGATATTTTTGTCCTGAAAAATCTCAGACACCATTCGCTGCATACAAAAAACCCAGCAAGGATGGGAAACATAATCAGAAGCAAATCAAAAATAAAGATAGACACTGAATAATTGTATACAATGTTCTTCAACCCTGTAACCAAAATATGAAGCAGTGTAATGACCCACTTCAACTAACCACCCAAGAAAGCAGAACTCTTGAAACAGGCATTGTCTCAAAAGGATACTTTTATTTGGGGTCAGTGACAGTAGGGAAGTCAAGGCAAGATCTGGGGAAAATCCCGCACAAACGGTATAGTTAAGCAAGCAATATTCCTCCTCCCACCAAAGTCATAATGTCCATTTGAAATTCAGCCAATCCACAGGTGGTATGATGTGTGGGTAACTGGCAGAGTTGGCACGCATCTCAAGGTCTTCTCCGGCTTTCGTTTCTCTGTAACCGTCTCCCTGATAAGGGAGACGCATTCCTTTCTCAAGGATGGAGGCAGGAGAGGGAAAGTAGAAAGCGAAAGTTATCCCAAGCTCCCCCTCCCCCCAGCAGAATGGCAGGCCCCAAAAGTAGAATATATATGCAAAGGAAAACAGAAGTTTTGGGGACCTGACACCCAGATATATTGGAAGACAAAGTAACACTGACACTGAAACAGATGCCAAAATGAAAAGCCCTGGAACCAAAAGCATCCATCAAATTCTATCAGAATTGCTTAAATCAATACAAATAGCAGTACAGGTAGTCCTCAACTTACAACCATTCATTCAGGGACCATATGAAATTACGACGGTGCTAAATGGACTTATGACCCATGACCAAAATTATGGCTGTTGCAGCAACCCCGCGGAAGTCATTGAAACCTGGGCAATTGGCAACCTGTTGACAATTATGACCTGTTGTCAAGTGCCCCATGATAATGTGGTACCCATTTGTAATCTTCCCTGCTGGCTTTCCCAGAAAGTCAATGGGAAGCCAACAGGGAAGGTCACAAGCTGCTGCCACCTGCTGAGAGGACTCCCTCTAGACTCTGGGGACTGTTTGAAAATGGTCTGTGGCAAAATCCAAGCAGGATTTTCAGCAATGTAGGATTTTCAGCCAGAGTGGAGAAAATTCAGAAGCCTCTTGACTCTGGGGCTGAAAATCCAAGCAGTTATGAGGCCCCTGCACACCCTTACTTACCCTCCCATGTACCTCCTCACTCTTTCCTCCACCCGGCAGCGCCTGGTGCTTGCAACTTCCTGCTGACTTCCCCACTGACTTGACTGTGGGAAGCCAACAGGAAGTTGCCTCACCTGATGACCGTGGCAATCACTTAACAACGGCAACCAGGACTATCTGCATTGCTGTCACTAAGTAGTCGCACTTTACAACTTTACATTGCTTAGCATCAGAAAATTCCGATCCCAATTGTGGTTGTAAGTCGAGGACGAGGACTATCTGTAATTACAAAACTATATTAAAAAAACTGGACAACCAGTAATTTTGCAGCCCAATGACTGCAAAAGGACAGAGTTCATTCTAATCTCAAAGAAGAGTGACTCACTTCTATTTAATTTGATATACAGTGTTTATGAATCTTATAGAGAGAGGCAGGGGTGGCTATCCTAAGACAAATTTTAGATGAACTGGAAATTGGAATGACGATTGGTGGCAGAAATATTAAGAGTCTATGATATGCAGATGACACCACTCTATTGTTACAAAATGAAGAGGCTATAAAACTTATCCCAAAAGTAGGACCTCCGGTTTTGCGCAGTAGTGCAGCAGCCGAGGGATCGCGGGGCTCCGTGCCCTTTGGCTGATTTTCTTCCTGTTAGGGGACGCTAAATGGGCCAGAAGTCGCCCCGAAGAGGTGGCAAAGAAGGAAAGAAGTCCCGTGGACCACGGAGAAACGGCGGTCGACCCGATCGGTCTGGGAGAAGCCTTCCAGAAACCAACAGCAGAAAGGCTAGCCTAACTTAAGAGTCTAGCCCAAGCTACAAGCAACTGAAGTCAAAAAGTACTACTTTAAGCTGATTGTAAACAGAGCGTTTGAATCTGGGTAAGAACATCGATTTTCTCTATCCTACTTATTAACTTTCCTGAAGAAAAAAAAAATCCCAAGAAGCAAAAAACCTCCGAAAGTGAAGGAGGGGGATCTTTGCCCCATCCGTTTACTAACGGAAGCGGCGAATTAAACCTTTTATGGAGGACCAAAACACATAGAAATGAAATGAAATGAATATAAAACCTAAATTTGGATAAGTTTGAAATTGCTGAATGGTTAAGATTCTCATTTTAAAGACAACTGTTTATTTTGAAAATTGAAAAACAAACTGGTGCTGACATCTAGTGGTGGATGAAGACTATGACAGCTATGGCTCTCATACAGGACTTGGCAAAATCTGGGAAAAACTAATCTGTGCTTGTGACCTTCAAAGCTCTAACAATAGAGAACAGCTGTGACAAAAAGAAAACAATCTGGGCTGCAGACAAAGAGAGAATTATAAACTTCAGGGGGAAAAAACTGTTTTGAACTGTCTGGATTACAAATATCTACTTAACTGTGACTCCAAAGCTATTTGTGGGGGGAATCCATGGGTCTCTGGTGGAGGGGGGTGGGACTGGGGTGGGTGCCCTCCTTCCCTCCCTCTCTCCCATTGTCCCTTCCTTCCTTTCCTTCCTTTCTTCCCTCCTTCTTTGGCCCTTCCTCCTTCCCTCCCTCCCTTCCATTGTCCATCCCTCCCTCCCTCAGGTTTCAGGGTGCCTGGGTGGGGGGAATCCATGGGTCTCTGGTGGAGGGGGTGGGACTGGGGTGGGTGCCTTCCTTCCCTCCCTCTCTCCCATTGTCCCATTCCTTCCTTCCTTCCCTCTTTGGTCCCTTCTACTTCCCTCCCTCCCTTCCATTGTCATCCCCTCCCTCCCTCAGGTTGCAGGGTGCCTGTGGGGGGGGGAATCCATGGGTCTCTGGTGGAGGGGGTGGGACTGGGGTGGGTGCCTTCCTTCCCTCCCTCTCTCCCATTGTCCATTCCTTCCTTCCTTCTTTGTCCCTTCCTCCTTCCCTCCCTCCCTTCCATTGTCCATCCCTCCCTCAGGTTGCAGGGTGCCTGTGGGGGGGAATCCATGGGTCTCTGGTGGAGGAGGTGGGACTGGGGTGGGTGCCTTCCTTTCCTCCCTCTCTCCCATTGTCCCTTCCTTCCTTCTTTCCTTTCTTCCCTCCTTCTTTGTCCCTTCCTCCTTCCCTCCCTCCCTTCCATTGTCCATCCCTCCCTCCCTCAGGTTTCAGGGTGCCTGTGGGGGGGGAATCCATGGGTCTCTGGTGGAGGGGGGTGGGACTGGGGTGGGTGCCTTCCTTCCCTCCCTCTCTCCCATTGTCCCTTCCTTCCTTCCTTCCTTCCTTCCTTCCTTCCTTCTGTCACTTCCTCCTTCCCTCCCTCCCTTCCATTGTCCCTCTCTCCCTCTCATTGTCCTTCCCTCCCTCCCTCCATCACTCAGTTTTAATTTCTTCGATGCTGGTTCCTTTGCTGAATCACTTTCCTTTTGTGCTCGCGCTCGGTGCAGCCGGGAGGCCAGCACAGCCGCTGTTCTTCCGCAGGGGGAGGAGAGCGCAGGCAGCGGAGGAGCGCACGGGGGCGGGGAAAGGGCCGCGGCTGCCAGACTCCCTCTGGTGCGTTGCGCACGGCCGCAGCCGGAGAAAAGCAGCGAGCGGGGAAGCGCTCATTCATTGCTGCAGCCAGCCCTGAGGAAGAGCCGGCACAACCCCCAGGTGAATCCCGCCTGGCTACATTCTTTGCCGCCGAAAGAAGGGCTTTGATCCTGCTTCCCCTTCGCTCTGGCCAGGTCCATCAATGCCAGATCTAACCCCAGGGCGGTTCGAAAGGCCAGCAGGCTGGCTGAGCCTTCCTCCGTCTTCTTGAATCTGGCTTTGATCCTGCTTCCCCTTCGCTCCGGCGGGGTCCGTGAATGCCTGATTCAAGAAGACGGAGGAAGGCTCACATGTCTCCACCCGAAAACCCCCAGCCAGCCTGCTGGCCTTTCGAACCGACCTGGGGTTAGATCTGGCATTCCCCTTCGCTTCCCCTTCGCTTCGGCGGGAATGCCAGAAGAAGCGAAGAAGCGCTGATCAGCCGGAAAGCGGGGCTGATCCTGGCGCTTCCCCTGAGCCCCCCCTCCACAGCCCCGGAGAAGCTCTGATCAGCCGGAAAGCGGGGCTGATCCTGGCTACCCCTGAGCCCCCACCCACAGCCCCGGAGAAGCGCTGATCGGCGCTTCCTGACTCCCCCCCCCACAGCCTGGAGAAGCTCTGATCAGCCGGAAAGCGGGGCTGATCCTGGTGCTTTCCCTGAGCCCCCCCCCACAGCCCCGGAGAAGCTCTGATCAGAAAGCGGGCCTCCCTGGTGCTTCCCTCTGATCAGCCGGAAAGCGGGCCTGATCTGGTGGCTTCCCCTGAGCCCCCCCCACAGCCCCGGAGAAGCGCTGATCCTGGCGCTTCCCCTGAGCCCCCCCCCACAGCCCCGGAGAAGCTCTGATCAGCTGGAAAGCGGGGCTGATCCTGGCGCTTTCCCTGAGCCCCTATAGCCCCCAAGCATTTTTTTACTCACCTGCTTTCAGCTGCACTCCCTTTCTCCTTTTGCTTCTCTGCCTTCGCCACGTGTTTGGGGTAAAAAAGAAAAAAAAAGTTCCATGAGACTTTCTAACTTCTCGCGAGAAGTTAGAAAGTCTCATGGAATTTTTTTTTTGTCTCACAAACACACGGCGAAGGCCGAGAAGGACAGGAGAAAGGGAATGCTGCTGAAAGCAGGTGAGTAAAAAAAGCGCTTGGGGGAGGTGAGGGCATCTGGGTGGGGGCGGGGGCGGGGGGGGCAGGCAATGCGTCACGCAGCTCCAGCGGAATCTCCCCTGAAGACTGCGTGAGGCTGCCTGCAGCCCCCAAGGCCGCCGCCAATCAGCTGGAGCTGCGCACTTTGATCCTGGGCTCTCAGTAGGACCCAGGCAACGTGCAATTCCAGCTGACTTTGCCACAAGCCTCTGCGGCGCTGCTGCCGCTTCACCTCATCCACTTTTACACTTTAAAAAAAAAAGTTTTTTCAAAAATATTTTTTAAATATTTTTTTTACATTTTTTTTTACGTTTTTTCAACCCGTCCTACGCGTACCACCAGCCATGTGCTCGCGTACCACTGGTGGTACGCGTACCACCGGTTGAAAAGCCCTGGTCTAGGGGATGAGGAGAAGCTGAACCTCTAAGAGCAATTTTGGATGAATATACAGCTAAAACACATGAATTAATCCAGGCAATGGGAACAAAGCTTGAATTAAAACTTGATACACTTTCAAAGGAACTCCATGAGGAGATACATCATTTAACTGGAGATGTTAAACAGATAAAGGATAGAGCAGATCTTTTGGAACATAAATTGGAGAAAAAAATGTTCCAAATGAAGCAGATTTGGATGAGAGGGCTCTCTTGGAATTACAGCTTAAGCAACTCCAGTTAAGATTTCAAACAGTTCCCAAATTGTCTGGAGAGGATATTAGATCAAGGATGATTAAATCTTTGACTCAATTAATTAAATGGGAAGAAAAGGAATTGGACATTGAAGTGGATAAAATATATCGAGTAAACTCCGGATTTGCCACCACAATAAAATTACCAAGAGATGCTTTAGTCCATTTTGTAAGAATAAAGAGAGACTACGTTTTGGACTGCCACTTCAAATCTAAACTAAGAATGGAAAACGTGGATATAATTGTTTTGAAGGAAATCCCTGTCAGAATTTTGAGAAAAAGGAAAGCTTATTCCTTCCTTACTGATATCCTGAAGAAGAGAAAAATTCCCTTCCGTTGGGACAAACTTCAAGGGGACAAACTTCAAGGAGTGATATTCACTTATCAAGAGCAAAGATTCAGACTGAATTCTATAGAAAAAGCCAAGGACTTCTTGATCAAATATAAACTAATTTTGGACCCAGCTGAAGAAATGGATACAGACAAGCAACTAGAAGTAGATCAACCTCAAAAGGTTGATACTGAAAAAGAAGATGTGGCTGAGATGTCTGTACAGGAACTTACTATTTTATCCATGGATGGAAATTAAGTTTACAACATGGAATATTAATGGGGCAAATGCCCCATCTAAGCCCCCCAAAATATTTCATTATTTGAGGAAACTCGATATTGATATAATCTGTCTTTAAGAAACACACATTAAGATACAAGATAAGAAATATTTAATAAATAAAAGACTAGGGGAGGAATTTATATCAGCTGGACTAAAAAAGATTGAGTCACTTTGTATATAAAACCCCAATTTAAACCTAAATTAATTTTATCAGATGAACATGGTAGATTTGTAGCTGTGGAAATGGAACGTAATGGAATAAAATCAATAGTAGTTGGACTTTATGTACCAAATGATAAAAGTAATTTTTTTGAATATCTTATGGATCAACTATTACCTTTTTCGTATGAAAATTGGCTTATTTTGGTGGGACTGGAATGGAGTGATCTCTCCACTCTTTGATAGAACATCTACTAAAGGGATTAAACCTTCTCAAGGTAAATTACCAAGGACTTTTTTTGAGATGATGGACAATTTAGCGTTGATAGATTCGTGGAGACAAAGAAATGGCTCTGCTAGAGAATATACTTTTTTCTCAGAATGACATAAATCTTTTTCAAGAATCGATATATGATATGGATTTCTAAAAGTCTTGCAAATAAAATTTTAAAAGTTGATATTTTACCTAAGTCTTTCTCTGACCATAATCTGGTTATTTGGTACTCAGAAAAAAGGCTTTGAGTTATAGATGGAGATTAAATGAATCTATCTTACAAAAGGAGATGATTGTAAAGGACTGTAAAAAGAAATTGAATACTTTGATAATAATCTGGGTAAAGGGACAAACTTGATGACTGTTTGGGATGCTAGCAAAGCAGTTATGAGGGGCTATTTTATACAATATAATTGTCTAGAAAAGAAAAAAAAATCCCAGGAAAAATGCAAAAGATACTAGATGAAATTAGAAAGAAACTGAATTGCAAAAGACACCTACGGACTCTAAAATTTTACATCAAATGAAACTGTTGCGTCAACAGTTGTCCATGTTAATAGTTCAAGAAATAGAAACTAAACTGAATTATGTGAAACAAAGATATTTTTAGTTTGCAAATAAACCAGGAAGATGGTTGGCATATAAATTAAGAAAGGAAAGGAAAAAGAGAATGATTGAGAAAATTTATGAAGGTGGCAATCAACATATTACAAAATAATAACAAAATAATAAGATAATGATCTTATTAGAAAGCCCTTTCATAACTTTAACTCCAATTTTTACAAGAAGCAGGAGCTTGACATGCATAAAATAGACGAATATCTGCAAAGAAAATGCTTACCTAAACTTTTACAAGCTCAGAGACAACTTATGAACAATCCAGTAACCACCTTTGAAATATCAGAAGCTATTTTAAAAAATGAAACCAGGTAAATCTCCAGGCCCAGATAGTCTTACAATTCAATATTACAAATGCTTTGAGGATCAACTCCTTCAGCCACTAAAGCAGGGGTCCCCAACCCCCAGTCCGTGGGCCAGCACCGGTCCGCAGCATGCCAGCAAGCGGGCCGCACAAACAAGCAAAGCTCCATCCTCGGGATGCAGGCAGTATTCAAAACCACACCCCCTCTGGTCTACGGAAAAACCTTTCTCCATGGCACCGGTCCCTGGTGCCCAAAAGGTTGGGTACCTCTGCACTAAAGGATATAATGGAGTATTACAGAAAGCAAAGTTGCCTCAAACCTGGACAGAAGCTAATATTGTGTTATTACTGAAGGAGGGTCAAGATGTCCCAAGGATAAAAAAAATCTACAGACTAATTTCATTATTAAATAATGACTATAAACTTTTTGCTGCAATTTTGGCAGAAAGATTGAAGAAGGTCTTACGGGCATATATCCATGAAGATCAATCTGGCTTTCTGCCAAAAAGACAGTCAAGAGACAATGTGAGGACTGTTATGAATATTATGGAATATTTACAATATCATAATGAAAAACAGGTAGCTTTAATATTTCTGGATGCAGAGAAGGCATTTGACAACTTAAATTGGGTTTTTATGTTTAAAGTATTGGAAGATATGGACTTTGGGGAGAATTTTATTCAAGGGGTCAAAGCAGTTTATACGTCACAGCAAGCAAATATCATTATCAATGGAGATTTAACTAGATCATGTGAAATTCAAAAGGAAATGAGACAAGGATGCCCCTTATCTCCCTTGCTGTTTATATTGGTATTGGATGTTTTGAATAGAGATATTAGGCAAGATGAGAAAACAGCAGGTATAAATATCAAAAAGGAGGTTTACAAATTGAGAGCATTTGCTGATGATTAGTTGAATTTTTGCAAGACCCAAAAACTAGTATAGAATATTTGTTATAGAAATTAAATGTGTTTGGAGTTTTAGCGGGCTTTAAAATAAACAAACAAAACAACAATGCTTGTCAAGAATCTGACCTCTCAGGATTGTAAAATATTGACTTAAAAAGCCAGGCTTTAAGGTGGAGAAAAAGGTGAAATACCTGGGAGTTGTATTGACAAATACAAATGCTAAATTGTTTCAAAATAATTTTGTGCCTGTTTGGAAAGACATTAAAAAGGAATTAAGATGGGACAAACTGCAACTATCACTACTGGGTAGAATCTCTGTAATTAAGATGAATGTTTTACCAAAGATGCTTTTTTTGTTTCCGACTCTACCAATACTTGTAACTGATACTCCATTTAAACAATGGCACATGGATATTTCAAAGTTTATACGGCAAGGGAACAAACCAAGAATTAGATACAAATTATTGCAAGACGCTAAGGAAAGAGGTGGTTTGGGTTTACCAGATTTGAAATTGTATTTTGATGCTTGTTTGGTCTGGCTAAAAGAGTGAGTGACTCTCCAAAATAAGAGGTTACCTGATCTAAAGGGCCATGAATTAAGATTCAGATTTGAATGACACAGCTATTTAGGGTATGATAAGGTTAAAGTAAATGTTAGACGTGCAATCCTAAGAGTTTGGAACAAATATAAAGTAAGATTCTCTGCAAAAATCCTTCTTTGTGTGTCTCCCCTGAAAGCTTTTTTTAGAAAAGTAATGGCGTTATTCAGTATTGTTGACAGAGGAATCAGTGCAATGACAAACAATAGTGGTGATAGTGACTCTCCTTGGAAGGTTCCTCTCTTGATATTAACCTCTCCCATTCCACCACCATTGACCAGCAACCAAGTCTTCCATTGTGCCATTGATCTTTGCACAAAGCTTTTGATGTTTTTACTGACTCCTGTTATTTCTAGGCATTTGATTATCCAATCATGTGGCAGAGAGTCACATGCCTTCCTGTAATGAATCTATGATACATTCATTCAAGTTGGTCTTCCTTCTCTTGCAGTTTTCCAGAACCATCTTGTCAATTAGGAGTTGATCTTTTCTTCCTCTGCTGTTTGGGCAGTTTCCTTTCTGCTCAGGTGGACAGAGCTTGTTTTCAACTAGGTGCTGTTGGTCTGCATCAGCTACCATAGCAGTTAGCAATCTGAAAGTTGTTGGTAAGCAAGTAATTGGCCTGGTGATGCCCCATTTGCTGGATCTTTGATTATCAGGTAGGTTTTGCCAGATGTTAGCCACTCTTCAATTTCACCTCCTTGCAGTACATTGTTAAACTGCTTGGCAAAAAGTGGGTGTAGACCAGTTTCAACATAAAACCTTGGAATTCATATTCAGCTGGTGCTGACCAATTCTTGATCTTCCTTGCTCTTTTCTCCACCATTGCTGCTATTATTACAAGTTCTTTCATTTCATCTTTTTTATTCTTATCCACCTTCTTCAACCAAGCTGCATTCTTGTTGTATTTCTTTGGGTTATCCCATATCTGTGCTCAGAACTGCACTGTTTCTTTCTTGTCAGGTGTTGACTGATTAACTGTAGTCTCTCCATTGATAAATTGGTAGAAATGTTTCTGATTGGATTGAAATTGGAGATTCTGCCTATAATTTGCAATTCAAGCTTCCAATCTGCTGATCTTGGCTATAGTTGTTATTTGCTGCTTTATTATTTCCAGTGCTTCCTTAATCTTCCTTGTTTCTGGTGATTTCTTGATCAGGTATTCTTTGGTCTTCTTGTTCTTCAGCTTCTTTCATCTGTTCTAGCTTGCTTGCATCTGATCTCAGCTTGTTGGTCTTATTTTCCAAGCCTGATCTTCCATTTGGGTGGTGCACTGTTTGCCTTTTTTCCTTTGTTGATTTTGCATCCCAGGTATTCAGTTATAACTGTAGAAGTGCTGTACATTAGTAGGTTGGTTTGTTGCAGAGAACTGGTACTTATATTTGATATTACAGTATTGGCACCTTTTAATGCTTGTAATATCTAGTACTCTGGGACAAGCTTCAATGCAGGCAACCTCATTCCATTATTTTTGTGTTGCTCTAGATGCTCAGTTATTCTTAGTTTCAGTTCTTCTACTTCTTTAGTTAGAGGGCTTTGTCTTTTTTGAGGTAGAGGAGAGGGTGCCTGGTTTCCGAATGAAAAAAATTAAATAGCTATGCTGGCTTCCTCTACTGCCAACTCCCCCTGGTTTGCCTCTACAGTCTGAGTTACTTCTGGCAAGGCTTTGCAGTTCTTCCAATTACGCTTCTGTGAATACTTTATTTCATATTATAAATCAATGTTGATCTGTTAGCCTCTGTGCTGTTATTTCTGATTCTAGATGTTGTTCTTTCCAGAATTGGTGCATTCATTTCAAATATCCTTGTCTCGTTTGACTTGAGCTGTAATAACAGATCATTATTTCTTTGTTTTCAGTCTCTCTATATTTGTCACAGGTAAACACCTTTCCTTCCAGTAGTTCTGGAAGCTGCTGTCCCAGGTTGCTCAGCCAACAGTCCCATGTCCTATAGCCCATTTTTCACCAGATGTCCAGGAACTCCAACACCTAATGTGGTCCAGGTTGACCTGGGCGACGACTGAGCCAGTATGGGTTTCTGTAATTTACGTCTCACCATATTTTTTATGGGAGAGACACTCTTTGTCTGACCTCTCTGATGAGAGCTGTCCAGTATTGTTGAACCTCTGGCATAGCTCTCATCTTCCTCAGAGTACACAGGATATAAATAACAAACCTCCTTAATTTTTAAATAAATCCTATGAACCTGCATTACTACCTGTCCAGGACACACGTGACCCATGGGCCGCAGGTTGGACATGTCTGGTTTAAACTTAGAAATATTAAATTATATTTAATATTTAAATATTAAATATGATATTGTTGCCATTATGGATTTTTGGTGGGATGAAACCCACAAATGGAACATATATCTAGAGGGTTTTAAATTATTTAAAAGAAACAGACCAAATAAAAGTGGGGGTAGAGTTGTACTATATATAAGAAATAACTACATCTCTACAGAAATAGAGCACAACAATGATGAAAACTGTCTTGAATGCATTTGGGTCAATATAAAAGGGGGGGGGGATGACATTGCCATAGGTGTATACTATATAGGCCACCCAACCAAACAGAGGAAATGGATGAAGTTTTTGCTAGTCAGTTAACTAAGGTATGTAGGAAGCATATCACAATAGTAATGGGGGACTTTAACCAACCTGACATAAACTGGGAGACAAACTCTGCACCAAGTGGAAGATCAAACAGGTTCCTGACAAACCTAGCAGACAACTTTGTCTCCCCAAAAGTAGAAAAGGGTACTAGGGGATCAGCCATATTGGACCTAATTCTCCCTAACAGGGATGAAATGATAGAAGGTGTTGAAGCCACAGGAACCTTGGGGGGGGGGAGTGATCATGCAATATTGGAATTCAACATTATGCAAGCACAAGCAATAGAACACAGTCAAACTAGAGTCTTGGACTTTAAGAGAGCTAATTTCAATAAACTTAGAGCTTGGGAAGGATTCCATGGATGAGAATCCTCAAGGGGGAAACAACTCAAGAAACCAGCATGGCTGCATAAAGAATTCTCTGATAAATTGAAAGACAAAAAGGACAAGTATAACAAGTGGAAAGAGGGGCACGTAACTATCAGCAAATAGTCCGAGCCTGTAAAGATGAAGTAAGGAAAACTAAGGCTCAAAAAGAACTAAGGCTTGCAACAAAAGTTAAAAAAAAAAGCTTCTTTCAACATGTAAAAACCAAGAAAAAAGTCAAGGAAATGATTGGTCCATTAGTGGGAGAAAGTGGCAAGGTGACAGGCAACAGGGAGAAAGCAGAACTACTTAACTTGTTTTTTGCATCCGTCTTTACACAAAGGGAAAAAACAGTCCAACCTATCAAAAACAGTACCATAAAAAACAGATTAGAAACACAAGTTCAAATAGGCAAGAAAATGGTAAGTGAGCACCTGTCCACCCTAGATGAGTTCAAATCACCAGGACCAGATGGATTACACCCCAAGGTGTAACGTGCACCCCAAGGTGCAGACGTGATCTCAGAACCACTGAACTTTATCTTTCAAAGATCCTGTGTCATGGTTCCGATAGATGAAACCAGTAAAAGAACTTCAAGGCAAGAATTCTTCCTTAAAGAACATTTTATTAGGAAACAAAGTATCGGCACTTAAATAGTTGTACCCAAGAATGAGATTCCCTCCTCCCAGATACAAAGTAACAAATTGCAATTCCCACCCCACAAAAGCTGTCATAAATCACATTCCCCAATTAACTCAAAACACGGGATTTTCTCTCCGGCCCCTCAGCCTGCCAAAACCTTATCAGAACATGTCCTTGAGTTCCCACACTTCTACATTGTTATGGCTAGCTAAACCCTCAGGCATTTATCCCATCCCCCCTTCTACATCTGAACTCTAAAAGAATAGAAAAGGCATGTTAAAAGCAAGAGTAAAAATGGCTACTGGTTCTCAGTTGTCAGAGCGTTGACATCTATTGTCACAGCGTTGACATCCGCCCCCCCTTAACAGAAGGGAGTAGTCCTGCGATTTAAGCAGAAGCATAAGTTAGGGATTGCCTCCCAGCTTATTTGGGTGTTTGTTGTAGAATGTACGAACGAGCCTGTTAGCTTTGACATCAGTAGATTTCACCCAAGTGGCATCTGATAATGGGTATTCCTTCCACTGTACTAAATACTGTAACTTTCCCTTAAAAAATCTAGAATCAAGTATACATTTTACTTCATAATATGTTTGTCCAGCTACCACTAGGGGACCAGGTGCTTTCTTGGGAGGAGGTCGTGAAGTGGACCCCCGGAAAGGTTTTAATAAACTACAATGAAAAACAGGGTGAATCTTTCCTAGGAGTCGTGGGAGTTTCAACTCCACCGTAACTGGGTTTATGATTCTGACAATGGGGAAAGGGCCTAGGTATTTCGGTCCCAACTTCTTACTAGGCAATTTGAGTCGTAGATATTTTGTGGATAAGTAAACTTTTTCCCCAACATGGAACGGTCTCTGGGGAGCCCTTTTCTTATCAGCTTGTTTTTTATAGGTCTCCGAGGCTTTTTTCAGCGCGATTTTTGTTTTGTCCCAAACTTCCCCCCACCCCGCCAGCCATTGGTCAAGAGTCTGGGAGGTAGAGGGTCCTTGAGGATACTCAGGTATTGGGTTGAATTCCTTCCCCGTAGCGATCTTAAAAGGTGTAAAACCAATGCTGCTATGAACAGTGTTGTAAGCCACCTCAGCGAAAGGGAGGAGGTCAGTCCAGTTCATTTGTTGATAATCTACATAACATCTAAGGTATTGTTCCACCATTGAGTTCGCTTTTTCAGCCGCCCCATTCGTAGACAGATGAAAAGCCGACGACAACCCCTGCGACAAACCAATTATTGCCAAAAACCCTCTCCAAAAGTTGGCCGTAAACTGCACCCCCGTCAGAGATTATACGTTTTGGTGCGCCATGCAATCTATAAATGTGCTTAAGAAACATCTTGGCCAGTTTTTGGGCCGACGGGAGTCCCTTACAGGCGATAAAATGAGCCTGCTTAGAAAAAAGATCAATCACAGTCCATATTACCGTATTTCCTCTGCTTTTAGGCAACTCAACTATAAAATCCATGGCAATCTCTTCCTACAGCTGGGAAGGGTCCGCGACGGGCTGCAATAGTCCAGGGGGCTTCCCCGGAATTCTTTTCATGGTGGCACATACTGCACAGCTTTTGACATAGTTTTCTATGTCCTTTTTCAAACCTGGTCACCAAAACTGCCGGCGAATCAAGTGTAGCTTTTTCAGATAGCCAAAGTGTCCGGCTTGTTTCACATCATGACCGCGTTGGAGTGCATGGAGGCGGAGGGTCTCAGGCAAATATAATTTCCCCCCTTTGTAGGCTAATCCATCCCTACAGGTTAGGGCAGCTTGATTGTCTTTAAACCACTGATCATTGAGGAGCTCTTGCTTCAGTTTTCTTGTCACAGGATCATCGAGGGTTGGTTTTTTTGTGGACTGGATTCTCTGCGGTGTTGAGACACAATCTGTGGAGTAGGCATGATCGATTCATTGACTTGTTCTCGCTGGCTCTTATACTGAGGTAATCTGGATAGAGCATCAGCTAAAAAATTCTTTCCTCCCGGTACGTACTTTAGGGTGAAATTAAACCAGTTGAAATACTGCGCCCATCGTACTTGTTTAGGGGAAAGTTTGCACAGAGTTTTTAGTGCCTCTAGGTTTTTGTGATCAGTCCATACTTCGAAAGGCACTTTGCTCCCTTCTAGGTAGTGCCGCCAGGTTAACAGAGCCCAACAAATTGCGAAGGCTTCTTTCTCCCAAACTGCCCACCTTCTCTCGCACTCAGTGAATTTTTTTGAGGTGTAGGCGCAGGGTTGTAGGACTCCCTCATGATTCTTTTGCAAAAGTACTGCTCCGACTGCTACATCGCTAGCATCGGCTTGAATTACAAATGGCTCCCCCAGGCAGGGGTGCTTTAAGATCAGCTTGACCGCAAACAGTCTCTAAGTTCTCAAAAGCGGTTTGACAGTTCATAGTCCATGCTAGCGGTTGGCCCAGCCGTGGCTTTCCCCCATCTGTACCCATTTTCAATAAGTCCATGAGAGGTAAAGCAATTTCAGCAAAGGAATGAATGAATTGCCAATAAAAGTTTGCAAACCCCAGAAAGCTTTGAAGTTGTTTTTGAGTCTTTGGGGGTTGCCATTCAATCACAGCTTGCACTTTACCTGGATCCATCTCAATGCCCTCACTGGAGATTCGGTAACCCAGGTAATCTAGTCGGGTTTGGTGGAACTCACACTTCGATAATTTGACATATAGTTTAGCACTTAGTAGTTTCTTTAACACCTCTTGTACTAAATTCACATGATCAGTCATATTTTTGCTATAAATTAAGATGTCATCAAGATACACCAAAACCCCCTTGTATAGATGATCGTGCAGCACTTGGTTAATCAACTGCATGAAGACAGCTGGAGCCCCTTGTAGTCCAAATGGCATAACTTTGAACTGATAGCTGCCCATAGGACAGTTAAATGCAGTTTTCCATTCATCTCCTTCTTTTATTCTTACTTGGTAGTACGCTTCTCTTAGATCTAGTTTGGTAAAGATACGCCCCTTTGCCAGATGGGTTAGTAGGTCCTTCAGGAGGGGGAGGGGGTACTTATTCTCCACACTCACACAGTTTAACCCCTTATAATCAACGCAGAGCCTCAGCGACCCGTCTTTTTTTTCCTTAAACAAAACCGAAGCCCCCACTTGGTATTTTGCCGGCTCAATGAAGCCTCTGGCTAGGTTTTTATTCACATACTGCTGTAGTTCCTCCATTTCGAGGGGGGACATAACGTACATTTTTGGTTTAGGGAGCTTGGCCCCTGGTAATATCTCAATGGCGCAGTCATTTGGCTGATGTGGTAGAACATCGCATTCTTTCTCACTAAACGCCTCCGCTAAATCCCGGTACTCGCTGGGGATGAGCGGCTCGTTGGGCAGGGGAATGGTGGCTATTTTACTGTTTCTGCTGATGGATCAGGGTCTCCGGTAATGTCAAAAGAATCAGGAGGGGGTTTGGGTCCTATCGGCAATCTCACGGTCCTCATCCCCTTTTCCCACCAAATAAAAGGTTTCCACTTGTCTAACCAAGCTAGACCTAAAATCACAGCTTCAGTCATTTTCAGAGCCACTACAAAACGGATGAGCTCCCAATGTTCACCTATTTCTAAACGTATTGATTCAGTTAGGTGGGTGACTAAGGTTCCTCCCATTAAAGTTCCATCTGCTTGCTCAAATCTCATGGGTTTGGAGAGCAATCTTGCTCATATACCTATCTTAAGGGCAATCAGCAAACTGATAATGCATCGGGAGCACCCTCAGTTCACTAGCACCTTCAAGTCCATTTGTACCCCTGTCTTGGGGACTATGAGCTTGGCAGCGAGTGAAAAAGGTGGTATGGGCCGACTCACCATTGGGTCATTTTCTCCCTCGTCGCTGTCATAGGAGGTCAGAGTGGTGGTGGTTCCAGCTGGAGTCTCAGCTCTCTCCTGCGTAGGTGATGCGATTTGGGTGACGGGTTCTTGAGCGATCAAGCTTGACTTTTCTTTTGTTGGCTGCTGGGCTGGTTTCTTCCTCTCCGGTGGTCCCAATCTAACTCTCTGCTGGGGATACGGGACCGGACAATTCGCCGCTCGATGCCCCTGTTGGCCACATCTGAAGCACTTGATCGGTGGGCCCGTAGGTGGCTTAGGAGATTCCACAGCCGTGATTGCTGGGGTTCTCTGCGGTGGCGGCCATCTGGTTTGTTCTGGCTTTGGCCCGGTTTCTGGAGGAGTCAGCTTCTTATAGCGAGCAAGCTCGATGTCTAGCTTCACTGCCACTCGGTACCACTCTTGTAGTTGATCAGGAACTCCCCGAGTGATACAGGCCTGGGCTAGATGGTCATCTAGCCCCTCTTTGATGTGATGCACCAAGGAGTGCTCTGGCCACCTCTCAATCCGACCTGCCACCCTCCGAAATTCTCACACATATTCCAATGCAGGCCTGCCGGCTTGCTTCACTTGGTGAATGTATTTCTCGTCCTCGAATCTGGTTCTCAAACCTTGGATGAAGAGATGGAAGTTCCCTAGTTCAGGCGCTTGTTCGTTGTACAAGTTATTTAGCCACTCAGATGCTTCCCCCTCTAAATTGGCTGTGACAACATCGACCATGGCAGCGGGGTCGGGGTAAAAATTGGCATTTCGGTTCATATGGGAATGCACCTGATTGAGGAAGAAAATCAACTTCTCCGGATCGCCATCAAAAGTGGCCTTAAGAGGTGGCACCATTATGGGTTGCTGTCCGCCTAATTGCTGTTGTCCCCCCAGCCACAGTTGCACACCCAACTGCTGTTGGCCCCCCAGCGGCTGCTGTGCGCCTAGTGGTTGCTGTCTGTCCAACAGATCGCGCAATCGCCCCAGCTGTTGAACCAAGTCACGTTGAACCCCCACGTTCAGGTCGGCTCTAAGTGCAGGGCTCGGGCGACGACGGTGGTGATGATCGGGGCTGCGTGACCGATGGTAGTAACGGTCAAGGCTCTCACAGTACCGGTAGCGATCAGGGCTCTCACGGTATCGGTGATGGTCTGGGCTTCGGTAGCGTGGGCATCTCTCGGGGCTGTCGTAATGATCCCGTTGCCTGGAGCCTTCGCGACAGTGATGCCTGTCAGGAGACCGTGATGAACGATGCCGGTCAGGGCTTCTCCGATGGCCTGGACTGTCATGAAGGAGTCTCTCGGGGCTGTCGTAATGATCCCGCTGTCTGGAGCTTTCGCGGTGGTGATGCCTGTCAGGAGACCGTGACGAACGACGCCAGTCAGTGCTTCTCCGATAGCCAGGGCTGTCACGTCGCGAGTGGCATTCTGGACTCCTTGACAGTCGACGGCCCGGACTGTCGCCCCGTGGCTGACGGTCAGGACTCTTCCTTCCCACTGGGCTTGAGGTCAATGCTGGTGGCTCTGGGAGTGGAGTAGCTGCTCGAGCTCCGCCATTGGGGCTAGGGCTTCTTCTGGGCATAGATCGGCGCTGATCTCGCCGGTCATCACGCTCACTAGTAGGCAAGGAGCGGGTGACCTGTCCCTCGCTTCCCACATCTAGCCCCTCAAACTTCTCTACCAACCTCTCCACCGATTGGCTACGGACTGCAGACAGGTACTTCCACTTCTGCCGCCAACCTTTTTGTTCTTCTCCAATCGGGGGAGCGTGATTCCCGTGAGGCACCCGCTTGCAACTCCGACTCAGCTGCTTTCGAAGAACTCTTCCTTGACTGGGCTGTCTCAGGATGCTTAACGAGTCTCCACTGGGCAGGGTCCACTCCGAGGACCAGAATAGCTCCCATGTTTTGGGTCTCGCTCCCGCTGCCAGAAGTTCTGAACTCACTTTCTCCAACAACGCAAGGGCTTGCGCTCCCTCCGCTGAGGCAGCCGCCGCGGTCGGGGTGCTGGTTGTGGGTGCATCTTTTTTCTCCATGCTGAGATCTTCCCTGAATCTTTGTCTACCTCCCTTCTGATTTGGGAAGGTGACTGGAGCTCAGGACCCCAAAGGATGTTAGAGTAGATAGGATTCTTGGGTTAATGTCATGGTTCCGATAGATGAAACCAGTAAAAGAACTTCAAGGCAAGAATTCTTCCTTAAAGAACATTTTATTAGGAAACAAAGTATCGGCACTTACATAGTTGTACCCAAGAATGAGATTCCCTCCTCCCAGATACAAAGTAACAAATTGCAATTCCCACCCCACATAAGCTGTCATAAATCACATTCCCCAATTAACTCAAAATGCGGGATTTTCTCTCCGGCCCCTCAGCCCACCAAAACCTTATCAGAACATGTCCTTGAGTTCCCACACCTCTACATTGTTATGGCTAGCTAATCCCTCAGGCATTTACCCCATCCCCCCTTCTACATCTGAACTCTAAAAGAATAGAAAAGGCACGTTAAAAGCAAAAGTAAAAATGGCTACTGGTTCTCAGTTGTCAGAGCATTGACATCCATTGTCACAGCGTTGACATCCTGGAGCACGGGGGAACTACCAGAGGACTGGAAAAGAGCTGATGTAGTTCCCATCTTCAAAAAAGGGGAAAAAAATAGATCCAGGAAACTACAGACCTATCAGCCTGACCTCAATACCTGTTCTGACCCAGCCTTTGCAAGTAATGAGAAACCACTTACTTGTGAGTAAAACAAACCCCTTTTATTAAAACAGGGCAGGAACAATCTTTGTTCACGTTGGGTAGACAAAACCAAAAAGTAGTAGTCACAAAGGAAAGTCTTTTCCCCTTCTGACACAGGGCAAGAACAGTCTCTATTCACTTGAGAACTCCAAATAGAAAGTCTTTCAAGGATTAAGCCAAGTAGAAACAGTCCCTGTTCACACTGGCGGAGGCAATTTCACTACCTATTAGTTCCCAGAAGGGAGACTCAGTTGGCACCTCAAATACAGAGCAAGTAGTCCTCTGACAAACCTGGTTCTGGCAAAGGAATCCAACTTGATTGATGTACCCTGGAAAACGCCACTCCCAAACCCCTACTATTTATTTCCCAGCCAGGAAGGGGCTGACTAACGTCTATGTCTTCTTTTTCCTGAGAGCCGGCTTATTGCCTTCCATTGCTCTCCTCTCCACGCATACATGCATCTGGGATGGACCCCATCTGTTCCTCCCCCTCACTCAGCTCACGCCCCGAAGACGCTGCCTCTCCACCTGGGAGCAGATAGACGGCCCCGGCTCTGCATCTGCCTCTGATTCTGCTTCCTCATCAGAGCCCTCAAGACTCCAAAGTTGACCCAGGCTCCCCCTCCCCCTCCTCTTCTGACTCTGCTGCTAGCTCTGCTGGCAACCAACGGACCACAACAATACCTGGGAAGATTCTGGAAAAGATAATCAAGCAACGAATCAGTGAACACCTAGAGGCAAACAAAGTCATAACCAAAAGCCAACATGGGTTTCTCAAAAACAGATCACGCCAGACAATTCTTATTGCGTTCTTTGACTAGGTGACAAAATTAGTGGACCAGAGGAATGCTGTGGATATAATTTACTTGGACTTCAGTAAGGCATTTTATAAAGTAGGCCACAACCTACTACTTGATAAGATAGAAAAATGTGGGTTAGACCAGGGGTCCCCAACCTGTGGGCCCAGTACCAGTCAGTGGCCTGTTCGCCACCGGGCCGTGGGAATGGCTGGCAAGTCTGCGCACGTGTGCATGCACCCTCCCCACTCGCGCTAGTGCCGCCGCGTGAGTGCTAGCGGCCCCATTTGCGCATGCGTGGGGCACTAGCACCTCCGCCAGTGTCACGTGGGCACTAGTGGCCCATTTGCACATGCGTGTGGGTGCCAGCACCACCACCAGCATCGCCGTGGGTGTGCGCAGCCCGCTTGTGCAGGTGCGCAGTTGCTAGTGCTGCGACCATGCGTGTGCCCATTTTGTGTGCGCGCACATACGCGCAAGTACATTTCCCTGCTCCTCCCTTTCCCTCCAGGCTGTCAACCCGGAAAGGTTGGGGAGCTCTGGGTTAGACAGCATCATCACCAGATGGATTCATAACTGGCTGACCAACCACACTCAACGTGTAGTCCTCAATGGAACTGCATCTAAATGGAGAGATGTATGCAGTGGGGTGCCCCAGTGCTGTTTTGGGCCCAGTACTCTTCAACATCTTCATCAATGATTTGGATGATGGGATAGATGGGGAACTCATCAAATTTGCAGACAACACCAAGCTGGCAGGAATAGCCAACACTCCAGAAGATAGGCTTAACATACAGAAGGATCTTGACAGACTTGAACATTGGGCGCTATCTAACAAAATGAAATTCAGTGGTGAAAAAGTAAGGTTCTGCATTTAGGCAACAAAAACTAAATGCACATGTATAGTATAGGTGGTACCTTGCTCAATAGTAGTAAGTGTGAGAGGGATCTTGGAGTCCTAGCGCACAATCACTTAAATATGAACCAGTAGTGTGCTGCAGCTGCCTAAAAAGCCAACATAGTGCTAGGCTGCATTAATAGAATCAAGATCACGAGAAGTGTTAATACCACTTTACAATGCCTTGGTAAGGCCACACTTGGAATACTGCATCCAGTTTTGGTCACCACGATGTAAAAAAGATGTTGAGACTCTAGGAAGAGTGCAGAGAAGAGCAACAAAGATGGTTAGGGGACTGGAGACTAAAACATATAAAGAACGGTTGCTGGAATTGGGTATGTCTAGTTTAATGAAAAGAAGGACTAGGTGTGACATGATAGCAGTGTTCCAATATCTCAGGGGTTGCCACAAAGAAGAGGGAGTCAAGCTATTCTCATGAAGCACCTGAGGGCAGGACAAGAAGCAATGGATGGAAACTAATCAAGGATAGAAGCAACCTAGAACTAAGAAGAAATTTCCTGACAGAACAATTAATCAGTGGAACAACTTGCCTCCAGAAGTTGTGAATGCTCCAACACTGTAAGTTTTTAAGAAGAGATTGGACAACCATTTGTCTGAAATGGTATAGGGTTTCCTGCCTAAGCAGGGGGTTAGACTAGACTAGAAGACCTCCAAGGTCCCTTCCAACTCTTGTTATTCTGTATTATTCTATATTATTCTATATGCCTATAGTTTCCTACTGAAATCTTTCCAGTAAATCATTCAGAATCTTTTTGCAAAAATTGCATTTCCACATTAGTATAAAATGAATTAGGTATTAATTACAGGTAGTCCTCACTTAATAACCCTAACTGGGACCACAACTTCCATTGTTAAGTGAAGTGGTTGTTAAGTGAAACATCACCTGACTGCACTGCTTAGCAATGGCAGTTTCAGTAGTTCTGGTAGATTGGTCATTTTGTAAGGACTGCACTGTCGTTAGGCGATGACCTCACACTTCTGCCCTGCCGTACTCACCTCCACTTCAACTCCCCCACCTTCCTATCTCCCCCTAATCTCTGTCCTTTTAGCCATCCTGTACTCTACCACCCCTGCCTACCCATGATGCCCTGCACCAGCTGACCTTCACTGTCTTCTTCCTCCCACTGCTGACGAGGCACACCTGGCTGAGGCAGCTGCTGGCCCTTTGGAAGGCCTCCCATCAGCAGCAGGAGGAAGATGGCAAAGGTCAGCTGGGGGAGGCAGATGTAGGTGACAGCAGAGGAGTGCAAGGCAGCCAAAAGGGTCAGACATGTGGGAGATAAGCAGGTGGGGGAGAGTTGAAGCGCATACTGCCCTTGTAAATGTGGGCAGGCTGCCAAGCACCAGAATCTTGATTATGTGACCACAGGGACACTACAACAGCTATAACTTCAAAGACTGGCCATAACTACCATTTGTTCAGCATCATCATAACTTTGAACAGTTGTTGAACAACAGTTGTATTCATTAATGACACATAGGAAAGGTGTAATGGAATATGTGGATTCCATTTAGGAAGGACCCAACTTAATGGATCAAGTAGTTAAAAGTGGCAGTGGGAAGTTTGTACTTCCAAGACTTGCAAGATTATGTTAATATAGAATAAAGCAGAATTAGTTCATCTAGTCATGTCTCCTGTCTGGTTTATCTGGGAGGGCTGACATCAAACTACATCTACTCTCTTTCAAAGAGAGGAAATTCATGAATTGCCTCCAATCCTCAAGGTACATTGCTAACCACTGAGAATCTGGCAGTGGCATTGTTACAACACCAAAAGGAAGTAGATGTACAGATGACCATCTTACAGAATGCCATGATACAACACAGCAACTGGGGCAGCATTTGCCTCAACCCATGGCAGCACCACAGACAGTGGCTCAACCAATGCTTCTGTGTTCCCATGGGAGTTTGCCAGATAAATTTGGAGGGGACCAGGATCAATTCAGACTTTTGTCACTCAGTGTGAAATGTTAATCGCACCTAAGTGACTTTTGTGCTTAGCTTGCTGAAGGAAGCATCAACCAAGTGGGCCATACCATTCATTGAGGGGAACGATCCAGTGCTGGACAACTATGAAGACTTCATGAGTAAACTCAAAGGACACTTTGGGGATCCTTACTATGGGAATCCATATATGGAATCACTGCTAGTCAAGAGACTCAGAAGCTCAAGCAGGGACAGAGGAGAGTAAGCATACATTTCAGACTTATATTACTTGCTAGTGATGTAAGGTGAAAAGACTTAGGATTGACCAGTTCAGAGAAGGGCTGGTTGATGAACTGAGAGAGGAGCTAGTAAGACAAGGCATGCCAACTTCCCTAGAAGAGCACTATTAATGCTGTGTAATTATAGATGCCCAACTGGAAGAGTTAAGGCAGGGGAGAAATAGGAAGGAGAAATGATCCTACAGCCTGCCTTCCCCCATACCACCCTTCCCAACGATCTCCTCACAATCCAGGGCAGGAGAACCCATGCAAATCAGAGCATCCAGGAGATCCCTGTCATCAGGAGAGAAACAAAGAAGAGATCAGGGGATGTGCTTTTACGGTGGGGCCCCAGAACACATAACCCGATCATGCCCAGTAAAAGCACCAGTGATGGTCACAACAATAAGATGCAGAACTTTTAAACTGATGGAGCATGAAGCCAGCAAATACCCAGCTCACAAATGCCCAGCTCAGTCCCACATAGGACCTCAGGGAAACTGCACCAGCCCCACTCCCTGGAGCTCCAAATTGGGGGGGGGGGGCTGTTCACCATTTGAGGAGAGTTCAGATACCTGACAAAAGACAAGCATACACAATTACTCCTGTTATTGTTACTTTAGATTCCAGGCACAAGGTGGAGCGTTCTGCTCTCATAGACCCTGGGGCAACTACTAATTTCATAGAAGTTTCAGGAGGAGGCTTTCTATTTTACTCCCTCTTTCTATATTCAACAGCACAGTATCAATAGTAGAGTCCATCAAGTTTTTGGGTTCTATAATCTCTCAGGACTTGAAACAGACGCTTAACATCAGAACTATCATTAAAAAGGCACAACAAAGAATGTTCTTCCTGCGTCAACTCAGGAAGTTCAAAGTGCCCCAGGTGCTGCTGATACAGTTTTACAGAGGAATTGTTGAGTCTGTCATTTCTAGTTCTATAACTGTCTGGTTCGGTATAGCAACCAAACAGGACACGTACAAGTCCACAAGGCAAAGGCAAGTCCACAAGGCAAATCCAGGGTTGAAGAGGCACAATCTGAAGTTCAAGGCAAGAATCACAATGGCTGAAGAACACACAGCAAGGAAACAGACACATTGTTCCCAGCATCATTTCACTCCCCTTGCTAAGCCAAATAACTGCTTCCTGGTGCAGCCCATGAAGAAGGGTGAGGCTGCCTCCTCACAAGTAGCCTGGATGACCTTTGTTGTCCTACGTGCTCTCAGATTGGGAGGTGGAGGCAGTTCTTCTTCATCTCCACTGAACAGCTGCAGCTATGTGCCCTCTCCACCCGAAGCCTCTGGGCTTCCCAGCTGCAGCTGTGCCTCTCCTGTCTCTAGCTCAGCCGGCTGCTCGTCTGGTCACTCCCCTGTACTTGGCCCCTCCACTCCTGACTCATAGCCCTTGGCTTCCTCCCCTCCTGACATGCCCGGGACCGATTCATCCTCCTCCAAAGTAGCATCTGAAGAGGTGTCTGGGGAAGTGTCTGGGGGAATCATCACAGAAGACCTGAACAGTGTGTGGGTCAGAAGGAGGGCTGAGAAGATCCCTCACATCCTGGAAACAAACTGTTTCAACTCCTTCCCTCAAGACCATGCTATAGAGTATTGTATGCCAAGACAACTAGACACAGGGACAGTTTTTACCCTCCAGTCATCTCTCTGAACACGTAATTCTTGCAGTTGACAAAACACAGTGACTACTAAGTTCTGTCTAATGTGTATGTATATTAATCCATAGTGTGGCTATAGTATTATTTATTCTTTTACCATCTATTATTTCCCCCTTCTACTGGTTGTTCACTTTTAGTATTATTATTAGGGTCTGTCACACAGTCAGCCACAGGTTCTGACTGGATTTGGCATTTTTGTCTGCCAACAAGTCCTTTCCAAGGACCTGAGATAGGCAGAAGTGGATGTTTAATGGTGTTACAGATACAGTTGCAGGATGTAAGCTGTTCCGAGTAAAGCTGCCTTTTGCAATTGACTGACGGTGACTTTGTCAGTGCCAATGGTGTTCAAGTGGTGCTTCAGTTGTTTTGGGATTGCACCCAAGGCGCCTATTACTATTAGTACTACCTTTGCTTTCTTTTGCCAGTCGTTCTATTTCTATTTGCAGGTCTTTGTATTTCATTGTCTTCTCCAGTGCCTTCTCTTCGATTCTGCTGTCTCCAGGTACTGCCACGTCCACTATACAGACTTTTTAGTCTTTCTTATCAACAATTGTTAGGTCTGGGGTGGTATGTGGCAGGTGCCTGTCGGTTTGAATTCTAAAGTCCCAGAGCAATTTAGCTTCTTCATTTTCTACGACTTTCTCTATTTTATGTTCCCACCAGTTCTTGCTTAAAGGCAAGCAAATGGTATTTCTTGCAGAGCTTCCAAGGCACCATTGTTGCTACCTTGTCATGTCGTTTGCAGTCAGTCTGAGCGATCTTCTTGCAGCAGCTAATCAGGTGGTTCACTGTTTCTTCAGCTTCTTTGCAGAGGTGGCACTTGCCGTCTGTTGCTCTCTTATCAATTTCGGCTTTGTATGCATTTGTTCTTATGACTGGGTCTTCTGCAACCAGACATCTGTCTCTTCCTTCAACTTTCCTGCTCTTAGCCATTGCCAGGTCTTGTTATTATCTGCTTTCCCTGCTATTTTTTTTAATGTATTGGACATGCAATCCTTTGTCTTCCCATGACTCCTTTCTGTTTTTCATTTGGTCTTTCTTGTAGGCCAGTTTGGTATTTCCAGTACTCAGTAGGCTTTCCCTGTATACTACTGTAGCTTCAGTGCATATTCTTCACTATCATTCAGATATTCTTCCAATGCCCTTTTTTCTTCTTCAACCATCTGATGTACTTGCAACATTCCACGGCCACACATTTTCCTTGGTAAGTAGAACCTATAAACATCGCTGCATGGATGAAGGGCATGATTCACTGTCATTATTTTTCTGCTCTTCCTATCCAGGGCCTTTAGTTCTGCTTGAGTCTAGTCCACTATTCCACCTGTCTATCTAATGACAGGATTTGGTCAGGTGTTAATTGCCTTGATGGTATTTCCTCCACTGAGTTTGGACTTTAAGATCTTCTTCAATCTCTTGATGTATTCATTTCTAACCATATTCTTGACTTCAGTGTGCTTGATGTTGTCATCTTGAAGGATGCCCAGGTATTTATAGTGAACATCTTCATCCAGACTCTTGATGTTATTTCCATAGGGTATCTTGGTTCCCTCAGTTTTCACTATTTTTCCCCGTTTGATGGTGAGAGTGGCAAATTTGTCCAGTACAAACTCCACTGCAATATCTTGGTTTTATATATGCCTGATGTTGAGCAGTGATTCTATTTCAGATGGTTATAAAAGTTATAAATTGATTTGCATTTTAATGAGTGAAGGAAGTATTTGACCCCTTCGCAAAACATGACTTAGTACTTGGTGGCAAAACCCTTGTTGGCAATCACAGAGGTGTTTCTTGTAGTTGGCCACCAGGTTTGCACACATCTCAGGAGGGATTTTGTCCCACTACTCTTTGCAGATCCTCTCCAAGTCATTAAGGTTTCGAGGCTGACGTTTGGCAGCTCGAACCTTCAGCTCCCTCCACAGATTTTCTATGGTATTAAGGTCTGGAGACTGGCTAGGCCACTCCAGGACCTTAATGTGCTTCTTCTTGAGCCACTCCTTTGTTGCCTTGGCCGTGTGTTTTGGGTCATTACCATGCTGGAATACCCATCCACGACCCATTTTCAATGCCCTGGCTGAGGGAAGGAGGTTCTCACCCAAGATTTCACGGTGGGGATGGTGTTCTTGGGTTCATAAGCAGCATTCCTCCTCCAAACACGCCAAGTTGAGTTGATGCCAAAGAGCTCGATTTTGGTCTCATCTTACCACAACACTTTCACCCAGTTCAACTCTGAATCATGCAGATGTTCATTGGCAAACTTTAGACGGGCCTGTACATGTGCTTTCTTGAGCAGGGGGACCTTGCGGGCGCTGCAGGATTTCAGTCCTTCACGGCGTAGTGTGTTAGCAATTGTTTTCTTGGTGACTATGGTCCCAGCTGCCTTGAGATCATTGACAAGATCCTCCCGTGTAGTTCTGAGCTGATTCCTCACCGTTCTCATGATCATTGAAACTCCACGAGGTGAGCTCTTGCATGGAGCCCCAGACCGAGGGAGATTGACAGTTATTCTGTGCTTATCCATTTGCGGATAATCTCGCACCAACTCATCACCTTCTCACCAAGCTGCTTGGCAATAGTCTTGTAGCCCATTCCAGCCTTGTGTAGGTCTACAATCTTGTCCCTGACATCCTTGGACAGCTCTTTGGTCTTGGCCATGGTGGAGAGTTTGGAATCTGATTGGTTGATTGCTTCTGTGGACAGGTGTCTTTTATACAGGTAACAAGCCGAGATTAGAACTCCCTTTAAGAGAGTGCTCCTAATCTCAGCTTGTTACCTGTATAAAAGACACCTGGGAGCCAGAAATCTTGCTGATTGATAGGGGATCAAATACTTATTTCACTCATTAAAATGCAAATCAATTTATAACTTTTTTGAAATGCATTTTTCTGGATTTTTTTGTTCTTATTCTGTGTCTCACTGTTAAAATAAACCTACCATTAAAATTATAGACCGATCATTTCTTTGTCAGTGGGCTAACGTACAAAATCAGCAGGGGATCAAATAATTTTTCCCCTCACTGTATTTTAGGTGTTTGATAGCCATGGCCTGAATTATTCAGCATTGTTGACAAAGGAATCAGTGCAATGGCAAACAGTAGTGGTGATAGCGATTCTCCTTAGAAGATTCCTCTCTTGATATTAACTTCTGCCATTCTATCAACATTGACCAGCAAATGTGTCTTCCATTGTTCCATCAATATTTGTACAAAGCTTCTGGTGCATCTACTGACTCCTGTTATTTCTAGGCAATTGATTATCCAATCATGTGGCAGAGAGTCACATGCCTTCCTAGATCTACAATCTATGATACATTCAATTTCAAGTTGGTCTTCCTTCTCTTGCAGTTTTCCAGAATCATCTTGTCAATTAGGAGTTGATCTTTTCTTCCTCTGCTGTTTGGGCAGTTTACTTTCTGCTCCGGTGGAAAGACCTTATTTTCAAGTAGATGTTGTTGGACTGCATCAGCTACCACACCAATCTGAAAGTTGTTGGTAAGGAAGTAGTTTGCCTGTAGTTGCCTGGTGCTTCCCCTTTTGCTGTATTTTTCATTATCAGGTAGATTTCGCCAGATGTTAGCCACTCTTCAATTTCACCTCCTTGCAGTATGTTGTCAAACTGCTTGGCAACAAGTGGGTTTAGACTAGCCATATATTTCAACCAAAACCCATGCAATTCATCTTCAGCTGGTGCTGACCAATTCTTGATCTTCCTTGCCGTTTTCTCCACCATTTCTTCTGTGATTACAAGTACTTTCATCTTTTTTATTCTTATCCACCTTCTTCAACCAAGCTGCATTCTTTTTTTTTAATATATTTTATTAATTTTTTTTTAACATAATCATCATTAATATTTGGTAAATAGCTTGTTGTCTGGGTTTATATTTACAAACAATCAATAACAATTTCTATAATTCCATACTCTACATAATAGCTTTCCTTGATTTTCTCTTCTTCCAATAGTATTCTCTTTTATCAACCTTAAATTAGTATATTTCTTAGTAATTTTAGTAGATAACAATAACAACCACATCAATATAAATCTTCTTTTCTAATTAATCATCTTAATCATGTTTTTTGAACATTGCAGGGAAAACAAATTTAAATGAGAACTTTAAAAACAGGATCTATGACAAGCTACATTCTTGTATTTCTTTGGGTTATCCCATATCTGTGCTCAGAACTGCACTGTTTCTTCCTTGTCAGGTGTTGACTGATTCACTGCAGTCTCTCCATTGATAAATTGGTAGAAATGTTTCTGATTGGATTGAAATTGGAGATTCTGCCTATAATTTGCAATTCAAGCTTCCAATCTGCTGATCTTGGCTATAGTTGTTATTTGCTGCTTTATTATTTCCAGTGTTTCCTTAATCTTCCTTGTTTCTGGTGATTTCTTGATCAGGTATTCTTTGGTCTTCTTGTTCTTCAGCTTCTTCCATCTGTTCTAGCTTGCTTGCATCTGATCTCAGCTTGTTGATCTTATTTTCCAGCCTGATCTTCCATTTGGGTGGTGTACTGTTTGGCTTCTTTTCTTGTTTGTTGATTTTGCATCCCAGGTATTCAGTTATAACTGCAGGAGGCGCGGTGACTCAGTGGCTTAAAGATGCTGTTTTTGCCAGAGAATGTCAGCTCTTTGCATTCTAGCACAGGGGTCCCAGCAACCGGTCCGCACAAACAAGCAAAGCCCCATCCGTGGGATGCAGGCAGCACACAAACCCACGCACTCTCCGGTCCGCGGAAAAACTTTTCTCCACGGAACCAGTCCCTGGTGCCCAAAAGGTTGGGGACCTCTGTTCTAGCAGTTCGAGCCTTAGCACTGTGTGACAGAGTGAGCTCCCGTCACTCGTCTCAGCTTCTGCCAACCTAGCAATTCAAAAGCATGCAAATGCAATTGATAAATAGATACCACTGGTTCTAGACCGGGCCAAATGCAAGGTGAAAACCGGAGGAAGAAAAGCCCCGAATGACACTGATACTCCCACAGAACACCGCTAGCTCCTTTGTGTGTTTAGCTAGTTCACCCTCTGTGGTGCACCCTGGACAGCACGCTAGCGTGAACTGAATGAACTAGCAATCTTAGGCAGCCAAACATCTACTCTGTAATAACATTGTAGACTCCTGGCTTTCATGTACCAATGCCCTATGCTAAATAAATCAATAAGTTTTAACTGCAGCTGTGCTGTACATTAGTTGGTTTGTTTCTTACATATTATTATTTTTATCTGTTGTTTTGCAAGTACACTGAGTGTTTCTGTACCGGAGACTTGTGTGTCTAACCACACTTGGCCAAATAAAGTATTCTAGAATAAAATATTCTAGATGTAGAAACAGTACAAGAACTAAAGTTAACTACACAAGCCCTAGATTGCCCAATGACTGCTGAAACTATCAATGGGCAGCCACTAAAGGCAGGACCAGTCCTACACTAGTTTCTTTGCAACTGACAATCAAAGATCACATACAGAGCTCATACCACTTTATGTAACTGCTTCCTGGCAAGCACCCATAATCTCAATCTTGGGAAGAGTGGCTTTAGCTGCACAACCCATTTATAAGTTAGAAGCAAGGGACACTCTAATTTCTCTCCCCTAAGTGCCAACAACATCATTTACTAGCAGTGAAAGCTGACTCCCCCTTTCCATTGCAGGAAAAGGGAGAATCAGTGCTTCCTGAAGAAATTGCACACTTCGCAGATGTGTTTGGGGAGGAAGGGACAGTCACCCTAGTCCCCCACAAAGCATGTGATTGCACAATTTGAAGCCAGGAACCCAATATCCAATGTCCACTCATGAGTTAGCCATCCTCAAGGAATATCTGCATGTCAACATCAAAAAGGAATTCATCCACTCTTCCAATTCACCAGTATTGGCATCCACATTCTTTGTCGCCCCCCAAAATGAACAGTAGCCAATCTGAAGGGGAAGGAGGAAGCCCAAATGTATACAATTCATGACTACAAAGACCTGAACAAAGTGAAAGACCATTATCCACTCCTGCTTATCTCAGATTTCCTAAACTGGCTATGTTATGACTCAGGTTGCCTAGGCTGAGGCAGGCTTGGATAGAGTCCTTTATTGCTCTGCTAATTCACCAACAAATGGCCCTATAATGGCCAGTAAATTTCCACCCCAAACTTCCCTGAAGGCAGCCACCCATAGTCAGTGCAACACAGTCCCACAAACAAAAGCCAATAATCACCAAAGCCAATTCACAACGGCAGAGAGGAAGTCCAAACACAAGGTGCAAGTCCACAAGACAAGGTCTGTACGTCGTACACAAGATTCAAGATCCCCAAGGTGAGGTCCAGAGTCCACAAGGCAGAAACAAGATTCAAAGCAGGGTTTTTCCAAGGCTGGGGAAGTGCATGCCAAAGCAAAACAATTGTTCCCGACAAAGGCACCCTTCCCCGGCCTCTGCTTAAATCAACTCAAGCCAAGTGTTCCTTGTGAGGAAGGACGGGGCGGTCTCCTCGCCAGCAGCCTTGTAGACCTCCTTTGAGCTTGCCTCCGCTCCACTCTCCGTGCTCTCAGATCAAGTGGGGGAGGCAGCTGTTCCCCATCCAGTCGACCACCTCCCCCAATGCCAGAAGGGCCTGGGACAGCATCGTCCTCAGACCCTAGACTCTCCAAACATTCCAGGGGAAACCTGCCATCCCCTTTGGATGGTCCCGGTTCCAACTTCTCCTCCTCCTCCGAACTGGGATCTGACAGGGCCATGACAGGCTACAAAAGGTATGCATCTTTACAAAAGTAGACTTGAGAAGTGCTTATAACCTAATCAGAATGAAAGAAGGACATGAGTATTTAACAGCCTTTGATACAAGGTACAGAAAGTTTGATGTTTCATGTAGCAGTACAATAAAGTACTATTAGTTCATGTAGTCATGCTTCCTGTCTGGTTTACCTGGGAGGGCTGACAAAAGTTGAATTTACAACATACTGAAAATCTGACGTTCATATTTTATATAATTCAGCAGCCGTATTCTACAAAATGTATTGATTTGGTGATTTTAATTACACAAGTTTTAGGGTCATAGTCACTTACCATAAAATTTTGCTGAAGGGGTGACCAAGAATACATTATGGGTACTGAGGCAACAGCATTCAGAGTTTTGAGAGGAATAACTTGTTCTGGAAAGTCTAAGTCACTGCTGACAGAACACTAAGAGAAAAGATAAGTCATGTAACTAGTAGTAAATTGTTTTCAAAGTAGATATAGCAGTAACAAAAAAAATTTTTAAACAGAAAACCAATGTTTTTAAATGATAATTTGAACAGTCTTAATTCACTAAGAAACATTAACAGATGTAAATTTGCTGAAACAGAGCTATTGTTTTCAGTCCAGTGGAGAACCTCTAATGTGTTTTCCATATATATAAAACAGCTTTATAAATTCTTTCTGTATACAGTGATACCTCAGTACTCGACTGCTTCAAAACTCGTCAAATTTAGTGTTCGACACATTTTGCCATGAAAATGTTGTCCCAGTACTATGCATTTGTTTAGTACTCACATGCCGCGATAGGAAGAGTGGGGTGGCTGCGGAGAACAGACAGGAAGTAGGCCATGCTAGGAAGGTCACTGACATAGGAAAAGGGACAGACAGAAAGTTATTCCCGGCCGAAAATAGGGTCACGTGGTAAGTCATGTGGTTTGTTTGGGACTCATCCTTTATAGTACTCATCACACCTCCTGGAACTAATTAACAATGTGTACCGAGGTACCACTGTATATAAAATGGATAGATTTTAATCATCATCTAAGAAATCAGGGATGATAAATATTTGTGTAATTTACAGTTTAACTGAATTGTATATACTAAACCAATCTGTCTTATGTGGAAGAAATGCCATAGTAAGAATTTCATACCTATCAAGTAGTTTTAAAGAGGAGCCATATTTTGATGTGACAAAGGGCTAACTATGTGTAAACTAGGACAGAGAAAGTTTTTTTGCTATACACCAATGTTAATAAAAGAACTTCGTTAAGGCCTCTGTTCCTTCTCATATGATGGAGAAGAGAGTACAAAGCCAGTTGCCTTATCACAATTATCAAGGGAAAAAACTGCCAGGTTGTACAATAAAGGTATCATGGGCTAGGAATCCCAGAAGTCAATTCTTTTTTTTTTTTAAGTATTTTATTAATTTTCTAGTTTTACAATCATAAGTACTTAATAAACAACGTGTTGTCTGGGTCCATTAGTAATTCAGTGGTACATATTAACTTCCTCAATCTAGATACAATACTACACCATCCAGTGCTTCCTCTCTTCTTCCGGTGGTATAAATTTTCCATACTGGGCAAATACAATTCTTATTGCTGTTAATACATATACAATTAAATATCAGCCTCTTTGTTACATTTTTCCAATATTATATATATATATATATATATATCAGTAGTGTCAATTTAGAATATCTTTTCTAACCAAAACATATCTCAATTGCATTTGCACTTAATATCCATTTGTTCAATCAATATCCTGTTTTTCTCACTTTTTAAAAATTTTAATTTCCCATCAGTGTTCAAAGTGTCTCTATCGCTTATAATTTTCTCATAATAAATTATATTTGGGCAACCAAAGGCTTCCCTTGTTCAAACCCTCTTAGCATTTTCATATTTCCCTTCTCATACCAAAATATAAGATTCTAATTATAAATCCTATCTCTCTAGTTCTAATAACACTTCTATTTCTAACAATTATCTATTCTCTTAGCCATGTTCAAACATCTGTTTAATAGTATAATATCCCATCTAATGGGTCAGAACCTCTATTTTCTTCAGTCTTACTCTAGCTTTCTTCCTTTGCCAACTAACATTCCAAGTCAATGCCTTTGAATCATCAAGTAGTTCTTCCTCTATTTTTATGTATATTGTTTGGAATAAGAAAGACAATTTGGTTAAGATATTTTTGGAAGAACACTCAGCGCATTGATATTCATTAAACAGCCTCCCTCCTTCTCCAATTTCCCACAATTCTCCTAACAGCTTTATCTTCCATTCGATCGGCTCTTCTTCCTTATCCTCAAGAGCAGACATGTCAAACACAAGGCCCGCGGGCCGGATCCGGCCTGGGAGGGGCCCAGATTTGGCCCCCAGAGCTGTTCCAGAAATTGGCAAGCAATTAAAAGTTGTTCATCAGTCAAAGGTTTATAATCCAAAGTATTCCATCATCTCAATCCATAATGCATGTTTCTTCTACAGATAAATAGCTCCACGACACAGCTCTAAAAGTCAGTTAGTATTTATATTCGTAGTCCAGGCAGGCCAGTTTCAAAATAGTTTATCGTCTCTGCCACACAGATAAGCAGCCCAAGAGGTTTTTTTCCCCCTTTTCCCAGCTGCAGTCTTGAAAAGTGAAAGTTTCCAAGGACAACAAAAGTCTTATCTGAGTCTGGGCTTCAAGCCAAGTTTCCTTTAGACCAGGGCTTTTCAACCCGTGGTACGCGTACCACCAGTGGTACGCGAGCGCCTGGCTGGTGGTACGCGTAGGACGGGTTGAACAGCACTGTAAAAAAAAAATGTAAAAAAAATGTAAAAAAAAAGTGTAAAAGTGGATGAGGTGAAGCGGCAGCAGCGCCGCACAGGCTTGTGGCAAAGTCAGCTGGAACTGCACGTTGCCTGGGTCCTACTGAGAGCCCAGGATCAAAGCGCACAGCTCCAGCTGATTGGCGGCGGCCTTGGGGGCAGCAGGCAGCCTCACGCAGTCTTCAGTGGAGATTCCGCTGGAGCTGCGCGACGCATTGCCTGGGTCCCCCCCGCCCCCGCCCAGATGCCCTCACCTCCCCCCAGGGTTTTTTTACTCACCTGCTTTCAGCAGCATTCTCTTTCTCCTGTCCTTCTCGGCCTTCATGTGTTTGTGAGACAAAAAAAAAAAGTTCCATGAGACTTTCTAACTTCTCGCGAGAAGTTAGAAAGTGTCATGGAACTTTTTTTCTTTTTTACCCCAAACGCGTGGTGAAGGCAGAGAAGCAAACGAAGGCAGAGAAGCAAACGGAGAAAGGGAGTGCAGCTGAAAGCAGGTGAGTAAAAAAATGCTTGGGGGAGGCGAGGGCATCTGGGCGGGGGCGCCAACCTTACCCTGCATGGTGGCGGGAGGGTTAACGGCGGGCGTGGGGGGCCCAGGAGGAGCTGCGTAAAGCAGGCAGAGGGGAGGCCGGGCAGATTGTGGGCGCCGGCAAGTGAGCGAGAATGGGCAGGGGCGTGAATCGGCGTGTGCTCAGAAACGCTGATCTCGTGCTCCTGCCCATTTCACTTGCTTGCACAAACAAAATTCAGAAGACACGGAAAGGCGTCAAAAGCTGTTGATAGATAGAAAGCAAGCGGAAAGCAAACAAATGAGCTGGGCAGGAACACGAGATCGGCGTTTCTGAGCACACGCCGATTCCCGCCCCTGCCCATGCTTGCTTGCAGGGGTCCTGACCGACCTTCACCGGACGGGAGCAGGGAGGGCATAAAAGAGCCCAGAGGAGGCAATTGGAGTTTGGCCGCCGCTGCTGCCACTGCCGCTGTTGCTGAGCCAGATGGCTGCGCTTCCCCTTCGCTCCGGCCGGGTCCGTGAATGCCAGATCTAACCCCAGGCCAGCAGGCTGGCTGGGAGTTTTGGGGTGGAGACATGTGAGCCTTCCTCCGTCTTCTTGAATCTGGCATTCACGGACTCGGCCGGAGCGAAGGGGAAGCGGGATCAAAGCCCTTCTTTCGGCCACAAAGAATGCAGCAATGAATGAGCCGCTTCCCCGCTGCTTTTTTCCGGCTGCGTCTGCGCGCAACACACCAGAGGGAGTCCGGCAGCCGCGGCTCTTTCCCCGCCCCCGTGCGCTCCTCCGTTGCCTGCGATCTCCTCCCCCTGCGGAAGAACAGCGGCTGTGCTGGGCTCCCGGCTGCACCGAGCGCGACCGCCGCTCCTTTTCGGGGGAGGAAGCAGCCAAGGAGAAGCAGCGGGCAGGAACCGCAGCCGCCGCCGTAGCGCAGCCGTCTGGCTCAGCAACAGCGGCGGCAGCGGCGGCCAAACTCCAATTGCCTCCTCCGGCCTCTTTTATGCCCTCCCCGCTCCCGTCCGGTGAAGGTCGGTCAGGACCCCTGCAAGCGAGCGAGAATGGGCAGGGTCGCGAATCGGCGTGTGCTCAGAAACGCCGACCTCGTGCTCCTGCTCATCTCGCTTGCAGAAACAAAATTCAGAAGACATGGAAAGCACACGCCGATTCACGTCCCTAATAGGCGTGTGCTCAGAAACGCCGATTCCACGCTCCTGCCCAGCTCACTTGCTTGCTTTCCGCTTGCTTTCTATCAACAGCTTTTGACGCCTTTCCTTGTCTTCTGAATTTTGTTTCTGCAAGCAAGTGAGATGAGCAGGAGCACGAGATCGGCATTTCTGAGCACACAGCGATTCGCGCCCCTGCCCTGTCGCTCGCGCGAGCTGGGAAAGAGCCCAGGATCTGCGTGTGCAGCTACAGCTGAGCTGCGCTTCTGCGGAGCCACCCAGAAGCGCAGATCAGCTGTAGCTGCTCTCCTGGGCTCCTGCCCAGCTCACTTGCTCGCGCTTTGCCGGAAAACATGCAGCTTGCTAATTTAGCAGAAGCGCGAATCAGCTGTAGCCCTGCGCTGATCGTGGCGCTTCTGCTAAATTAGCAAGCAGCATGTTTTCCAGCGAAGCACGAGCAAGTGAGCTGGGCAGAGCTCTTCTCTGCCTCTGCGTGTGCACAGGCAGGTTTGGCATGTCGCCATGGCCACCGGCAGCGCAGCCACCAGCCGTGCTGGCGGCCTGTCCCCCTCCCCTTGTCCCTTCCTGGGCACAGAGGGGGGGGGAGAAAGGAAGGGACAAAGAGGGAGGGAAGGAAGGAAGGAAGGGACAATGAGACAGAGGGAAGGAAGGAAGAATGGAAGGAAGGAAGAATGGAAGGAAGGAAGGAAGGAAAGGACAATGAGAGGGAGGGAGGGACAATGGGAGGGAGGGAAGGAGTAAGAGACAAAGAGGGAGGGAGGGAGGGAAGGAAAGAAGGGACAATGGGAGGGAGAGAGGGAGGGAAGGAAGGCTCCCATGGCTGTCCCACCCCCTCCACCAGAGACCCACGGATCCCCCCCACATCCCCGCCCGCACCCCCACAGGCACCCTGCAACCTGAGTTGACTTCACTTGTCAAAAAGTTGCAAAAGGTGATCACATGACCCTGGGGATGCTGCAACAGTCATAAGTGTGAAAAATGGTTATAAGTCACTTTTTTCAGTGCCGTTGTAACTTTGAACAGTCACTAAGCGAATTGTTGTAAGTCAAGGACTACCTGTACTTTATCATTTTTTTCCTTTTTTGGGGGGTCATCAAGTGTTTGACACCTTGCTGGGAGACTGGTGGTACTCGGATATTGCCTTATCCTAAAAGTGGTACAATGGGTGAAAAGGTTGAAAAGCCCTGCTTTAGACATAATAAATTGTAGTGGCGTGGTTCGCCACTAGATGTCATTGACGCCGTCTTCCAGCTTTTTAAATCCAAACTTCTATTACAAGCTTTTCAAGTCTTTTTAAAAAAATCAAAAAAAAATCTCAAAAGCACTTTTAGTCCCCAAATTTCAAAGCTATATATGTATTGATTCCAAATTAATCTTGTAGTTTTCTCTGTTTTTCCCCAAGCAATTAATTCGCTGCTTTTCTTTTCCTGAGGGAATGGGGTGGAAATTCCCCTTCCCTCTCTCCTTGGGGAGGATTCTTTGCTTTGGGCAATTTTTTTCAGGAAAAAGTCTTAAAGTCATAAAGAGAGGATAGGGTCTCACCCAGTTCCATCCATGTTGCTCGAAAGTTGCTCTTTAGTGCTTATTTTCTTCGGTTGTCAGCAGCTTCTGACTGGCCACATGAATGTAGTCAGTCTTTCCCCCGCCGGTTTGAAAGGCTTCCTCGGATCAAATGGAAGGGCCGCTGCCCTCCCACGATCAACGAGGGTCCCCTCCTTCTTCGTCGCCTCTCTGGGGCAACTTTCCCCAGCAGGGCGAAATCGAACGCGGAAGACGGAGCCCCGTCTTCTTACATCCATTATGCCGCAACATCAAACCGGAACCCAGAAGTCAATTCTATATGTCAAAGCAAAAAAGTTAAAAGTTGAAGCTTTGTCTTTACCAGTTTTATGTGAAACTTAGTATTTTTCTAGCTAAGAGATAACAGTAGTACAAACAAAGAGGACAGCTGAAAAGAAATGTGTTAATGCTGGATTTGTTTTCTTTCTTGGAGCAGTGGTGACATGATCCATGGTTGGGGGAATGTTAATATCAGCCTCTTGCCATGGACAGATCATATAGAGATCATACTGTATATTATCATTTTGCAAAGAAAAAAAAAAGGCAAACCAATTTTCTTCCAATAAAACAAAGACATGTTGACAACTTAGTAACTGGATTTCTACAACAGTTTAACCAACCTCCCTGGTCCCACGCAATGAGCTCACAAAAGTCATGATGTGTACAGGCTGTATCCGACGTTGTTTCCATGCTTGATTTAAGATTTCTGTTCTTTCTTGTATCTTCTGACGATTGTAATTAAACATGCTCTGTAAATAAAAGTTAGAATCAGAGACTATACCCACAGATATTTCTTGAATTATCTGGATTTCTAAAATAATCCCAGGTCACTATCAAAGATTAGTATTTTCACAGAAGCATATCCACTGTAGGTTTCATATATATTTATATACAGTCATAGCATTTAGTTTTAAAAATACACTATATTTCACTCTTGCAGTTATCCAGTGGGAAACAGATTGTGGTTTTTCTGCTGCTGAGGAAAAAAAAAACATTTTGCCTAGAATCTCAGTGATGTGAGAGACATTGATATTAACTGCCCCCTCCTAGCCATCCATTGCAAGATCACTATTTTTTCTGTTTGAAGTAGGAAATAGCAATCTTATTAAAGATTCCTGGAGGATGGGTAACTATACCTTCTCCTGTAGTGATCCTGAGTATGGCAGAGAATATACTCTTTTCCTTCATTTTGTAGTTTCTCTTGTTCATCAAAACATTTAAGAGTTAGTAATATGTAACATTTAAATATCTGAAAAATGGCTAATTAAACATGTCATCTAGCTGCTTCAGACAAGAGATCAACCAGTCTGTAAATTATACTATTATATGCATTTAATCAAAAGATCTGCTATACATAACCATATACTAGAATGCCAATGCTATATGGACCAAAATCAGAGAATTGCAATCTGACTGAAGGGTGTGGAGGTAAATATTTTGCACAACCCTTGTGTTTATCATAAGATTATAATGTATGAATATAAACTGGTGGGAATCCATGTTAATTATGGTGGGACTGAAATGAAGTAAAATGAAATCTTATAAGCCAGCAACTTCCTTAGTCTATGTTGCCAATCTCAGACCCCTGAGTTTTACAGTGGGGCAAAAAAGTATTTAGTCAGCCACCAATTGTGCAAGTTCTCCCACTTAAAAAGATGAGAGAGGCCTGTAATTGTCATCATAGGTAGACCTCAACTATGAGAGACAAAATGAGAAAACAAATCCAGACAATCACATTGTCTGATTTGGAAAGAATTTATTTGCAAATTATGGTGGAAAATACGTATTTGGTCAATATCAAACGTTCATCTCAATACTTTGTTATATATCCTTTGTTGGCAATGACAGAGGTCAAACGTTTTCCGTAAGTCTTCACAAGGTTGGCACACACTGTTGCTGGTATGTTGGCCCATTCCTCCATGCGCATCTCCTCTAGAGCAGTGATGTTTGGGGGCTGTCGCTGGGCAACACGGACTTTCAACTCCCTCCAAAGGTTTTCTATGGGGTTGAGATCTGGAGACTGGCTAGGCCACTCCAGGACCTTGAAATGCTTCTTACGAAGCCACTCCTTCGTTGCCCGGGCGGTGTGTTTGGGATCATTGTCATGCTGAAAGACCCAGCCACGTTTCATCTTCAATGCCCTTGCTGATGGAAGGAGGTTTGCACCCAAAATCTCACGATACATGGCCCCATTCATTCTTTCCTGTACACGGATCGGTCGTCCTGGTCCCTTTGCAGAGAAACAGCCCCAAAGCATGATGTTGCCATCCCCCATGCTTCACAGTAGGTATGGTGTTCTTTGGATGCAACTCAGCATTCTCTCTCCTCCAAACACGACGAGTTGTGTTTCTACCAAACAGTTCTACTTTGGTTTCATCTGACCATATGACATTCTCCCAATCCTCTTCTGGATCATCCAAATGCTCTCTAGCAAACTTCAGACGGGCCCGGACATGTACTGGCTTAAGCAGGGGGACACATCTGGCACTGCAGGATCTGAGTCCCTGGCGGCGTAGTGTGTTACTGATGGTAGCCTTTGTTACGTTGGTCCCAGCTCTTTGCAGGTCATTCACTAGGTCCCCCCGTGTGGTTCTGGGATTTTTGCTCACCGTTCTTGTGATCATTTTGACCCCACGGGGTGAGATCTTGCGTGGAGCCCCAGATCGAGGGAGATTATCAGTGGTCTTGTACGTCTTCCATTTTCTAATTATTGCTCCCACAGTTGATTTCTTCACACCAAGCTGCTTGCCTATTGCAGATTCAGTCTTCCCAGCCTGGTGCAGGTCTACAATTTTGTTTCTGGTGTCCTTCGACAGCTCTTTGGTCTTCACCATAGTGGAGTTTGGAGTGTGACTGTTTGAGGTTGTGGACAGGTGTCTTTTATACTGATAACAAGTTCAAACAGGTGCCATTAATACAGGTAATGAGTGGAGGACAGAGGAGCCTCTTAAAGAAGTTACAGGTCTGTGAGAGCCAGAAATCTTGCTTGTTTGTAGGTGACCAAATACGTATTTTCCACCATAATTTGCAAATAAATTCTTTCCAAATCAGACAATGTGATTGTCTGGATTTGTTTTCTCATTTTGTCTCTCATAGTTGAGGTCTACCTATGATGACTATTACAGGCCTCTCTCATCTTTTTAAGTGGGAGAACTTGCACAATTGGCGGCTGACTAAATACTTTTTTGCCCCACTGTAGGTACAAAAAGTTGGGAGTGGGAAAAAGCAGCTGTTCAGAGGAAAGGTCTTTAAAGTTACTGTGTACATGCAGAAGTACTTTAAATCCTGCATACTATACATGAAGAAAATTGAGCCGATGCAAAATTTTTATCAGTGAAAAACATTATTCCCATAGGATGGAGTTAAATCAACAATTTTAAAAGGTAAATCATTCTACTATCTGTAATTTTTTTCAGGCAACTACTTTAATTATAATTTTCAGAATGTATTTTAAACTATTGTATGATTATTATATTCTGCATATAAACCTGTGTAGATCACATGTGATTTGATAATTAATTCAATTTCTGTCATCAAACTGAATCCCTGAATAGACTTAGAAGCAATCAATTTTACATGATTTTGAAAGTCAATTCTATTGGGAGATTTAACTGACTTGCCTTCAAACTGAATGTCCAAACTGAATTTTTGCATAACTATATTTGGCAAGACACTGTGTTTTTAACTCACTCCATGCTTACAAGTAATACTACTTGAAATTGGATCCTAAGAACTGTACTAATTCCACACACTCAAAAAACCATGTAAGCTTATGTTTTCTCCAACAACAGCCTTCTCACACACGGCTAGCCAATTCAGAAACTAAAGAGAGTGTCAATAGCAGTTTGCAACGTGACATGACCATCTCTACCTAAAGTTGAAAAACACATTATTGGGCATTTTGGATTATAGCCATTTTGCTATAAAAGCCCCAACTGTATGTTCAGAAAGATTAAAATTAGGCACTTTGGATATATGTGCATTATCTTTCTAGTAACAATATGGGAGTTTTTCTAAAAGAGACAAAAATATCAAATGGAAAACAGCTAAATAGCCCAACCAGGAGCAACTGCCAAGACAGCCTTATCTCATTACTGAATGCTGTCATTGTGGCTTACCTTCAGAATCAGCATATATCAATCAATAGGCAATATGTAGCTACAAAAGTAGCAAAAAACAAATAGAAATAACTTTTAATTTTCTATAATTGGAATTAGAAATTACTTACCTTTACTTCATCTGCCCGTCTGAACCTCTTGAGCTGTCTAAGCCTCATATATTCCGATTTTACACGCTTCCTCCAACAAATTGGTCCTTTCTCAGATTTCTTTCCAGTCTGACCCATAATTATCCCTGAAAAGAATAAAACGTGGATGTAAAACCAAACACAATCAGCTTTCAGTGGCTGATGTACATGTATGCCACTGATTATGTAAATAATGTTTATATAAATAAGAAATGTCTGTGTAAATTAGGTGATATGGACATATCATGTCTACAGTTGCCAGCACTGTTTTCCTCCTTGTAAGTTCAAATCATACGTACAATACTGTTCATATTCACCCCAAAAACAGTTACTCCATTCTAATGATACTGGATTCAAGAAACCATATTAGTAGCAGACAACTTGTGATAGCTGCTATTTGTAATTTCCAATACTATCAACATTTGAATCATCTATGCTCTTACTATGAGAAAAGGCTGCCATTAAGCTTGTTATTATTGTAAGGAGCTGCCTCAACTAGGTCTCCCAAGAAAGCAGAACTCTTGAAACAGGCATTGTCTCAAAAGGAACTTTTATTTGGAGCTAGTGATAGCAAGGAATCAAAGTGAGGTCTGAGGAAAAATCCCGTGCAAGCAATATATCAAAAGCAATATTCGTTACTCCTCCCCCCAGGATCCCACTGTCCGTTTGAATCTCAGCCAATCCACAGGTGGTATATTGTTTTGGTAACTGGCTCCTTTGGCGTGCTCTTCAAGGTCTCTCTTGGTTTCGTTTCCCTCTGGCTCCAAGTGCAAACCGTCTTCCAGATAAGGGTGGTTATTCAGCTGCATTCCTTCCCCTGGGGGAAGGGCAGAGTGGCAAAGCAATGCAAAGCATCCCCCAAAGCATCCCCCCTCCCAACAGAATGGCAGGCCCCCAAAAATGGTTATAGAAACATGTATAGGAAAGAAGGAAAATTATTCATTTCTTTGGGGATCTGACATACAGCCCCCCTAGAAAAATTATGGATTTGTCGTAGGCTCTTAGGGAGCTCTAATTCAACAGTCACTGGGTTGATGATACATTTAACAGGAAAATGTCCAACAAACTTAGGACCCATTTTTTGGGAGGGCTGTAGAGATTATATTTAGTAGAGAGGTAAACTTTATCTCCTACATTAAAAGGTTTGGGCTCCACCCTCTTTTTGTCAGCCTGAGCCTTATAGGCAGCCCTGGCCTCATCCAGAGCCTTTCGTACCACAGGCCAGGTATTTTGCAACTGTTTAATCCATTCCCGCAGAGAAGAAATGTCAGGTTCCTTAGTGGGTAGTTCAGGCATAGGGACAAAAGTTTGACCATTTGCAACCTGGAAAGGAGTGAAACCCCTACTCGAATGCACAGCATTATTATAAGCAACCTCAGCAAAAGGCAACAAATCAGTCTTGCTGATAGTTGATGAAGCATCTAAGGTACTGTTCTAGAATAGAGTTCAGTCTCTCTGTCCCACCATTCATTTGAGGGTGATGACTAGATGACAACCCTTGGCTAGAACCCAGCAGGTCCAGAAAGGCCTTCCAGAACTTAGAGGTAAATTGGACCCCCCTATCTGAAATAATATGTTGTGGGGCCCCGTGAAATCAATAAATGTGTTGTACAAAGAGTTTAGCCAGGGCTTTAGCAGTTGGGATCTTTGGGCACGGGATGAAATGGGCCTGCCTAGAGAACAGGTCCGTAACCACCCAAATAACTGTATTCCCTGCACTTTCAGGAAGCTTCACAATAAAATCCATAAAGATCTCTCTCCAGGGTGCTGAAGGGCTCGCCACCGGCTGAAGCAGCCCTGGTGTTTTCCCTTGCCGCCACTTTGCTGCAGCACATGTGGGGCAGCTAGCTACATAGTTCTCTATGTCCTTTTTCAAAGAAGGCCACCAGAATTGTCTCTTAAGAAGGTGTAGGGTTTTGATGAACCTAAAGTGTCCAGCTATTTTTGAGTCGTGCCCAGCTCGCATCACTTTTAGTCTTAGAGCTGCCGGAACATACAATTTCTCTCTGACCCAAGCCAGGTCGTCTTTTATTAAACATAAGTTCTTATGGTTTCGAAACCACTCATCGGTTTCCAATCCTTTCTTAAACTCTTGGGTCGCCATCTTGTCCAGTGGCATTGTAGCCCTGGTTTGCGCTCTGGTAGTGACAGGTGCTGCTAATTGTTTGGGGGTCAGCATTGGTTTAATTACTTCAGATTTTACACTGTTATATTGCAGCATTCTAGACAGGGCGTCTGCCAGAAAATTCTTCCCCCCAGGAAGGTAATGAATCGTAAAGTTGAATCAGTGGAAATGCTGAGCCCACCGTGCTTGCTTAGGGGGCAGTTTCCTAGGGGTTTTCAGTGCTTCAGGGTTCTTATGATCAGTCCACACCTGGAAGGGTGTTTTACTCCCTTCTAGGAAATGTCTCCACATTAGGAGAGCCCATCGTACAGTATAGGCCTCCTTCTCCCAGGTCGCCCACCTTTGCTCTGTTTCAGATAATTTTTTTAAATATATTTTATTTATTTTTTTAACATAATCATCATCAATATTTGGTAAACAGCATGTTGTCTGGGTTTATATTTACAAACAATCAATAACAATTAATTTCTATAATTCCATACTCCACATAATAGCTTTCCTTGATTTTCTCTTCTTCCAATAGTATTCTCTTTTATCAACCTTAAATTAGTACATTTCTTAGTAATTTTAGTAGATAACAATTGAATATAGACATTTTTCTAGTATTTCTATAAGTAACAACCACATCAATATAAATCTTCTTTTCTAATTAATCATCTTAATCAGTGGTTCTTAACCTGGGCGATATCGCCCCCCAGGGGGCGATTTCATTTTTCAGGGGGGCGATGGAACGAAAAGGGGCGACGTGGGGGTGAAGGAACGAAAAGGGGGCGATATGGGGGCGATGGAGCAAGACGTTTTGGGGACACTTTTCAGTCTTCCCCTGCGGCTCCGAGCCTCCTCCGCCATTTGCAGAGAGAGACAGAGACAGAGAGAGGCACTTGCGCTTCCCCTCTCTGTCTCTCTCTCTCTCTCTCATGCAGGGCTCCTGATTGGCCCTGCGCCTGGGTGCCCCGCCCCCTGGGAGCAGCGCGGCCACGAAGTCCCTTTCCCTGGCTGGCCCCGTCCGAGGTGCACGTGGCCAGCCGTCCTGCAAGCCACGGCCCCGAGGGAGAGCAGCCCCTGCGATCCCCAGCCAGTGGGACCATTGGCCCAGCTGACCGGGAAGGTGCGCCGGAGTCCCGACTGCTTTGTCGGCGAAGGTGAGGTGAGCAGAATATGAGGGGGGAGAGGGGGCCGTCCCCGGGCCGCTCCCTGGGCAGCCAAGCCAGCCACACTGTCAAGCCCCCATGGGCTCGACATTCACGGGAAGGGGGGGAAGGAAGCATGCTCCAGGCGGCGGCCTACTGGCGGCACGGGAGGCTCCAGCGTTGGTCTTGGCGTGAAGCGGATCGTTGCCCCGGTTCCGACCGAGGACGCTGGCGGTGCGGGAGAATGTTTGGCGACGCAGCCGACGGGGCGTTCCGTGGATGCCCCGCGGCCCGCGACTTGAGCCCGGGGATGCCAGCAGCGCGAGGGGAGGCTTGGCGATGCAGCCGACAGGCGGGGCGTTCTGCAGATGCCCCGCAGCCCGTGGCTTGAGCCCGGGGATGCCGGCGGCGATGCAGCTGACGGGGCGTTCCGCGGATGCCCCGCGGCTTGAGCCCGGGGATGCCGGCAGCGGGAGGGGAGGCTTGGCGACGCAGCCAATGGGCGGGGCGTTCTGCAGATGCCCTGCAGCCCGCAGCTTGAGCCCAGTGATGCCGGCGGCACGAGGGGAGGCTTGGCGACACAGCGGGCCATGGGGCATCTCCAGAACGCCCCACCCATTGGCTGCGTCGCCAAGCCTCCCCTCGCGCTGCTGGCATCCCCGGGCTCAAGCTGCGGGCCGCGGGGCATCTGCAGAACGCCCTGCCTGTCGGCTGCGTCGCCAAGCCTCCCCTCGCACTGCCGGCATCCCCGGGCTCAAGTCACGGGCCGCGGGGCATCCGCGGAACGCCCCCCTGTCGGCTGCATCACCAAACATTCTCCCGCGCCGCCGGCGTCCTCGGAACCGGGGCAACGATCCGCTTCCCGCCAGGACCAATGCTGGAGCCTCCCGTGCTGCCGGTAGGCCGCCGCCTGGAGCATGTTGGGGGAGGGGGGCGATGACAACTTCCTCATTGGCTCAAGGGGGCGATTCGTTCAAAAAGGTTAAGAACCACTGATCTTAATCACCTTGTCATAGATCCTGTTTTTAAAGTTCTCATTTAAATTTGTTTTCCCCGCAATGTTCAAAAAACATTTTTCCCTGTTAAGATTTTCTTAGAGTTAATTACACTTATTTAAGTCTTTTTCCTCATACAAGCCATCCCAACACTTTTACATTTCTCATATCTTAAAACAAAAACAAAAAGACAAAATAATAATAATATACTACTTGAAAAACATGTCCCTCTTAAGCTAAAATACATTTATGTCCAAAAAAAATTCTATTCTTTTTAAATATATTCAAACCAATATTTAATCTTTAAGTATTCTGTCTAATAAATCTACAGCTAATGTTTTAAAACTATTCAAAACATTCTTAATTAAAATTTTCTCAAAATCCATTATCCTTGAGTGTCTAAAACATTTCCCTCATATAAATCATCCCAACATTTTTATATTTCTCATATCATAAACAAAAAATACTATATTGCTTAAAAAGCCTATCCCTCTTAAACTAAAATGCATTTATATCCAAAATTTTATTTAACCATATTCAAACAAGTGCTTAATCTTTAAATATTCCATCTGATAAGTCCCATCATCTAATTTCTTAATTTTAACTTTAGCCTTTTTTTGCCAAGCATCTTTCCAAATCAGTGTGCTCCGCTGAACCAAAGGATCTTCCCATAGTTTTGTAAATATTGTTGTAGGTACAAGAGATGAGTCAAGTAAGGTGTTTTTGTGGAGATGCTTCGCCCCATCATATTCGTTGAAAATCTTCTTTCTTTCTCTCATAGTTTCTCTTATCATTTTTTGTCTCTCCAGTTCTCATAGTTCTCCTGACAGCTCTGTAATCCATTTTATTGAATTTTTTCTTGTCCTTAGACTTATTTTGCAATCTTGAAATATAAGTTGTCTTTTCCATGTCCAATATTTCCTGAAAGTTTTTCTCCACCTGGGTTAAATCATAGTTCCTTCCATTATTAAATTTCATTTTTAAGCCTCTTTCCTCTGGTTTATGCTCAGTTATCTGCTTTACTTGATCGCTCTCTTTTGTTGTTTTCTGAGAGTTTGTTTGTTGTGAAGTTAAATTGAGGATGTGTTCATTTAAATTTTCAAAATTATTTTTGATTTCCTCGTGATTTGAAGTCATTGTGATTTGTATTAGATGTAACATAGCATACATTTCCTCCTGGAAAGTATTTGTCTTCTCTTGATATGTTTTTTCTGCAGACCTCTGATGTTCCATGATAGCCAAAAATCAAAGTTTTCTTTTCTCTACAAACAGCTTTAAAGTCACAGTTCAATAAGTATTTATAATCCAGGAAGGTCAATTTTTTTTTTGAGTTTTATAGTTCTCGCTTTATAGATAGCCCAAAATGTTTTCTTTTCTTTATTATGGCTGTTCTTTGTTTAGTTAAAACATTGAAGGTCACAATAACAAGTTATCTTTTCCTAGGCTTGCCAATTCCTGAGTTTAGATCAGCCATAATTATGTATTTTCATCCACCACTAGATGTCAGCACCAGTTCATTTTTCAATTTTCAAAACAGGCAATTGCCTTTTATTTTCATTAATAATCTTTTGCCAGGAAAATCTTAACTATTTCCACCAATTTCACACTTATCCAGATTTAAGTCTTATATTTATTTTATTTCAATATGTTTCTTTCCCCCATACAAATTTAATTTGCCGCTTCCGTCTGTAGGAGGATGGAGCAAAAATCCCCCTCCTCTCACTTTCGGAGGATTTTTGTTTTCTTGGTTTTTTTTTTTCCAGGAGATCAATCAGGTAGAAGAGAGAGAATCAATATTCTTACCCAGTTCCAGACACATTGTTTACGATCAAGCTTAACTTAGTGCTTTTGGGCTTCAGCTGCTTGTAGCTTGGGCTAGACTCTGGAGTGACGCTAGCCTTTCTTCTGTTGGTTTCTGGAGAGCTTTCCCCGACTGACTGGATTGACTGCCGTCTCTCTACGGTCAGCGGGGCTTCCTTCCTTCTTTGCCGCCTCTTCGGGGCGACCTTTGGTCCATTTAGGGTTCCCAAACAGAGAAGAATCAGCCGTAGGGTGAGGAGCTCCGCAATCCCTCAGCTACTTGCACTACAGCCTGTTTCAGATACTTTTTTGGAGGTGTATGCACAGGGTTGTAGCTGGCCCTCCTTATTTCTTTGGAGGAGTACCGCCCCATCACTGGCATCGGCCTGAATAACAAAAGCCTCCTCCGGATCTGGGTGCTTCAGTACCAACTCTGCAGAAAAAAGTCTCTTTAGCCTTTCAAAAGTGGCTTGGCATTCCCCAGTCCATTTCAGTGGTTGGCTGGGTTTTGGCTTATCCCCGCCTTTGGTCTTTAACAGATTTGTAATGGGGAGCGCAATCTGCGTGAAGGAAGGTATAAACTGCCAGTAAAAATTTGCAAAGCCCAGGAAGCTCTGTAGTTGCTTCCTGGTGCGAGGGGGGCCCCACACCAGTACGGCTCGCACTTTCTCAAGGTCCATCTCCACCCCCTCATTTGAGATGCGATAGCCCAAGTAATCAATGCAATCTTTATGGAACTCACACTTTGAGAGTTTGGCATATAGCTTGGCAGAGCGCAGTTTATTCAGTACTGCTCTGACCAGTTTGACGTGCTCTGCTTTGGTCTCGGTATAGATTAAGATATCATCAAGATACACCCAAACCCCCTTGTACAGGTGCTCATGAAGAACCTTGTTAATCAATTGCATGAAAACAGCAGGGGCTCCCTGTAGTCCGAAGGGTAGCACCCTAAACTGAAAACAGCCCAGGGGGCAATTGAAAGCGGTCTTCCATTCATCCCCCTTCCTTATTCTTATTCGATAGTAAGCCTCCCGTAAGTCTAGTTCAGAAAAAAAAAATGCTTTTGATAGGTGTGCTAGCATGTCTCTCATTAGAGGAAGGGGGTACATATTTTCCACGCACACATCGTTCAACCCCCTATAATCCATGCAGAGACAAAGAGACCCATCCTTCTTTTCCCTAAATAGCACAGGGGCAGCCACCCGTGGTCTGGCAGGTTGAATGAAACCCCGCGCCAACTTTGTGAATGAACTTGCAAAGTTTGTCCAAGTCCCTTGGGGTCATGGAATACAACTTTGGCTTCGGGAGTTTCGCCCCTGGGACTATCTCAATGGCACAGTCTGTGGGTCGATGGGGCGGGAGCTCATCCGATCTCTGCTCACTGAACACTTTGACTAGGTCCCGGTATTCTGGAGGGAGGCTCTGTAGTGCCTGCTCACTGAGGTCGGAGGCTAGTTTGCGGCGTAATCCATGCCTCCTGCTCTCATCCTTGGATGGGGGAGGGACCCTCTTCTTCAGGAATTTCAGGTGTCCCCCCCTCCAATCGACTATGGGGTTCCATTTCTTTAACCATGTCAGTCCCAGCACTAGCAGCCACTCCATGCCAGGAGCCATGACAAACGCTAAAGTCTCTGAGTAGCCTCCCATTACTAAATGCAGGGGCTTGGTGGTAAAACTGGCCGGGACCCCCTCTGCGATGGACCCATCAAGATGACAGAAGGTGATTGGAGTCTTGAGTCTCCTGAGGGGTGCTCCCATTTTCCCTACCAGCTTCGGGCTGATTAGGCAGCGGGTGCACCCCGAGTCCAGCAAGGCTGCTAGCTTTACTTTCTTCCCAGTGCCCGGTATGGACAGTTCTAGGAGCACGGTTATTGGGTCGATCGGCCCACTTACCAAGGGGTCGTCCTCGTAGTCACTCTCTGCCACTTCTGAGTCGTCATCCGGTGGAGTCGGAGTTCGACCTTCTGCCCCATGGGCCCAGGGAAGCTCTACGACCAACGTGGTTCTCAGTGCCGATTACCTTTGGTGCAGTGAGGCTTTCGTGGATCTCCCACTCCGCTGATGGTCTCCCCACTTTGCTTGCACTTTGCTGCGACAGTCGACTGCTCAGTGGCCTTTTCCGCATTTGAAGCAAGCAGTGGAGCGGGGTTGTGCCTGTAGGGTCCTGGCGGTTTCTCCTCTCCTCTCTGGCTGCGGCTTACTGCTCGTTCTCACCGGACGGTGCTGGTGTTTGCGTTGATCTATTTCCACATGCTCTACCAAGAGGCACCAATCGTACAATCGCCCAGGGGCTCCGCGGGCCACACAGGCATTGTACAGGTCTTTGTTCAGTCCATCCTGGAAGCAACTCACCAAGATGTCCTCTGGCCAATTTATTTTTTTTAAGTATTTTATTAATTTTCTATTATTACAATATATTAGTGCTTAATGAACGTGTTGTCTGGGTTGATTTGTTTTGCTTACTAATACAAGTTAAGTTCTTACTCTCTATCCAGTTTTTACAGCCATTGATAAAATAAGTTCCATGTTTGAAAATATTCTGTATCCTCTTTTTCTTTAATCCTCAATGTAAGTCTATCCATTTCAGCACAGTCCAGTATTTTCTTAATTATTTCTTCATACAATGGTGTTTCTTCATTTTTCCAGTGCTGAGCAAATACAATGCTCGCTGCTGTTAATACATGTAATGTTAAATATGCACTTTATCGGTTTTTTCTGGAATTATACCTAATAAAATAAGTTCAGGTTTAAAGTCTACGTGTTTCCCTAACATCTTTTCTAACCAAGTATGTATTTTTGTCCAAATTGTTTTTTGCTTTAACACACGTCCACCACAGGTGATAATATGTACCAGGATTTTGATTACATTTCCAACATTTACTAGACATATTTTTAAACATTTTTGCTAATCTGACAGGTAGTAGGTGCCATCTACTGTATAAAACATTTTATATAGGTTTTCTTTATACGAAGTTGCCATTGTCAATTTATAGTTTCTTTCCCAAAGATTTTGCCATTTCTCTAATTCTATATTGTATCGAAAATTTTTCGCCCATATTATCATTGTTTCTTTCACTTGTTCGTCTTCCATTTTCAAATTCAATAAAAAGTTATACAATTTCTTAATCAGTTTTTCATCAGAGGTCAACAACACTTGATCAAACATTGTCTGATCTTTATAAAAACCATATATTTTAACATCTTTATCATACCTCGATTGCATTTGCAGTCGAGGCCACCATGATAAGTCAATACCCTGATCTTCTAACTCTTGTTTAGATTTTAATTTCCCATCTGTATTCAGAATATCCTTATATGTTAGGATTTTCTCAAATTTAACTAAGTTTGGGTGTACAAATGCTTCCATCGTTGATAGCCATCCTGGGGTTTTCGTATAGATTTTTGGTTTTATCTTTTCCCATACAGATAATAATGTGTTTCTTATGTAGTGGTTTTGGAAGTATCTATGGGTTTTATTCTTTTCATACCATAGAAATATGTGCCATCCAAGTTGCAAGTCGTGTCCTTCTAAATATAACAATCTTTTATTTCTAAGGGTTATCCATTCTTTTAACCATGTTAGAGCACATCCTTGGTAGTATAAGACCCAATCCGGTAGTCCAAATCCTCCATTTTCTTTAGCTTCTTGTAGCATTTTCAGTTTAATTCTGGCTTTCTTTCCTTGCCAAATAAATTTCGAGATCAGTGTATTCAGACCATCAAAAAAAAAATTCTCTATTTTTATAGGTACTGTTTGAAATAGAAAAAGGAATTTTGGTAAAATATTCATTTTCACAGTAGCGATTCTTCCTAACACTGATAGTTGTTTTTCCATTTTTCCAAATCTAATTTTGTTTGATTTAGTAATTTTATATAATTATCTTCTTTTATCGTTGAACATCTTGCTATTAAGTATATCCCCAAATATTTAACTTTCTTAACTATTTGGAAGTCTATTTTTTCTGACAGTTGTTTTTTTTGGCTTATCTATAAGGTTTTTAACTATAACTTTGGTTTTTTCTGTTTATTTTCAATCCTGCTATTTCTCCAAATTCTTCTATCCTTTTCAATAGTTTTATCGTTTTTTGTTTTTTTATAGCTTCCATCAGTTCCATCACTGTAATTTTTTTCATTTAGCATATTTTTAAAGTTCTCTGTAATTTTTGGTAGATTAGCATTTTCCATATATTGTACTATTTTTTCCCCGAGAGATTTCTTCTCTATCACAGTTTTTCATAAAATTCTTTAACTATTTTTTTAAATTGCGTCATTTTGAAATTGTAAACCGCCCTTCCCATCTTGCAATTTATTGATTTCTTCTCTCTTTTTTCAGTTTATAAGCCAGCCATCTTCCCGGCTTATTTGCATTTTCAAAAAAGTTTTGTTTTGCCCTTTTAATTTGTTGAGCCAATTCCTCTGACTCATTTTTAGTGTCAACGCTGCTAACATTGGATGTTCTTGCTTTGACAACATATGGAGATGCAGCCTTTTTCTTTCTTATACGTTACTCTTAGAATTAGATGATAATGGGGGAGGGGGAGGAATGTGATGGGAGTTAGTTAGTTAGTTAGTTAGACATACAATATTGTAACAAGAGCTGATGAGGGATGGCGGGAGAAAGACCTGGGCGGAAAGCCAGCATTTCAAACTAATTGGAGAATGTGATTTATGACTGTTAGTTGTGGGAGGGAATTGTGCTTTGATCTATGTGCTGAAGGGAGGGGAAGTCAGATTCTGGCTTTATTTATGTACGTGCCGAAGCTATGCTGCTCGCTTAAAGATTCTTTAAGGTAAACAATGCCTCAAAGTTCTTTGAAGAGTTTTATCTTTCGGAACCATGACATTTAGTTTATGTTTTATTGTCTCCATTTGTCTTTTCAGAACTTTCTTTTGTGGATATATTTGTAATTCTAACTCCAGTTTCTTAAATTCTTCCCTTAATATTGTACATTGTTGTTTTTTTCTTTGTTCTTTTTAGCCATGTACAGTGGGGCAAAAAAGTATTTCGTCAGCCACCAATTGTGCAAGTTCTCCCACTTAAAAAGATGAGAGAGGCCTGTAATTGTCATCATAGGTAGACCTCAACTATGAGAGACAAAATGAGAAAACAAATCCAGACAATCACATTGTCTGATTTGGAAAGAATTTATTTGCAAATTATGGTGGAAAATATGTATTTGGTCAATATCAAACGTTCATCTCAATACTTTGTTATATATCCTTTGTTGGCAATGACAGAGGTCAAACGTTTTCTGTAAGTCTTCACAAGGTTGGCACACACTGTTGCTAGTATGTTGGCCCATTCCTCCATGCACATCTCCTCTAGAGCAGTGATGTTTTGGGGCTGTCGCTGGGCAACACGGACTTTCAACTCCCTCCAAAGGTTTTCTATGGGGTTGAGATCTGGAGACTGGCTAGGCCACTCCAGGACCTTGAAATGCTTCTTACGAAGCCACTCCTTCATTGCCCGGGCGGTGTGTTTGGGATCATTGTCATGCTGAAAGACCCAGCCACATTTCATCTTCAATGCCCTTGCTGATGGAAGGAGGTTTGCACTCAAAATCTCACGATACATGGCCCATTCATTCTTTCCTGTACACGGATCAGTTGTCCTGGTCCCTTTGCAGAGAAACAGCCCCAAAGCATGATGTTGCCACCCCCATGCTTCACAGTAGGTATGGTGTTCTTTGGATGCAACTCAGCATTCTCTCTCCTCCAAACACGACGAGTTGTGTTTCTACCAAACAGTTCTACTTTGGTTTCATCTGACCATATGACATTCTCCCAATCCTCTTCTGGATCATCCAAATGCTCTCTAGCAAACTTCAGACGGGCCCGGACATGTACTGGCTTAAGCAGGGGGACACGTCTGGCACTGCAGGATCTGAGTCCCTGGCGGCGTAGTGTGTTACTGATGGTAGCCTTTGTTACGTTGGTCCCAGCTCTCTGCAGGTCATTCACTAGGTCCCCCCGTGTGGTTCTGGGATTTTTGCTCACCGTTCTTGTGATCATTTTGACCCCACGGGGTGAGATCTTGCGTGGAGCCCCAGATCGAGGGAGATTATCAGTGGTCTTGTATGTCTTCCATTTTCTAATTATTGCTCCCACAGTTGATTTCTTCACACCAAGCTGCTTGCCTATTGCAGATTCAGTCTTCCCAGCCTGGTGCAGGTCTACAATTTTGTTTCTGGTGTCCTTTGACAGCTCTTTGGTCTTCACCATAGTGGAGTTTGGAGTGTGACTGTTTGAGGTTGTGGACAGGTGTCTTTTATACTGATAACAAGTTCAAACGGGTGCCATTAATACAGGTAATGAGTGGAGGACAGAGGAGCCTCTTAAAGAAGAAGTTACAGGTCTGTGAGAGCCAGAAATCTTGCTTGTTTGTAAGTGACCAAATACGTATTTTCCACCATAATTTGCAAATAAATTCTTTCCAAATCAGACAATGTGATTGTCTGGATTTGTTTTCTCATTTTGTCTCTCATAGTTGAGGTCTACCTATGATGACAATTACAGGCCTCTCTCATCTTTTTAAGTGGGAGAACTTGCACAATTGGTGGCTGACTAAATACTTTTTTGCCCCACTGTATGCTATAGCTAGTCCTCTAAAATATGCTTTTGCTGTATCTCATACATTCTGGATTGATGTCTCTTCTTTATTTTCTTTAAAAAAGAATTCCATTTCCTTTATTGCTGCTTCTACAAATTGTTTCTCTTTTAACAGGGATTGATTCAATGTCCATCTTAATTTCTTCTTTACTCCTCTCCATGTCAGCTTTATCGGATTGTGGTCCGCCCAAATGTTGGGTTCTATCTCAATCTCATGTATGTTAGTTCTTAATTCAGGAGACATCCATATCATATCAATTCTGGACCAAGATTTGTGTCTATTCGAATAGAATGTGTACTGGGTCTTTTTTAGGGTTGTTTCTCTCCAAGTATCCTGTATACAGATTTCTTCTGTCATTTTAAAGAACACCTTAGGGAGTATCTTTCTTCCCTTTTTTCCTATTTTCCTGCTTCTATAGTCTAGTTTTCTGTCTACAATTGCATTAAAATCTCCTATGAGGCAAATGTTTTGGTATTCCATTTCCAATGTTTTCCTGTGTAGTTTTTTATAAAATTCTTCTTGTTTATTATTTGGTGAATATATTGCTACCATCAATATCTGTTTTTGATTTATCATTATTTCTACCATTAAAATTCTTCCTTCTTCATCTGAGTAGACCTGTTTGGAATCCAATGTCTCTTTAATGTATAAGACTACTCCTCTTTTCTTTTGATGTGCTGATGTAAAATAGACTTTCCCAATTTTTGGACATTCCAGGAATTTATAATGTTTTTTTATATTTTTCTTGGAGGCAAATTATATCCATTTTTAATTTTCGTAATCGTGTGAAGATTTTTTTCCTTTTTGATGGGGAGTTCAATCCATTTATATTCATTGAAAGAATTCCACTTTCCTTCTCCATCTTATTTACTTATATTTAGATTTTATTCTCTTAGTGGTCCCTTTCTGTTTCTGTTCTCTTGCCACTCCGTCTCCTTCTTGATCTGTATTTTCTTTTTCTTCTTCGCTTTGTATAGCTGCCTCTTCTGTTGCTAGCTGTTTTTTATATTCCCTATCCGCTTGCGTTTCTTGTGTTTTTACTTCAAAGAAGATTGCATGTCTCTCATAAAATTCTGTTGCCTTATAGATGGAGTCCAATCTATATCTTTTGGAGTTCCAGTTAGGTAGTTAAGAATACTTGGCTCCTAGTTTCATAATAATTCTCTGATTATCACTAAATCAAAATAAAAAATATGGTTTTTGGAAAACAATACCATAAACATAGGTGGCTATTAGATGGTGAGTCAATAAAGCAAGTAAATATCGTTCCCTACTTAGAGGTAGTTTTCTCTGAGACTGGACCTCACCGTTAAAGGAGCTCACTTAGAGCAAGGGCACAAGGGAATCTACTCCTTAAACTAAAAAACCACAGTCACCCTGGTACACTAGCCCCAATTATTAAAGTCTATAAGGCCAAGATCATCCCCATTCTCTTATATGGAACTGAAGTCTGGCGCTTAAAACAAACCTCAATACTAGAACAAGCACAATCACAGCATTTGAAAAGCAACTTGCATGTGGATAAAAGACCTTCAGCTGCTGCAGTTAGAGCTGAATTCAGAATGCACACAATTTGTTCCCTGTCCAAAATCAGGGCATGTAATTATTGGACTAAAATCAATGCTGTGGAAACAGACAGATTACCAAAATTATGTCTGAACAGACAAAATCTCAATCAAAGGCCTCTTGGTATGCACAACTGATAAACTACATCAGGAGCTGTGGTCTCCCTTTATCTTATACAACTGGAGAGCAAGCCAATAAGATTGTGGCACAAGGAATCTTGAATATAGACAGACATAGCCAACCTCAGCAAGGTTGGCTCACTGAAATAGATGAGCCATTATGAATGCACCTTCAGAATTGCCAAATATCTAAAAACAGAAATGTCAAAACATCTTAGGGAGGTATTTACATGCACAAGATTCAAGCAGCTAGATACAATGGTTAAATACGGACAATTTAACCAAGTTCCTTATAACGAACATGTTTGCATTTGTGGAACTCCAACAATAGAAGATCTAGCACATATATGAGTGTCAACTGTATAATGGGTGACTGGCATCTTGGATCACATATTAGACAAACGAACTATTGGGTCCCTCTTATTAGAACTACATATTTTAAGTGCAGTCAAAACCTAAAAATCATATACAACGTGGCCCTTTATCTGAATATAACTGTCTGGCTGAGATCTACATATGTGGGTCTGATTGGGGTTAAATTGTAGGGGTGACTCAGAAACATGATATTGCATTCCTTATTTATCCCTTTTATTTTTTTTTCCTTGTACTTCACTTTTACATATGGTTCTATTGTGTCATGTTTTGTTTTATTCTGAATGATTAAATTTTTAATTTGATATGGCCTCTGGCAGGGGTGTGAAACTCAATTTCATTGAAGGCCACATTGGCATTATGGTTGCCCTCAAAGGGCCAGTTGCATGTAAGACTGATGACTCACAGTGGCCGGGTGGGCGTGGCCTACTCGATGCCACTCACTGGGCGCTGCTGACTCGACACGGCTGGGTCGGGACAGAACAAGTCAACAGGATGGAGCTAACTCGACATGGGGACAACTCAGTGCCCCACAACCTCACCACCCCAAACTGCTGGCAGCCAAGTACGCGCACACAAACACACACACCGCATTCCAAGTTTGGGGATTTTTATCCACAGAGAAAGGAGGGCCTTCTCCCCAAGCCCAGGCATGATTGGCAGTTTGCTAGCTCAGATGTGGATAAAAGTCTCCAAGCTTGGAATGGGGTGTGTGTATTTGTATGTGTGCGTACATACGCACAGCACGCCAAAGGAGACATTCTTCTCCCAATCCCAGACATCGTTGGCATTTCCCTGTCCGGTGCTCCCTCCCGGCAAAGCAGGGGGTGGAGGACAACATTGCTGTGTGAGGAGAAAGTTTGCAGGAAGCAGTTTCCTCCGAGTCCAACTTCTGCCTTGACAGATCTCTGGAGAGCTGGCTTGCTGGCTTCCCTCATGCAGCTCCCCTGCCACCCCCTCCTCCTCTCCAGAGATCTTTCAAGGCAGAAGTTGGACTTGGAGGAAACTGCTTCCTGCAAACTTTCGCCACATCAGCATTATGGTTGCCCTCAAAGGGCCAGTTGCATGTAAGACTATTGTATCATATTAATTCAAGGAGTGTATTGTCTAAGACGTGGGCCAAACAGGATTAACATTTCAAATATGAACAAATAAATTATTTATTTCAAATAAATCTGCAAAAACAAATTTAAGACAAAGAAAAAACATAAGCTTTTTAGTTCTTTTTCTCATGCTGTTTTGTCCGAGCCGGATGTTTAGCATCTTTTCTTGGCTACAAGTTCATCCATGTTTCGGATTAGGTTCTGAGCTGTGGAAACTCTCAGGATAGAGCGGAGGTGTGCATCAGTGAGAAGACTTCTGTGTGCGCTTTTGTTCATCCTCATCACAGAGAAAAGATGCTCACACAGGCATGTACTACCAAACATGCAGAGCATTCGAGCAGCTTGTAGGCAGAGTTGGGGCATCGTTTCAGGGATGAACCTGGTGAACTGTGCGGGCCCTACAGAATCATACTTTGCCTTAAGTGTGCTGTTACATTGGAGTTCTATCAGCTCCATCTGGATGTTTACAGGTGCTTTCTCCACGTCGACTGAAAATTTGATTACTGAGCAGTCCAAAATTGAATTTCTGTGCTTCAAAGTCAACAAAGCGACGTGTAAACTCCAGCTGAAGTGTGCTCAGTTTATCAGCAAAATGAGCATCTGAGAACACAGTGGTGGAGACTTGGTTTATGATTGTTTGGCAACAAGGAAAATGACTCAAGTTTCCTTGCTGCATCTGAGTCTCCCAGAGTCGCAGCTTTACTTGAAAGGCTTTCACTGCATCATACATGTCTGTGATCACACGGTCCTGTCCCCGAAGCTGAAGGTTTAGTGCAGTAAGATGATTAGTTATGTCGCAAAGAAAAGCTAATTCACAAAGCCACTTTTCATCCCGCAGTACTGTGGAGTCTTTTCCTTTACTTTCAATGAACTGACAGATTTCCATACGCAACTCGAAAAATCTATTGAGCACTTTTTCTCGACTTAGCTATCGCACCTCTGTGTGATAGGGCAGATCACCAAGTTCAGAATGTATTTCCTCAAGAAAATACTTAAATTGACGGTGATTTAAACCTTTGGCTCTTATAAAGTTAACTGTCTGTGTTACAGTGCTCATTACATGTTCCTGTCAAGTTTCGAAGCACAGTGTTGCTGGTGTGAAAAATATTGCTTCTCAACTTGCCAACAAACCGGGGGGGGGGGAGGGAAGGGATTGGAATGTGAGCTGCAAAGATCCAAGAGGCCAGACCGTGAGATTCAAGGACATTCTACCAAGCATCTGGGCAGACTTGAAGATGCTTTATCATAACAATATTTTCCTGCTTGATTGGGCAATGTGACCTGACCAAGAGGGAGGAAGAAGAATTCTATGCTTTTACTATGGGGATGTCGGTGGGGTCTGGCCAGAGCTGGTTTTGCTTACATAATGTGCCGAATTGGTGCACTCAATAAAGTTTTACATTAAGAGATTGGAATGTCTTGAAGATGTTTGCTTGGTTGGGTTCATCAGTTGGAACTATGACATTAAACCAGATCTCCCTTAAAAAGACTTTCTTAAGGAGTCCAGAGCTCCTGCAGCCTATCCAGCAACCTCTGGAAGAGCTGTGAAGACTCAGGAGAAGATGGCCGGAATGGGTTCAGCGAAGAGTGACCAAGCCACAGGCCAGATGGGCTTCGTAGCTCACACGATGGCCGTAGGAGCAGCCAGCCCCCCGAGGACCATCGTCCCTCAGTCTGGCCCGACCCCTGTGCAAAAAGCCGCCGGACCTCTGCCAGCAACCACCCAGCAACAGGGGCCCACTGGCCAGCCACGTCCCCAACCCACAGTTGCTGGTGCCCAGTCTTGGCCTTTTCCCCCTGGAGGGGGATGGTTGCTGCTGTACTGGGTTGCCCCGGGACCCCCGGTGATCAAAGTCAGGTTTGATGGCAACCCAGAAAAGCTGGCCTTTTTCCAGAACCAGGTGTGGGCACACCTGGATCGCTATGGGCCAATGTACGGCTAGTGTGGAGGCCATTGTGGCCAAACTGGAGGGAGAAGCAGCACAGTGGGTGACGGCGCTTCACGAGGGAGCCCCCCAGTTGAGAGCCCCCGACGCCCTCCTGGGAGAACTCAGAGCTTGCTTTGGAGACAACATGCCCTTGGGGGGCCGGGTGGGTGTGGCTGGGGTAGGTGTGGCCTACTGGCTGGGTGTGGCCTACTGGCTGGGCGTGGTCAGCTCAAGGTCACTTGCGTCAGGGGCACCTGTGTGGGCCTGGGCAGGACTGGGGCGGATCCAAGGGTCTCTGGCAGAGGGGGGGTGGGACCGGGGCGAGCGCCAGGGCATGGTCCACTGGAGGAGCCTCACTGTCCCTTTCAGGCCGTGCAGGGGGGGCCCTGGACGGTGGCACGGACTGCCCGGAGCCCTGGGCAGCGAAGGTCGAGCGCCCAGCCCGGCCCTTGAGCTCCCACATCAGCAGGACCTCACAGCCTTGCCTAACCCAGCCGCACTTCCTCGAGGGGGAGCCCAGCTGCGCTTACCTCCTCAAGGCTGCTGCTGTGCTCGCTTTCCTTGGCCAGGTTACTCATGGTGGGTGCAGGAGGGCAAAGTGTGTGGGTCAGAGGGAGGCTCACTCCCTCTCCATGCGAGGAGACCTGGCTTTGTAACCAAATCATCCTCAGCAATAGGATGGGAGACCACCAGGTGATGGCGAAAGGGCAACAGGGCTGCTGATGGCCAAGTGCTAAGGCAGGACTTCCCTCAGACCCTCCCTCCTCTCATTCCAATCTCCCTTCCTCCCTCCCTCCCCTCCTTCCCTGCGTCCCTCCTTTTCATTCCCATCTTCTTCTTTCCTTCCCTTTCTTTCTTCCTGTTTCCCTCCCCTCCTTCCTTCCCTCCCTCCCTCTCTCTGTGCCCAGGAAGGGATGAGGGGAGGGGGGAGGTTGGCAGCGCTTCTCTCAAAGAATAAGAGAGTTGCAAGAGACCTTTGAGGTCTTTAGTCCAACCCCCTGCTCAAGCAGGGGACCTATACCATTCCAGACAATGGAATATCCAATCTCTTCTTAAAAGCCTCCAGTGATGGAGCATCCACAACTTCTGAAGGCAAGCCTTTTCACTGGTTAGTTGCTTTCACAATTCTTAGTTCTAGGCTGGTTTTCTTCTTGATTAGTTTCCATCTATTATTGCCTTCTGAGGCTTTGGAAAAGGGGCGGTCTTACCTGAACGCCTTTTCTCAGCACGACGATGGAGAATCCACAATAGATGGGTTGATTCTTGTCTTCCTGCCCAGAGACTAAGTCAATCAACCTTTGCCACGCCTCTTCCCTTGGACTAGGAGACCCAGTCTCGACGAAGGCATAGCCGTTGATGACATTACAGTGTGGTGGCTCAAATACCCCTGACACAGGACCTGACGGACCTAAACGGGGGGGGGGGGGGAGTGGATTCTCCATCGTCATGCTGAGAAAAGGCGTTCAGGTAAGACAACGCCCCTTCTCCAGCATGACCGATGGAGAATCCACAATAAATGGGACATACCAAAGCCTCACTGTCCCTATGGGTGGGAAGCAGTCTGGGCCTGTGTCCCACTATCTGATACTACTCTCTGGAGAACTCTCCTACCAAACGAGGCATCTGCCGAGGCGAACCTATCTAGCTTATAATGCCTCACAAAAGGGGAAAGCGACGACCACGTCGCTGTCCCACATATTTCCTTGATCGAGGCTTGCGTCGCCCACGCCGCTGAGGTTGCAGCACTACGAGTCGAGTGCGCAGTGATCCAACTAGGAACTGGCAAGGAGTGTGTCTGATACGCCTCCACAATACATGCCCTAATCCATCTGCCAATGGTAGAGGCAGACACCTTCTGGCCCATTGAAGAGGGCTGGAATGAACGAATAGGGCCTCAGATTTGCGAAAAGGAGTTCGCTTAATGTAGTGATGTAAGACTCTGCGGACGTCCAAGGTGTGCCATTTACGTTCCAGGTCGTGAGACGGCTGAGGGCAAAAATCTGGCAGCACAACTTCCTGCGCCCTGTGAAACAAGGAATTGACCTTGGGAACGAGAGGGATCCAATCGCAGGACCACCCTGTCGACATGAAAGATGCATAAGTCATCTCTGATAGACAGAGCTGCCAGTTCAGAAATGCGCCTAGCTGATGTGACAGCCACTAAAAAGGCGACCTTAAGCGTCAGGAACCGCAGAGAACAGGTTCTGACAGGCTCAAATGGAGGGGAAGTGAGAGCCTGTAGGACCTTGGACAGATCCCAAGAGGGATATCTGTGAACCACGGGCGGCCTGGTGTTGGACGCTCCCTTAACAAAGGAGCGCACCATGGGATGCTGAGCCAAGGGCTCTGAATTGCCATATGTAAGCACCGTGGACAGAGCAGCCACTTGTCTGCGGATCGTATTGGGCGTCAAGCCCTTCCTAAGTCCCTCCAACAAATAATCCAAAAACTTTGGAATAGTGATCATCGCTGGACTTAACTGTTGCTTTCCACACCAAGCACAGAAATTTTTCCACGTGGAATCATAGATCCTGTTAGTAGTGGGCCTCCGTGAAGCCTGAATCACAGTAATGACGTCTGATGAGTAGGACTCCTGCATCAGGAGCCGCCGTTCAAATGCCAGGCGGTTAACTGGAGCCACTGGGGCTCTGGGTGTTTTAGAATCCCCTGGCTGAGGGATATTCAATCTGGAGGTATCCTCCACGGAGGAGAGATCGAGAGACCCATGAGGTCAGCAAACCACGGCCATCTTGGCCAGTGTGGAGCAACTAGTATCACCTCTGCTCGTTCCTGCAGTCTCTTTCGGATAACTGCCTGGATCAGAGGGAGAGGAGGAAAGGCATACAGCAGACCTCCGGGCCATAGGCTGCGGAGAGCATCTGCTCTTTCCACCCCTGGAGATGGGAACCGGGAGAAGAACCTCGGGAGCTGGGAATTCGCTGGAGTAGCGAATAAGTCCAGTACTGGATGACCAAACCTCTCCGATATCTCTTTGAAGAGATCTGGATGCAGGTGCCACTCGGAGTGATCCACTGTCGCCCTGCTCAAGAAATCTGCCTGTTGATTCGCCTCTCCCGAGATGTGCTCAGCCTTGAGGGAGGAGAGGTTGGTCTCTGCCCAGGTTCCCAACAACTGAGCCTCGGCCATAAGGGACCTGGAACGGGTACCCCCTTGCCGGTTTACATGGGCTTTCGCCGCCACGTTGTCCGTGAGGACTAGAACGTGTTGTCTCGCCACTGTGCAGCGGAAGTGGCGTAGAGCCAGATGTATAGCTCTGAGCTCCAACCAATTTATGTTGTGCTTCAGATCTGACCGGGACCACCGGCCCTGAGCCAACTGTGATTGTAGGTGCGCTCCCCAGCCGAACAAGCTGGCATCCGAAGTCAGGATGAGCCTGATGGGTTCCTTGAACAAGGTCCCCTTGGCCACCGCCGGGGAGATCCACCACTGGAGGGATTTTAGGGTCTGGGACGGAACCCGCACCCTCTGGTTGGAAGAACTGGTGCCCAGTCTTTGGAACGGAAGCAAGGACCATTGCAAGTTCCTGGAGTGTAGTCTGGCCCAAGGCACTATCGCTATGCAGGAAATCATCTTGCCCAATAGTTGGGAAAGCATCGCCAGGGCGACTACACGCTCCCTTTGGACCTGGAGAACCAGGGACCGGATGCTGTCCTGACGTTCCCGAGAGAGGTAAACCTCGCATTTCCTTGTATCTATTACCGCCCCCAAGTGAAGGAGGCGGGTGGAGGGAACTGTCTGGCTCTTCTGGAAATTTACTGAAAACCCGTGGTCTTGGAGGGTTTGGACAGCCAAGGCCAGGTCTGAATGACCCGACTGAACCGAGGAGGACTGAATGAGGATGTCGTCCAGGTAACACTGGATACGCAACGGAGCGGACCTCAAATGCGCTGCTAGCGCTGCCAGGACCTTTGTGAACACCCTGGGGGCCGATGATAGGCCGAAGGGTAGGGCCCTGTACTGAAGTGGCGGCCTGCGTAGCAGAACCTGAGGAATTTCCGGTGACCGGGAAGGATGGGAATGTGTAAATATGCCTCCGTGAGGTCGAGGATGTCAGGAGGTCCCCCGTCCTGATGCCGGCCAATATGGATGGAGCGTTTGCATCTTGAACCTCCAATGTGTCAAGTGCGTGTTTTAACTCCTTTAAATCGAGGATTGCCCTCCATTCTCCCGAGGTCTTGGGAACTACGAACAGAATGGAATAGAACCCCCGTCCCTTTTGCCCAGCTGGTACCGGTTCTATGACCCGGATATCCAGAAGATGTCAGATGGCCTCCTTCATGAGACCTTCTTGACCGGACTTTTGGACAATGGGCAAAGGACGAAATGTCTTGGGGGGGTTGGATATGAATTCCAGAGACAGGCCGAATCTGATGGTGTTGAGGACCCAGAGGTCCGTGGTGGTGGCCTCCCATTTGTGCGCAAAGAGAGCCAACCTGCCACCTATGGGAGAAGCCTCCCTGTAGTCACTTGGACCGTCTGAAGGGACGACCTCCCGCGCCTCGAAAGGGCCGCTTGGTCTGAAAATGCTGTCTAGGTCTGTCCCTGTTGCCGGATCTGGCAAATTGACGGTCTGGCCTGTGAGGAAAGGAACGTGAGAACTGGGTAAACGCCGACCCAGACCCTGGATGAAAGGACTGCCCACGGGTGTAGGGGGGTAGCCCTCCTATCTGCTCTTCTGAAAAGGTGGGACATGACCTTGCGTTTATCCTTGTTTTCAGAAAGATAGGGATTCAGGGCCTCTCCAAATAGCTGACCATCGCGGTACGGCGCAGCAGCTAAACGCCACTTAGACTTGACATCAGCTCGCCAATGCTTGAGCCACAGGAGAATGCAAGCGGTGACATTGGACGCCATAGCTCGAGATGAAAATGTGGCAGCATGTAGTGATGCGTCTGCCGTATATTCTGAGGCAGCCACTAACTTGTTCAAATCGTGGTGCATTCGTACCTCTTCCGGCGGAATCCTAGCCTGCAGCTGACGAAGCCAGAGTATGGAGGATCTGGCGAAGAAGGAGGTGGAAGTAGCTGCTCTTATCGCCCATGCTGAGGCTTGGTGAGTTCTGCGGAAGTTAAGCTCTGGCTTCTTATCTTCCGCCTTTAAGGCTTCCGCCATATCTCCCGACACCATGGAGGAAAAGAACAATGGCGTTAAGGGTTCATCAACGACAGGAACCTCTAAAACCGCTGAAAGTGCGGGATCCACGTTAAACAGCTTATCTGTCCCCCCCAGGGGGGGGGAAGGTGCCCGGTGTTCCCCATTGATTCTGCACTGTGTCAAGGAATAGGGGGGGGGGGGACAGGGAAGGTGTTGTGGGGGTAAAGGTGGGTTGTGAGAACACCGTACTGGTGTCCTGACTAGTGGAAGGCCTGTCCTTGGGAACAATTTGTGCGATGCTGCTGGCCATGTGAAGCATGGATTTAAAGAGAGACGGATTAAAGAGGCCTATGAAAGGAGGAGGATCAGGGAACAGATCTTCATCCTCCGACAAACCCTGTTCCATCTGTTCATACTCTCCAGTGAGCGAAAATCTGCTCCTGGAAGACCGAGAAGGGGAAATCGACACCTGGAGTCCGGCAACTTCCGCCTGGGAAAGGAAGGAAGGGGCCTCTGATATTACCGACACGGGTCTGGATCTTTGGTGGATTGTTGAAGCCATGCCCTGGGCAACGGCCTGAGAAATCAGGACCTGCAATTGCTCCGGCGATAACAACCCCTGAGGTTCCGAGGGCCGCAGACCTGCCGCTGTGAGAGTAAATGTAGCCTCTGGTCTTAGGGGCGCGACCCTCGTGGTAGACGGAGGGAGCTGAAGACCCGCCCCTTCGCTGAAAGGTATCATTTCCGTCTCCTCTGCCCTAGGAAATTGAAAAGGACCTGACTCCCCTACTGGGGACAAGGCCCCTGGAGCAGTTGAAGTCAAAGGAGCATGTTGTGGTCCAAAGACCAAAGCCTCCATGGGAACAGGAGATGCCAGCCCAGATGCAGCCACACCTTGGCGCTTTTGCACCTTGGAGAATTGTTTCTCTAAGGCCTGGTGTCTCCTGCTGGTCTCCTTCTCAGCCGCCTTAGAGGATTTCTTGACAGAAATAGCCTTAGCCTTGAGTTTACCGGCCGCCTCCTATTTTGAGGACTTGGACCTCCTTTTCTTGGGAGTGCTGGGGACATCTTGTGGAGTCTGAGATGCCAAGTTGTCTGCCATTGCAATCAGAGATATCTCAGTGGTGTGCTGAGAGGGATCTCAACAGAGATGTCTCAGTGGTGTGCTGAGAGGGATCTCAACAGAGATATCTCAGTGGTGTGCTGAGAGGGATCTCAATAGTAAGGAGCAGAGTACTGATAGTGGCAAGGCCACTCAATGTAGGAAAACAGCGTACTCAAGGGTTAAAGTGGCTGCAGGACCAAATTAATGGTACTGCCCTCACACATGCAATGCTCCTGATGGCAGCAGGACCAGTAATGGCATGGTCAGTGCTCTGGTCAGTTTTATTGTAGTGGCAAAACCAACTTAATCGTAACAGCCAGCTCACATGTAGTTCACTTAGTGACGGCAAGACCAACTCAATGGTAACGGCCAAGTCACATGTAGTTCACTTAGTGACAGCAAGACCAACTCAATGGTAGTAGCCAATGCACATGTAGTTCACTTAGTGACGGCAAGACCAACTCAATGGTAACAGCCAATTCACGTGTAGTTCACTTAGTGACGGGAGGACCAACTCAATGGTAACAGCCAGGTCACATGTGCTTCACTTAGTGGCGGCAAGACCAATGCAATGGTAACAACCAGCACACATTCACATTCAAAATGGTCTTGGGACCTTGCGAAGCCAAAATGGCGGCTTTGCCTATGCTTGCCTCTGCTTGCAGGCCTGATCACCCTGAGGCTGAATTGAAATTAGCAGATCGATTGAATTGAACCAAGGCTACAGTTAGACTGAATCCGGTACTTGATGCAGGAATTAGTCCCAGATGTAAAGAGGCAATGAATTTGCTGTCGTTGTGTGAACTGATACAATGCTAGGCCCGATTGCTGGTCGTGCTTCGCGGCCTCCAAAAATGGCCGCTGCTCAGAATCGTTGAGATCTAGGACTTTAGTTGCAGCCGGATTTAAAATTCCGTTGCTGCCTTCCTCTAGTAACTTGTCACAAACACAGTTCAAGCGGACAATGCTGAGGTTTTGCCCCTGAATGAGCGATCGGACTTAATCAATCAATAAACTAATTGCTGCCTCCTCCTTGCAGCACGTACATGCGGCGCCCCAAAATGGCGACCGCTGCCTGGCGAAATGGAAAGGAGCTGGGACTGCAGCCGACGCCCGGGAAAACGGGCAGAATCAAACACTCCCAAAAAACCGTCTTGAAAACTTTACAGACGGTGAAAGTGACGCGCTCCCATACACTCCGAAACCGATCGCGACGGCAAGAAAAGAAACAAGCAAAGGGAAACGATTAAAAGAAACCAACGAGCCTCTGCATGGCGTCTGCTGGCGCCCACTGAACCGGCCGTCCTACAAGGGCTATATATGAGGCTTCTGTTGAAGCCTCAAATCCCCTAAAACCGGGCGATTTAACGCTGCGCTGTTAAAGCACAGCGACCGGAACAAAACCCACAAAAGATGGGAAAGAAACAAGAAAAATACAACCTGGATTGTCATCTTCTGCCTAATTTATTAAATCAACATCTAATTCAAAATTAAATGTTTCAGAGAAATCCATGGTGGTTTACAAGAAAACTGTCAAAGACAGTTATTGCAAAGCATCACCAGCACGGCTTAAAAACAATATTAAAAGTGTGTATTTTAAGACAGAAAAATATTAGTAGTAATTTACTTAGTGCTGTTTGACCATAAAATGTGGTGTTGTTCTACATATGCCTGGCTGAACAGTGTGTTTGGAGTTGCCTCTAAACGGGTGAGGGATGCACTATTCATATTTTCCTTGGGAGAAAGCTCTATAATTGGGGTGTTGTCTCTGAGAAGGCTCTGCTCGTGGCCACTGTTCTATAAACCAAACAAGGGGGACCATCTGCTCTTAATGGATGGTAAACAAAGATGATTAGGGGACTGAAGGCTAAAACATATGACAAATGTTTGTGGGAATTGGGTATGTCTAACTTAGTGAAAAGGACATGATAGCAGTGTTCCAATAGTTTATGGGCTGCCACAGAGAAGGGGTCAACCTATTTTCCAAAGCCTCAGAAGGCAATAATAGATGGAAACTAATCAAGAAGAAAACCAGCCTAGAACTAAGGATTGTGAAAGCAACTAACCAGTGAAAAGGCTTGCCTTCAGAAGTTGTGGATGCTCCATCACTGGAGGCTTTTAAGAAGAGATTGGATATTCCATTGTCTGGAATGGTATAGGTCCCCTGCTTGAGCAGGGGGTTGGACTAAAGACCTCAAAGGTCTCTTGCAACTCTCTTATTCTTTGAGAGAAGCGCTGCCAACCTCTCCCCTCCCCTCATCCCTTCCTGGGCACAGAGAGAGGGAGGGAGGGAAGGAAGGAGGGGAGGGAAACAGGAAGAAAGAAAGGGAAGGAAAGAAGAAGATGGGAATGAAAAGGAGGGAGGCAGGGAAGGGGGGAGGGAGGGAGGGAGATTGGAATGAGAGGAGGGAGGGTCTGAGGGAAGTCCTGCCTTAGCACTTGGCCATCAGCAGCCCTGTTGCCCTTTCGCCATCACCTGATGGTCTCCCATCCTATTGCTGAGGATGATTTGGTTACAAAGCCAGGTCTCCTCGCATGGAGAGGGAGTGAGCCTCCCTCTGACCCACACACTTTGCCCTCCTGCACCCACCATGAGTAACCTGGCCAAGGAAAGCGAGCACAGCAGCAGCAGCCTCAAGGAGGAGGTAAGCGCAGCTGGGCTCCCCCTCGAGGAAGTGCGGCTGGGCTAGGCAAGGCTGTGAGGTCCTGCTGATGTGGGAGCTCAAGGGCCGGGCTGGGCGCTCGACCTTCGCTGCCCAGGGCTCCGGGCAGTCCGTGCCACCGTCCAGGGCCCCCCCTGCACGGCCTGAAAGGGACAGTGAGGCTCCTCCAGTGGACCATGCCCTGGTGCTCGCCCCGGTCCCACCCCCTCTCTGCCAGAGACCCTTGGATCCGCCCCAGTCCTGCCCAGGCCCACACAGGTGCCCGACGCAAGTGACCTTGAGCTGGCCACGCCCACCCAGGCCACACCCACCCAGTAGGCCATGCCCACCTAGTAGGCCACACCTACCCCAGCCACACCCACCCGGCCCCCCAAGGGCAACCACAATGGTGATGCGGCCCTCAATGAAATTGAGTTTGACACCCCTGATCTAGGCTATAGAGTGTCTTGTGAGGGAGTGGAAATGGATGTGGGAAAAGTGAAGTCCATCCTGGAATGGCAAGCTCCCCGAACCCTTAAGCAGTTGCAAAGCTTTCTAAGGTTCGCAAATTTCTACCACCAGTTTATCCGGTCCTTGACAAAAATAGCCTTGCCATCACAGAGCTTTTGAAAACGGGCCCGGGGGGAGGGAAACCCCGAGCCAGCCAGCCATTGAATTGGACAATGGAATGCCAAACGGCATTTGAAAAGCTTAAGAGACTGTTCGCTGCAGAGCCGGTCCTAAAGCACCCAAACCCCGAGCAGCCATTTGTAATTCAAGCAGATGCCAGCAATGTTGCGGTGGGGGCGGTACTACTTCAAAAGAACAGAGAGGGGCATCTGCAGCCATGCACTTACACTTCTCGAAAGCTAAACGAAACTGAGAGGCGATGGGCAGTATGGGAAAAGGAAGCCTTCACCATGCGGTGGGCACTACTGACGTGGAGACAATTCCTAGAGGGGAGTAAAATCCCCTTCGAAGCTTGGACTGATCATAAGAATCTTGAGGCGCTGAGGACTCCCTGAAAACTCTCTCCTAAGCAGGTTCGGTGGGCTCAATACTTCAATCGGTTTGACTTTGTTTTGAAATACATCCCAGGGGGGAAAAAACTTCCTAGCTGATGCACTGTCCCGTCTACCTCAATACAAAAGTACTCGGGAAGAAGTGGTGAACCCTATTATCCTGAGGTAGTTGGCGGCTCAAGTAACCACCAGGCAGCAGGAAAGAAGGAAGACTCCCCTCCCTGGTGATGCTTTTGCGCAGATGAAGCAGGAACTGCAAACTGATGCATGTTTCGGAGGCCCATTGAGGGGAGGTAACATTGAGGGAGGAGTTGGCCTGGAAGGGGAGCAAACTGTATGTTCCTGACAGCCTACGACTACAACTTCTACAGAGAAGCCACGATTCTAAGCAAGCTGGCCACTTTGGATTCTTAAAGACCTTGCAGTTGACTAAATGACAATTCTGGCGGCCCAGGATGAAGGACATAGAAAGTTATGTGAAAAGCTGTGCCGTGTGTGCGGCCATGAAGTGCAGACCAGGGAAGAATCCGGGATTGTTGCAGCAAGTGGCTGACCCAACCCGGCCTTGGGAAGAGATAGCCATGGACTTTATAGTTGAGCTTCCAGAGTGGAGTAAATACAGTGATATGGACAGTGGTGGACCTGTTCTCAAAGTAGGCCCACTTCATAGCATGTTCCAGCCTCCCATCAGCCGAGAGACTGGCCAGGATGTTCCTGCAATATATTTACCGGCTGCACAGAGTGCTTAAACACATAATCTCTGACCGAGGGGTCCAATTTACTGCCAGGTTTTGGCGTGAATTTGTAAAGCTGATAGGGTCCTCCCAAGGTCTTAGTTCAGCTTTTCATCCGAGTACAAATGGGGCCGCAGAACAAGCCAATGCAATGGTGGAACAGTACCTGTGTTATGTCAACTACCAGCAATCTAATTGAGCAGAGCTCCTGCCATTCGCTGAAGTGGCATACAACAATGCTGTACATAATAGCATGGGTCTTACCCCATTTAAGATAGCTACAGGAGTGGAGTTCGTGCAAATACCAGAATGCCTGACAGAGACCCCCCTCATCAGTTACATTGACTGATTAGGTAGACTCCCCAAAAGGCACTTGGGATGTGAGGAAAGCACTATCCAAAGCAACAGAGAGTTAAAAGAAACAGGCAGATAAGAAACGAGCTCCCCAGGGAACGTTCCATGTGGGGGATAAAATGTATCTGTCTACTAAATATTTAAAACTGAGAATTCCCTGCAAGAAGCTAGGTCCCAAGTCCAATTGGGAAAATTATTAACCCAGTGACGGTAGAGTTGAAGCTGCCCAGAATATTGGGTAAAGTGCACCCAGTATTCCATTGTAGTTTGCTGAAGCCAGCTAAGGGGGTCTAGGCTGAGGCCAGTTGAAAAGGAACCTCCCAGACCAATAATGGTGGAAGGTGAGAGGCACTATGAGGTTAAACGGATCCTAGACTCTAGGATCCATAAGGGGAGACTACAGTATCTAGTACACTGGAGGGGTTACCCAGTAGAAGAAGTGGCATGGGTTAAACCTGACAACATCAGAGCAGAGCGGTTGATCAATAAGTTTCATACAGAGTTCCGAAGTAGGGGGATGAGGAAGAGGAATGGCTTAATGTGTGTTTATTGTGTTCCAGGTTTCCTCCAGTTTTTAGGAGGGTCCGCATGTCAAGTTTCGAAGCAGTCTTGCTGGTGTGAAAAATATTGCTTCTCAACATGTCAACAAACCGGGGGGGAGGGAAGGGATTGGAATGTGAGCTGCGAAGATCAAGAGGCCAGACCATGAGATTCAAGGACATCCTACCAAGCGTCTGGGCAGACTTGACGATGCTTTATCATAACAATATTTTCCTGTTTGATTGGGCAATGTGACCTGACCAAGAGGGAGGAGGAAGAATTATATACTTGGAATGTCTTGAAGATGTTTGCTTGGTTGGCTTCATCAGTTGGAAACATGACATGGAGGTGGCCTGGCCTCGGGGCCCCAAGGTGCGTGAGTGCATTGCAGGTGGGGCGGGGTCGAGCACAGCTTACTGGACGCCTGGCAGGCTGTGACTGCAGTTTCACCTCCGGGCTCGCAGCCTTCCCAGGCTGGAGGAGAGCGGAGGAGTGGAGGGGCTCCTGCTGGACGGGGCTGCTGCTGGGTGGAGGTGGCTTGGCTACGGGGCCCCGAGGTGCATGAGTGCGCTGCAGGTGGGCCGGGACAGAGTGTGGCTTATTGGACGCCCCTGTCCATCGCTGCCGGCCAATGAGCAGGCAAGGGGCCAACAAGCTGCAGCTGGGTTCCACCAGCCCCCGTGCGCATGCCTCCTCCTGTGTGCGTGTACAGGGGGAGTGCCCGGCCAGGCCACCGAGCCTTGTAGTTTCCAGGGTGGCCCTGCGGGCCAAATCTAACCACATTGTGGGCTGGATCTGGCCCGTGGGCCTTGTGTTTGACATGTCTGGACTAGAAGACCTCCAAGGTCCCTTCCAGCTCTGTTTTGATTGATTGGGGGTCATTTAACACAAATGGAAGTTTTTAGGTCAGTTAAAGAGATGCTGTTGATTAGTTAAGCAGTTCAATTGAAAAGAAACAATTTTATAAAATGCAAATATTTACAAAATTTCAAGTAGCACTTTTTAAATTAGACTGATGAAGACAGTACATACTGAGACACATACAGGGTTTATCTTAAATAAAAAGTACTTTCATGGATAAAATATTCTTAGTGAAAATTATGAGATAAAATTGTTCAGGATAATCACTGTTTGCCAGATTTCAATCTGTTTACAAAATCTAGTATTTGACTATTAGGCAGTTTAGAATACTGATGTTTAAATCTGTGAATAAATTGAAAAAAGATCAGTATTTCATTAATGCTTTTTACCAGTACTGTCCCATGAGACTCTTACTCATCCCTATTCAGAAGTCAATCTCTTCAGTTCAAGATTTCCCAATAGCTATAGAATCATAGTTAGTACTTTTACATTTTGGAAATTACAACACTGAAACTTCCTCACTAGTAACTGATCTTCCATTCCACACCCAGATTATACAGAACAAGTAACATAGTTAAGATTGAGGCTTAAAGCTCGCCTGTCTATAGAACGTCCCTTTGGAAGTTATTTTTCTTTATTGCCATTAAATGAGATTTCTATTGTTTTTCAATTAATTTGGAATTCTGAGTAATTTACAAAGTGGCCTTTCTTTCAAACAATTACTGTAGCCCAAAATAGAATGCAGTGAAGAGTCTTGGTTGGATTTGAGTGTAGGGAAGGATAGGAATACATTCCATCTCTAAAAATATAACCTGTTCTGTTCCTTCCGCAGATGAACTTCCAACTCTTGATCCATTTGCCTGTTCAGTCACATTATTGTGTCTACAGAGCCTTAAATACTTAGGAGGATCAAAAAGCAACAGTTTAAACGAACGATGAATGATAAATTTCATTCAGCGTTTGTTCTCATCACATCCCAAGAGTTTGCACCTCTTGGCTTTCATTTGAAAGCACTTTATAAAACATCGGTGCCTCAATTCTCATGAAGGAAACTAACCGTACAACAGGAGATTCAACCTTACCTTCTCTCACAATTATTTTCTAAAACAAGTGTCATACTGGATGCCCATTGCCTAAATAGCCACATACTATCCATGACACCCAGCATTTAGAAATTTTTAGTGATGTGCTCGGTGCTCAACGAAGGAAAATGACAATTCCACCAATTCTGAGCAATCGCAGCTTCCCAACGAAACACCTTCCCTTTCTCATAGGTTCACTTTTAAACCGTTCTTATCTCAATGTAATTCCCACCCGCCCTCATTTCTCTGCAGACTCGCCGTATTTCACAGCCCCGCTTTACCCTACTGGTCCCTTCTAATTCAAGCCCTACTTAACTGGGGGAGGGGGCGGTCAGAGACATCACTCCCAGGCTGCCCTTCGTAGGAAACGCCACCCGCGTCACCCTATAGACAATCTCCATCTTAACTTGCATGAGCCCCATTCCCCGCCCCTAAGCACGACAAGGAGTCCCTCAGCGGCTGTGTCTTGTCTTTTCCTTTGCTTGCCGCCCGTTTCCTCGCTAGCCCGCTCCCTGGTAGCACCTACTCCGCTGCCGGGCTTCCCGCCCACCGCGCTGTCTTTTACTTTCTATCGGTGCGTCGGATTCACTTCTCTGTTCTTCCCCGTCTTCCCGTCCCCAGCTTCTGTTAACAGAGCGCCAAGCCCGGAGGCGACCCAAAGGCCACCGCTCTCATTGGAGAAAACCTGCCGTCGTCCGGATTGGATAGTTTCTCCTCTCTGCCCAGCAGGACTGGGTATCTGCCAATCGGCGGCAAGAGGAGGCGGTGTCAATAGCAATCGACGGGTGGAGAATTATCTTCACCACCACCCCACCGTCCCACGTGTGGGGCAGGAAAGGCAGAGAGAAGCAAGTTCTTTGTTCTCGTGTTGGCTAGAAGACACGTGGGGCCTTGTCTTTCCCTTCTTTTGAAAAATCTTAATGTCCCTCATTACCGCCAAGTTCTGTTTCCGTTTCCTCTGTGAAAATACGTGACTGAAGCATAAAAATTCTTTCTTCTTCTGAGCTGGGATCGGAAAAAGAAAATTTAAGTTCTGTCCGGACAGCGGGAATAAACGCCACAGCGGAGCGTTCGCTCAATCAGCTTTTAAGACGGGCTGCCGTTAACGGTTTCAGCAACTGCAGGACTTTGTGCGCGTAAGTGTACGTGCCAGCGGTGGACCAGGCCTCGAGACCGAGCTATGTGCCCGACTCCTGCTGTCGCCTGTTGCAGTCGCCCGTATAACGAAGCTGATGTAGGCAAATCACTGTCGAGCGAGTTCGCACAAAATATTTCCCTGGTTTCGAACACGAGTTATAAATTACTGTTTTAATGGATTGCTGTACGCCACCTAGAGTCACTTTTGGTGAGATGAGCAGCTATATAAATGTTGCACCAGTGTATATTCAGTACAAATGTTAAACAATGGGGGAATAGCGCTTTTGTTTTCAACTCCAACTGCAAACCATTGTTAAATTTAACTGCAAATCAAAGTGGTTAAGGCACCAGGCTACAAACCAGGAGACACTTTAGTTCAAGTCGTGCCTTTGGCATGAAAAATCAGCTGGATGACTTTGGCCCAGTCACTCTGGCCCAATTCAACTCACAGGGTGGTTCTGGGGAAAATAGGCGGAAGGAATATTAGGTATGTTTGTTGCCTTGAGTTTATAAAAAATAATAAAAGTGGAATATTGAAAACAGAAATAAGGCAGATATCTTGAACTTAGAATCATATAAGGAGGAGTCAGGGTAGCAACAAATTAGCTCCTGGATTGTGACAGGTTTTACCCCTTCTGGATTAATCCTACAGCCCAAAAATGCCATCCAGAGACAACAATGCA